>OZ005657.1:19305189-19772689 GCA_963930645.1 Salticus scenicus | reverse complement strand
AGCCTCGCCTCCCCCCTGGGGAGGAATTCCCCCCTCGAGGGGAGTAAATTTTCATGATGGGTATCTTTCAAAAGAGCTTGCCAATACCTTTAAAACGAATGGTTGAACCATTGATCTTCGATAATTTAAAATAAAGTTATAAAATTTTTTCATTTTTAACAATTTTTTTTTTTTTTTTTTTTTTTTTTTTTTTTTAAAATATTGAGAATAAAATGGACATTTTTTGGATATTTGGTGTTATACTACTTCCCTAATATATGAAATCGTCTGCATTACCATAAAAGATAATTTTTTTAAATAATAATTTTAATAAATTATTTTTTTAAAACAGAATTATTTTTTAATAACCGAATTAAATTCTATATAAATGTAGGTGCATTAATGAAACGGAGGGTTGAGGGGGGCGGCAGCCCTCCTCACACAGAACTAATTATCAAATAAAACTCTTCAGAAGCCTAATTTGAATTGTTTAACTTAGGTTTACATAACAGTACTCGTTATCTTACTTCTTATTCTCCAACCTGTATTTATAGTATTAAATTTCAGGGTAAGAGAAAGTCGTGTGAGTGACACACCAGATTATTTACTTTCTTTTACTCATATGTATGGTAGGGAAAGTCGTATGAGTGACACACCAGATTATTATTGAATGTAATAGGTGGCATTGCTTTGCTATATTTTAGCATATCAAGAAAACTGCTCAGAAATGAAAATTAATTCCTTTTACTTATAGGACAAATAAAGTATTTTTTTAAGTTTAATTTGTTTATTTTTTTATATAATTACGCGTTTTGAGGCTCGGTGAATACCGAAGTCAAGATTTGAATAGGTGATCTTTGTGCATGTCTGTTATCAGCATAACTTAAAGCAAATAAAGGTAGGCGTTTCAAATGTTGGAATTTGAAATTCCTATGAAGTTGCTATTTGAAAAGTTTCATCAAGATTGATAAATTTCAAAGAGAGTGGTACGAGAGAAAATTATCTGAATAAACTTTTAAATTTAATAACAGGCTTGAATTCTACATTGGTTTTATATTCGAACTTGGTTAAGCTAACAGAAATATTTTTATTATTATTTATCAAATAAAACTGTTCCTAAACTTAGTTTGAATTATTTTTAATGTAGGTTTATATACAGTACTTCTTAACTTTTAATCCCAAATCTGTCTTTATTGTATTGAAATCAGGGTAAGAGAAAGTCGTGTGAATGCCACACCAAATTATATTATTTTTTGGTACCCGTATATGTGGATAAGAAAGTATTGTTTTTGAGCCAAATTTTCAAAATTTTGTTTTTGTTATTTTTACACGTTTTTAGATTTCTTAAATCTGAAAATCATATTTGTAACGGTTAGTCAATGTGTGTGTCTGTTATCTGCATATTTCAAGAACAAATATTAAGAGAAAGGCCAAACTCGGTATTCTAAATCTGTGTCATATAGGAATGCTACACTAAACTTTTCTTTAAGATCTAGCAAATGAGCCACCCAAGAGAATTCAAATACATTACGTTTACCGGCGAAATGTTTGGTGGATTCATTTTAACATCTATAGGATGCACTAAACAAAATTAGATTAACAACATATATTTTTTATATGCATAAAAGCATGTTTCGCTTAGAATAGGGTCTGAAATTCATTTACCATTCGTTTACAGGGCTACGCAAAAGAACTACAATAGAGTGAGGATTATGCATTGAAACTGCTGGAAAAGCATTTCATGTTGTGCTGTGTTTTTAGTATAGGACTATAGGTAGACCATGTGGTGTGTATATAGTTTATAGATGACACGCAGGTCTACCAATAATTAAGCAAAACATTATTAATTACTGAATATAGTTGATGGATGTATCCAGAAACATTGTTCTTGAATGAAAATTAATTTCTCATACCCATACCATAAATAAAGATTTTTTTTAAGTTAAATTTTCAGTGTTTGTGTTTTGAAATTCCTGAATAATCAAGTTTTAAACGATTAAAAATAAAAAAATTGCAGGCAACTGAAATGTTATATTTGAAGTCTATATGAGGAATAGTTTGATTGAGATTAATAAATTTCAAAGAATTGTTGTCTGAATAAACTTTTAATAATAGCCTTGAATTCTTACATTTATAAAGAATAATAGGTACAAGGTACTACATTCAAATATGGATTGAAACACTGAATTATGTTTTAATAAAACTGTTCCTATACCTAGTTTGAATTCTTTTAAACGTACATTTATGTACAGCATTTGTTATCTGCAACCTGTCTTTATTGTACGGAAATGCAAAGTAAGGGAAAGTCGTGTGAGTGCCACACTATATTCTATTCTTTTATATTTAGTTTAGTGTCAGAAGTCTGTATTAAAGAATATATGTTTGCGCGATTGCAGTATAAAGAAAAAATGTTTGCGAAATTAGTTCCAGTTTGAATTCTTTGAATGCATATTTCCTTGTCCTTCATATATTTTTATTTTTAAACTATTTTGTAGATGTTTCTAATAGTTTTCAAAATTATAACATGATTTCTGAATGCTCGATATTTAACTCTATCAACTAAAATTTACTCGACAAGGTTACAACGTTCATCATTTCAGTTATAAAATAATTCATCGTAATTTAAATAAACGAGTAAAATATTGTAATATTTATTTATTATTTCCACCAAAATTCATTTCTAAAGTACAAAAATTAGAAAAAGCATCAGAAGAGATTAATATCTTAGTAATGTATATGGGTGCAAGGTCGTAGTCAATTCCCCGAGAGTTTTGATATTTACATCCTTTTGAACATTCAACATGATGTACTAAACTTTGAACCCCTCCGAAATTGTTTCTGGGCTACGGTTTTGCGTAGGTTTTGGATTTAAGGCTTATTGTCTACTCTTAGTACCTAGACCTGTAAGAAATGGGGATCTTTTGAAAGGATCCTATTCTGTATTAATGCGGATATGTTGTTTTAATTTTAAGGCCGATTATCTGAGCTGAAAACTAAGGTATGAGAGATTTTTGTAGGATCCTAGCTCTTATTCACATGACTTTCGAAGAAATACACCGAACAGTTAGGTAGATGGATTCGAATAAGACACCTCCCGTCTACCAGATTTCAGAGTAATAAATCTTGTCGCCTTAAGTGGGTTTCAGTGGAAATCACAGAAAATTCTGAAAACATTGGCCAACAAGAACCTCTCGTCAATTAACTGCATTCATCTTAAAACTGCTTTACTTTTGAATTTAAAACAAGCTAGTTGAGTTGAAAATTGTTTTACTATAGAGTGAATATTCTCAAACTACACAACCAACTTAATATACATCTTAGTAATTAGAACCCGATTAATAAAATTTTTATTTTAAGTTAACTAAATTATTGAAACTATTTTATAAAGAATCTATTTTAGAAGTTTTGTTCGCATGAAACTTTTATGAATAATGTTACCTTCTGCGGATTTATCATAAATAATTTTAACTTGACACTGCCTCTTCCATAATTTAAATCTTTTATTTTTATTTCTCTTCTAGACACAACAATGAAGCTCAAATTTTTGCTGGCTTGTCTAATACTGATTCTTTTGGGTTCTGGAGAAACCAAAAATCTACAAAGTTATAACTCCTTAAATCCTTCTGATATTTCAGAACTATCATCCGTTCTTGCCAGAGGTGAATCTCGTCAATTGGGTATACTAGGCTTCGCAGCTCTTGGTGCTATGATGTTTCCTATTTTGGTATCTCTAGGAATGGCGAGTTTTGTGTCTCATCTTCCAACAGTTTTCAAGGAGTTTGCTACAGAATTTGGCATTCCCTCAACTCCACCAAGAAACTATATTTTATTCAGACGGAAACGGTCAACTTTGGATGATGGCTATGAAGACCGATGGAAGAAAGTCCTTAAAACATTCCATTCAAAATTAGATAAGAATTTAGGGAAGAAGGAGTTTTACCGTAAAAACAAGAAAAAACCCTAAACAATATTTTACTTTTGAAAACTCTAACTGGGGTACATATTGCTGGCAATTGCACTTTCAAAGAGTTTCAACAAGTGTTTCGAAAATTATGATGTTCCGTCTAATATTTTGTGTATTAATGTTATGTTTTTTCTAACTGTACAGTTATAGCTATTTATTTTTTTGCTTTAAGTTTACAACTGCCAATAAATACGTTTATCTGTACGAACGAGAACTGAATTTTGAAACCTTATTCTTTTCTTTAAGAAATAATAAAAATAATCATCAAATAAATAAGAACCCCAATTTAGCCATGCTCTATATACTGAAACTAAGAGGAATGATATAAGAGGAGTTGATACACGGCGCATCATGAAAGTTAACACATATGAAGTTAACTGTCATCTACTCAAGATGGCTGTTGCAATAGTAGCGCAACCTCAGAAGCCATATTGAGTCTACCAAAACATTCTAAAGTAGTGTTCTACGGTTAGAATTTTGGATCTCTTCTTATATCAATCCTCTAACTACTGAAATAAGAAGAAAAGCAACTTCCATGAATTATCACATTCAGTAAGTAAGAGGGCTAATAATAGTGTTGCCAACGTGTAGGGACATCACTAATTTTTAATTGTGATGTTTGTCTAATCAATTATTATGTCTATTAAATACCATTCTTCAAAATTTGTGGTAATTATTAAATAAAAATGTCCTCACAAGTTGGCAATACTAGCTGATATTAGGCAGCATTCATTATTCTATATGCACAGTGAAATTCATAGATGATAGATATCGCTATGGAAGATGTTATTGAATTTAGACATTTTATAATGTTTAGGGCATAATTGGGATATGCTTGAGAATTTTCATTATTCACAATTAATTTAATTTTGAAAAAATACTTTTAATTAATTATTTCATAAATACCAGCATTTCATTATCAATATTGAATTATTTTATTATTAATGCTGAAAAAAATCTATGCAATATGGTAAAATATATAAGAACAGTTTGGTAAATAATATTGGTTGTTTGGCTCTCATTACGCAAATTCCCGAGGGAAAATGATGTGTAGCTAGAAATCTGGTTTTAATGTCTATTTTCAACGCATTTTTAATCATTTCAGCTGTGTTTTTCAGAATCATGGGAACTCGTTTTTCCTTCATAAGAGCTATTTTAAGTTCATGATAATGTTTATCATAAACTATTTTTGACATGTTTCTATTTATGTTTAGAATGTAAATAATTTACGTAAAATAATATCTAATTAAATACTTTTAAAACTAATGAAGCCTTTTTGAGTAAAAAAATCATTTCAAATTTCTGAATAATACCTGTTTTTATGAAAATTATAGACTCATTCAACTGACCGAATAAAGTAAAATAGAAAATTGTTTTAATAGTTTTCTCAGTATTCATTCTTTTTAAGTATCCCTAACACATTCGCAGCCGCTGACGTGAATTCACGTCATTTCAACTTCTATAGCTAGTTGCCGCTGGCATAAATTCACGTCATTTCAGATTCTGTTCCTGGTTACCACTGACGTGAATTCATGTCATTTAAAGAATTTCTATGGAAAAAATACTTTAGTATTATTTCGATAGTATTATCAGGGTATTAATTCTTCGATAGTGTCATAGGTTCGTTCCAATATTATATGACTAATCTTCATTTCAAGCTTCGGGTAATTACAATCTCAAACATTATATCTAATTTTTATCCATGCGTAAACATCAAAAGTTTGCAACTAGCTTCACTTCACTTCAACATTCCCTGACAGTTAGAAAAGGGGTAAATATACTTGTCATAAAAGCGTTAATATAAAGTAACTGCACCCTTTAATGCATTAGAGTCTATAAAATAGCTTCTTTTTTAAGAAGGAATGTTATACATTTTCCTTTATAGTTAATTATTTCAGACTTCATAAAAATAAACTATAATGCCAAAATGTTAAATGTTTCATTATGAATAATTTTCAATTAAAATCGTGTTTAATTGTACACTTATAGAAATTTAACTATCATGATTTTTAGCAGCATAAAGCGCAATAATACTTTTAATCTAAAAAACTAGGCTGTTCAATTTTATATTAAGTAATCAATTACTGTACATTAAACAGCAAAGTAGTAGATAATTTAAATCTAGGAAAAATCTTCAATAAAACGCTAAAGAATAAATTTAAATAGAAAACAGCTGTTTCGGTAGCATTTAGCGTACCGTCTTCAGCCGCATGAAGAAATGAGAGAAAAGTGCTCCTATATATAGGAAAGTAATCGGATTTTGATTAGCGAATAGAATTATGCCGAATGTGGAGTGGGGTGATTAACTAGTAGGAAATAGTGAAACAGTAGTTGTGAAAAAATGTAGAAGAAATTAAGAAAATGTGGACTGAATATATAGGAGCACTTCTGTCTCACCTATTTATCCAGTGAAGACGGTTACGCTAAGTGCTACCGAAAGAGCTGTCTGCTATTCAAATTTTCTCTTTCACGTTCAAAACTTTTCCTAGGTTTAGTTACACAGCAACAAGTCTCCTTTCAATATTATCTCCTTGAGGGGATCTATCTATACCAATATATAAAGGGGGAAAGTTTGTACGTGGAGGGTAATCTCTAGAACTATTGGACCGATTTAAAATCTATACTAATATAGGTATAAAGAGGAAACGTTTCTTTGTATGTGGAGGGACTGGAACTACTGAACCGATTTAAATTTCACTAATGAAAAGCTATTCTATCTCTGAGTGCTATAGGCTATAGTTAATTTTGGTAAAATATATTTTTTTTATTTCAAAATTTCGATATTTGAATTAAAATCTCAATAGAAGCCATGAAAAAAAAAAGAAAGAAAGAAAGAAAAGAAAAAATAAAATAAAATAAAATAAAATAAAAATAAAATATTGTAATGAAAGCTGTGTCACCTGTGGACGGCGTGGCACCGAAGTAAAGCAACAGGCTGTAAATCCGGAGATTGCGAGTTCAGTTCCCGTCAAGGGAAATTGCTTAAAAATAGTTTTGTTCAAATCTAAATTGTTTATTTCTCATCCATTCATTATGTCATTATGTTTATCTACTATATTCATATATAAAGAGAAAAAGTTTGTTCGTATGTGGTTGGGGGGGGGGGGGGAGGGTAACCTCTAGAACTATTTAAAAAATATCTCCTCTAATCAAAATCTATTCTATCCCTGAGTGCTATAGGCTATACTTTCTACCAATAAGTATTTGGACAATTTCGAATTTAGACGTTTTGTCAAATGTCTAGACAAGTTCTTTATGAATCATCGTGAAACTTTGGTTGTGTAAAAAACATGTTATACCTCATATATGTCAGCAAAATTTGTGTCCTAAAGAGGAAAAGGGGACGAGTGAAAAATTCAACAAAAGTCAAAATAGAAATATTTATTAATGAATTCATCAACCGTGAATATTCATTTTAAGTAAATTGGAGTGTAAAGGTTGATTTACCAACTATGTGAAAAATACCAGAGCCGGGAATCGAACCCGGGCACCTCCGCTTAACGCACGAATGCTCTACCACTGAGCTGCCCTGGCTGACAACCAGTTAGGCATTTCTCACATAATATTCGTTGGCCAAGTCACCGAGTCTGCAAACGCAGCTGTATCAAGTGACAATATTAATCGCAGCACAACTCCATAGACCACGAAATTTCAATTAAGAAATATTTATTAATGAATTCATCAACCGTGAATATTCATTTTATAATTGTAAAATGAATAATAATAATTATAATTATTAATATTATTCATAATAATAATTATAACACGTAGGGTATTAGACCCAGTGCAAAGACACTTTTAGAAAATTTGGCATACTACATTAGACACAGCATACTGCAATCAGAATGCAAAAATGTTAAATATCTTACAAAATATGAGCATTTTTACTAAATAATTTTTAACTACACGTGCGCTATCTTTTAAAAAATTCCATTTGCATAATTTAATAGCCAAAAATATTGAGCGACTTTTATGAAAACCCCAAAGAAAGATCGTATAAATTCAAAAAGTTATGAGAGATAGAATGAACAGAATTTCAGTTCTCTCAAAATAAAAGCTAAACTATAAGGGCTTTTACTCACATCTTTATTTTGATTCAATCAATACCCAATTAGTCCAGTCAATAGGTATGTAAAAAAGGGCTTACCTAGCAAAAGGTGGGGTAGAAGATTTTTCTTTTTTAATTTGTACATATGAGTGTCAATATGAAAAAAACGAGTTATCCAACATGATCGACCCCGGGAGAATTTTTGTCGGCTGAAAAACCTCGAAAATTTACTACTTTTTTGGCTTTTTTTGAAATATCTCAGAAATGGCTAAATTTAGCGATATTTTTCTATTATAAAGTTTAAAGAAGATTAAATTTTCTACAATTTTCTTCATTACATCTTTTTTGTAGTACTAATAGCAAGCGTGTTACAGCCTCTTGAAAGGCGCCATTTTTTCTCAAGCTAATAAAATACAACTCAAAGAAATGGGTCGGTGCATGATTGTTTTTTAGAAAACGGAAAGAAAGGAAGGGACATATTTAGCTGTCTGACCTTAGGAAATGACATCTGCTTCGTAGTAAAGAAGGTATATTAAAAAAAAACTGCCCCCCCCCCCACCCTTTTACGCAAAAAGCTCTGCCTTTTTTTCCCGCCTCTTCTTATCCTGTAGTACGCTGCCTCGGCTGAACATCTGTGTTATTCAGTTCAGTTCGAACGTGCGAACGTACTGTTTCAACCTGTGAGCTTTTTTTATTACAATAAGCGGAGTGTTTGTTTTATTTTCGAAATCAGTTTGAATAAAGGTGGAGTAAAGATTCTGAAGGAGAAAGGTATACAAAAAATCTGTAAAAGTGCAATGCAAAACGTCAAAATGAAGAACATTAGTGTTTTTTGAAGAACATAAAACAAGTAAGAATTCACAATGCCTGTCACAAACGATACATCGATGAGCGAATGATTGCAGCATATGTACGGCGTCATACAACTGGTGATGGAGCTGGTTCAAACTGTGCGGCTCCATATCTTCCATCAAGAACTAAAGGTTACAGTTTTAAAGATCAGTGTTTCTTGTGTGGAGTGGGGATACTTGAAGATTTCTTTAAAAAACAGGAACTACTTCCTGAGCATGAAAGAAATTTTATCCACCATGCTATGAAACTGGTGTGAAAGAAACACTTGTAAATGGTGCCGAAAATCGTGGGGATGAGAGAAGAAAAAAAGTACTTGAATGCATCGGAAATGTAAAAGGTTTAGTTGCTATAATTATAAATAATGGGTATCACAGGTTTTGTCATCAAAAACTGCATTGGAGGCCTAAAAGTGAGATGAAACGAGGATACTACCCTGCAAGTAACACTGATGAGGCAATGGAATCAATTTACTTCTACCCTGAAAACGACTTGGAGGAGTGCCAGTCTCATAAAGTATTTGATGAATAAAATAAAGGGTGATTTTTGTCCTGGCATCAGAACGCGGGTTACATCACACCTTTGCAAAAAATATGGTGAAGATGTTTTAATAGCCGAAACTGCCAACAAGAAAGTAGTTTGCTTCCAAAATGTTGACTATAAAATACTCAGTGAAACTGGTATAGTAACAAAGACTCTGATCCACAACAGGAAAATGTCATACTAATTTCATCATTTGACGAGGCTGAAGAAGATGATAAGCTTTTCTAAGAGCTTTTATAATTACTGCGAGACAGAGAGGAACAATTTGAGGACGACACACCTTCCTTCTACCTCTGATGACTATTGAAATTTAAGAACCCGGGCTTTCAAAATAACCACGAAGAAAATAAACATGTATGATATACATTAATGTACAGTCGAGGGAAAAAAAAAACGCAACACTCAACGTAACTTCGTTGCTAATCGATTTAGAAAAATGTAATAGGTATCATTCGACGGGGAATTGTGAGTAGTTTCAGAAAATGAACTGAAATTTTCAATTGGGGGTCGTCTACATATTAAAACGAGCACCAACTTTGATTTTTTCAATGGTAACACACTATTTTTATTTTATATTTGAATTCCTGGGATCGCGAGAAATCGAAAAAGTATATTGGTTGCATATTTTACTTATTTTTTCACAGAGTTATAAGCGTTCAAAGTTTGAAGGTGCTAATGTTAAATTCATATTTCAAACTTTTATTAATATCTTCTCAAAAAATAACTTAATCGATATAACTTTTTTTTTTTTTTTTTTTTTTTTTTTTTTACGCGATACAGTGAAGAAACCCACACATAATCCATCATTACTTTTGATTCTGAAAAATATTTTTAATTCTGAAAAATATTAATAAATTCATATTCATAAAAATTATGAATTATGACCTATATTAATTTTTACATAAAATGAATCCCAATGCTGAAAAATATGGGTATGCAAATTTGTAGCTCATTCCAGTTATTAGTTTTCGAGATATAAATAAATCTTTCTTTTTGGGTGGTTTAGGGGGCCGTCTCTTATTAAGTTTTGCATGAGATAACGAATCAAATCTTAAAAAATAACAAATAAAATTAAACAAAATATTTTTATTTTCTCTTTACGGGTCAAATCATATAACAACAACGTCAAACGCAAAGAAATGAAACAAAAATGATGATTTTTAGACATTAGTGTTTGCATCAAGAATTCCTGTTTTCTAAAGAAGACAAGCCCCGTCTTCATCTTTCTTCAAAATAAAACAATACAAAAAAGAAAAGTAAATGTGACATTGAGTATTCGTGTTAAAAATCCTTAATTTATGTTGACAAAAATATGCACGAGTGGTATTTACTTCATCGATTAATTGGTGATAAATTTTAAAACTTTTAAACGAACACTAGAAGAAAAAAAATTTAACTAAATAGGCGGGGTTTACTGTTTAAAATAGAAAAATATGTTTAATGTGAAATTGTCAAATATAAAAAACGAATGGAATTGGAATGCAAGACAGACTTTTAAAATCGTTTCTTAACTATCGTCATAGTTTAAAAAGGCTTATTCGTTTACTTCATATATTGCTTTATTTCATTTTATTTATTTACTTATTAATTTATTTTGTAGGGGGGGAGGATTATTATTTTAAGGACACTTTAGTCTTTAAAACTTTATTAATATATTTAAACTTTATACATTTTTAAAAATATACTTTAACTTTTATAAATATATTTTAACACTTTTTGCGACCGCAAGATTTTGTATTTTTGACAGTAAGGCCCGCCTAAGGGCGTTATATTCTCAAAATAAAATATTTCAGAACAAATTTTCTGTATTCACAATTATATTACAAATGGATATACATTATAATTATATTCTTTCTAATCAATATATTTCTATCCATAGTATATTTTATTGCAAAAATATGAACACTGGGTACACACTTAAGAAATATGTAAAACACAAATTACGAAAGAAACGCCCACTGACAGAGTTACAGATTTTCAAATGGCGTGAATCTAAGTAAGCAGTCGCGAAAGGGTTAATTAAGGAATTATATTTTCATAGAAATTATAAAACGAATCGTATAGTTCCAAAGAGTTCAACTGACCCAAAACTAGTAAGTGCGATTAAAATTGTTTAATATTTACTTCATGAATCCTTACAATGATTTATCGGAAAAGATTTAGTTTATGAGTTGTTGTATATATATATATATTATTTCATTTCGTATATTATGTTACACCTACGAAAGAAAATTTAAGCTTTATTGGTGATCAGTACAGCCATAATAGACACTTTTACTTGAAAAATATTGTACTGTTTTCAAAGAGTACTGTATGGACCAATCGCAAGTGTAATGTATTTAAATAGACCTAAAATTATCTAAAAAAGTACTAAAGTATTTACAAATCTAAAAAATTGAACTCAAGATAATTAAGGAACTGGAAAAAACAGCAACGTTTTAATAATTTTTATAATTTTTCTTTCCCTGAAAGATTTCTGGTGTGAAACATTAAAATTTTGTCCATTTCTTACAGGATCTTAATTTTATTTTTCTACATTTACAGATAACCCCCTAACACATTTTTGTTTATAACTCTATAAATACTAAAGATAAAGTATACAAACAGTATACTTTTCCGCACTGCCAGACTCTCAGAAATTCGAAAATGAAGTCACAATTGGGTGTTGCTCAAAGTTGGCGCTCATTTTAATTCCTTTCAAAAATCACGATTATTTTAACAAGGCATATGTTATGTTAAGAGAACAATCAAGAATATAAAACAGTATTTCTTACAATATATATTGTAAAAAAATACATCTGGCGTGTATATTTCCGTATTACGTTTCTGATCACCAAATCCAAAAATCCCAAGGACGACAGATATCACAGCTATACCATTAAAAGTCGTTAAGCTTTCTGTAAATAAAGCTTCTAATTCTAATAATTACTGTACATTATTTATAAGGAGTAATGCGCCTTTTTTACGAAGTTGAGAAATCTGTTTATTTTCAAGAAGCTGTTACGCGCTTGCTATTAGTACTACAAAAAAGGTGTAATGAAGGAAATTGTAGGAAATTTAATCTTCTTTAAACATTACAATAGAAAAATATCGCTAAATTCAGGATTTTCTGAGATATTTCGAAAAAAGCCAAAAAAGTAGTAAATTTTCGAGGTTTTTCAGCCGACAAAAATTCTCCCGGGGCCGACCATAACTCGTATTTTGCATATTAGCACTAATATGTACAAATTAAAAAAATAAAATCTTCTACCCCACCTTTTGAAAGGTAGAATGTATTTATTGACTGGACTAAATGGTAACACAGTGATTGTAAATAAATAATGATAAAACTCCCGGTCATTTTTTTTTTTTTTTTTTTTTTTTTTTTTTTAGAACTGAAATTATGTTCATTCTATCTCTCATAGCTTTTTGAATTTACACGATATTTGTTTAGGGTTTTCGTATAAGTTGCTCAATACTTTTGACAATCAAATTATGTAAATGATTTTTTTTTTTTTTTTTTTTTTTAAGCTAACGCATACGTAGTTAAAAATTATTTAGTAAAAATGCTCATATTTCGCAAGATATTTAACATTTTTACATCCCGATTGCGGCATGCTGTGTCTGATGTAGTATGCAAAATTTCCTAAAAGTGGTTTTGCATTGGGTCTGTTTTGATATTAATTTTTTCACCTTTTTTACATTTTCTTCAGAGAGAGCTTTTCTAGTTCTTTTAAAAATGGGCTTTATCTGCCCTTCTAATTTTGCTTGCCTTTTTTTTTTTTAGAACTGAAATTATGTTCATTCTATCTCTCATAGCTTTTTGAATTTACACGATATTTGTTTAGGGTTTTCGTATAAGTTGCTCAATACTTTTGACAATCAAATTATGTAAATGATTTTTTTTTTTTTTTTTTTTTTTTTAAGCTAACGCATACGTAGTTAAAAATTATTTAGTAAAAATGCTCATATTTCGCAAGATATTTAACATTTTTACATCCCGATTGCGGCATGCTGTGTCTGATGTAGTATGCAAAATTTCCTAAAAGTGGTTTTGCATTGGGTCTGTTTTGATATTAATTTTTTCACCTTTTTTACATTTTCTTCAGAGAGAGCTTTTCTAGTTCTTTTAAAAATGGGCTTTATCTGCCCTTCTAATTTTGCTTGCCTTTTTTTTTTTTTTTTAGAACTGAAATTATGTTCATTCTATCTCTCATAGCTTTTTGAATTTACACGATATTTGTTTAGGGTTTTCGTATAAGTTGCTCAATACTTTTGACAATCAAATTATGTAAATGATTTTTTTTTTTTTTTTAAGCTAACGCATACGTAGTTAAAAATTATTTAGTAAAAATGCTCATATTTCGCAAGATATTTAACATTTTTACATCCCGATTGCGGCATGCTGTGTCTGATGTAGTATGCAAAATTTCCTAAAAGTGGTTTTGCATTGGGTCTGTTTTGATATTAATTTTTTCACCTTTTTTACATTTTCTTCAGAGAGAGCTTTTCTAGTTCTTTTAAAAATGGGCTTTATCTGCCCTTCTAATTTTGCTTGCCTTTTTTTTTTTTTTTTTTTTTTTTTTTTTTAGAACTGAAATTATGTTCATTCTATCTCTCATAGCTTTTTGAATTTACACGATATTTGTTTAGGGTTTTCGTATAAGTTGCTCAATACTTTTGACAATCAAATTATGTAAATGATTTTTTTTTTTTTTTTTAAGCTAACGCATACGTAGTTAAAAATTATTTAGTAAAAATGCTCATATTTCGCAAGATATTTAACATTTTTACATCCCGATTGCGGCATGCTGTGTCTGATGTAGTATGCAAAATTTCCTAAAAGTGGTTTTGCATTGGGTCTGTTTTGATATTAATTTTTTCACCTTTTTTACATTTTCTTCAGAGAGAGCTTTTCTAGTTCTTTTAAAAATGGGCTTTATCTGCCCTTCTAATTTTGCTTGCCTTTTTTTTTTTTTTTTTTTTTTTTTTTTTAGAACTGAAATTATGTTCATTCTATCTCTCATAGCTTTTTGAATTTACACGATATTTGTTTAGGGTTTTCGTATAAGTTGCTCAATACTTTTGACAATCAAATTATGTAAATGATTTTTTTTTTTTTTTTTTTTTTAAGCTAACGCATACGTAGTTAAAAATTATTTAGTAAAAATGCTCATATTTCGCAAGATATTTAACATTTTTACATCCCGATTGCGGCATGCTGTGTCTGATGTAGTATGCAAAATTTCCTAAAAGTGGTTTTGCATTGGGTCTGTTTTGATATTAATTTTTTCACCTTTTTTACATTTTCTTCAGAGAGAGCTTTTCTAGTTCTTTTAAAAATGGGCTTTATCTGCCCTTCTAATTTTGCTTGCCTTTTTTTTTTTTTTTTTTTTTTTTTTGACAAGAAAATAAATATATTTACGTGTAAAAATAAAATTAATATAAAGCTTTGTGAAAAATTAAACTTGCACGGTAAAATTGACATTATTATAGTTTTTAAAGTATTTATTTTTCTAATGATACGTTTTCTTAATATATATATGTAAAAGAATGCAAAGAGAGAGAAGGAAAAAAAAAAAGTCTACTCAGGTACAATTGAAAGAGGTTGCATCATCCAAGAGACAGACATCTGTCGCGGGGATGAATCAGAACTTTTTTTTTATTTTATTGTTCTTTACTTTTCTACGTGAAAAAGAAATATCTCTGTGAACAGGAGTTACGTTTTCGCTATGCAAGCGCTAACATCTTATATGCCTGTGTGGCTTGATTATATACAGTCGGGGAAAAAAATCGCAGCACTCGCTGTAATTTCATTATTAATTGACGCAGAAAAATCTAATAGACACCATACAACAGGAAAGTAAATGCACTTTTTGAAAATACTGTCGAATTTTGAATTAGGGGTTGCCTACATATTGAAATGAGCGCCAATTTTTTCAATAGCACCATCCAATTTTGACTTCATATTCGAATTTCTGAGAGTCTGGCAGTGCGGAAAAGTATACTGTTTGTACACTTTTCTTTAGTATTTATAGAGTTATAATAAAAAATGTGTTACGGGGTTATCTGTAAATGTAGAAAAATAAAATTAAGATCCTATAAGAAATAGACAAAATTTTAATGTTTTACACCGGAAATTTTTCAGGAAAAAGAGAATTATACAAATTAATAAAAACATTGACGCTTCTCCTGTTTTTAATTATCCTGAATTCAGTTCCTTTGATTTGTATATACTTCAGTACTTTTTTAGATAATTTTAGGTCTATTTAAATACATTACACTTGCGATTTGTCCAGACTGTACTCTATGAAAAAAGTGCAATATTTTTCAAGTAAAAGTGTCTATTATGGCTGTACTGATCACGAATAAAGCTTAAATTTTCTTTCATAGGTGTAACATAATATACGAAATGAAATATATATATATATATATATATATGTTACCGTTAAAGCTCGAAAACCGTTAATATGCAGATTACCTAGCTAATCTGCAGATTAACTAAAATGTTCCGTTAAAGTGCGAATCAAGAGTTTTCCGCATTTTAACTAGGAAATCTGCACATTAGCGTCTTCTGTGTCGTTAAAGTTCAAATGTTTGTTTCGAGCGTTAGTTTTTTTTTTTTTTTTTTTTTTTTTTTTTTTTTAACATTTACTACGACGTTAAACAGTCATGTGATACAAATACGCGAATCACAGATTAGTATGTGATTTGAAATGACGACGCCCATGACCTTCAAACACAAACTAAAAGATTTATCCCTTCCCTTCCGCTCCGCTATGAGAAGCAGTAAACACAAAACGTGGAGCATCGAAGCTATGATATTAGGTTTTATGACCAACACAAAATTTAAAGTAACAAGTAAGTTATAATTGTTTTGATTTTATTTCTTCTGTTTTATTTCTGTCAATAAAAGTTTGATAAGGGTCTGCATTTTATTAATGAAATCGGATATTAAATAAAAGCACTCTCTCGTGAAACTTCATTTTGAATTATGAATATTAAATTTGCAACACAGTAATTTTACAACACAGTTATTTTCTCCCGAAATAAAACTATTAAACACACAATTTTTTAAAACTAATTTATTAAAATTGATTTAAATTACTATTACTTACTGAGAAAAAAAAAAAAAAAAAAAAAAAAACAGGTGTATTAATTTTTAACTCTGGAAAATATGGCATTCAATATTATGGTGTTATTTAATAAGTATACTTAATATGAAATTTTTATGCATTTTTTAGCATTTCATTGCAATTTTTTTTGTTTGTTTGTTTCTTTCTTTCTTTCAATTTCAAGTTTCCTTTATATATTTTATGTATCAGGATTATATTTTTATTTTTAATTTTGTTAGCTTTTTCAGATAATTTCGTTGTAGTTTATCAGATAAAATGTATTAATAAAGTTTTTTTTTTTTTTTTCTTTGTTTTAATTGTAAAATTAATATATTTTCTAAACTTGTACAGATATATGCATGCTGCAAAATATAGTTTAATAAAGCATAGGAAAACTGTCATTTTAATTTTCATGCGTTCTAAAAATTATTAAAGCAGTTTTAATTATTTGAAGTACTTCTTAAAAAATGCTTCTGATTTGCCTAATTTAATATTTCTTTAGCGATTTAAAAATTGGTGCATAACTTGTTTTAAAAAATAGTAATAGCAATATAAGTTGTTAATAAAACTTTTTTTTTTTTTTTTTTTTTTTTTTTTAATTTAAATGGTTAAATATTTTTATTTTGAAAAGAAATCGTCACTGTATTACAATTCTAACATTCATTTATAAAATAGAATTTATTGAAAGCTATTAAAGTTATTATATTTCATATTAAAAATGTATAAAATATTCAAACTTATATTGACAGAATAAAAAAGATGAAATAAATAAAACAAATATAACTTTAAAAGACATAAAAATTAAAACACATACGGATTAAAATAAGCAAAGAAAGAAAGAAAAGAAAAGAAAACTAATCTTTCTTTTTTTTATTTTTCTTTCTCCGAATGAAAAAAAAAAAACAAATACAACACAGCGTGCTGTAAAATTACACCTCCAGAGATCTTATTTTCACTTTAATGAATGCCTAGTAGGTAATGTGCAGATTATCTAGGTAATTCGCAAATTACCTAGGTAATTTGAGAAATGAAACATTTTTTCTCACTTCAACGGATCCACCTAGTTAATGTGCAGATTACCTAGCTAATCTGCAGATTAACTGATTTCTGCACTTTAGCGGTAACATATATACAACAACGCATAAACTAAATCTTTTCGGATAAATTATTGTAAGGGTTCATGAAGTAAATATTAAACAATTTTAATCGCACTTACCAGTTTTGGGTCAGTTGAACTCTTTGGAACTGTACGATTCGTTTTATAATTTCTATGAAAATATAATTTCTTAATTAACCCTTTCGCAACTGCTGACGTAGATTCACGTCATTTGAAAATCTGTAACTCTCTCAGTGGGCGTTTCTTTTGTAATTTGTGTGTTACTTATTTCTTAAGTGTGTACCCAGTGTTCATATTTTCGCAATAAGATATACTATTGATAGAAATATATTGATCAGAAAGAATATAATTATAATGTATATCCATTTGTAATATAATTGTGAATACAGAAAATTTGTTCTGAAATATTTTATTTTGAGAGAATAACGCCCGTAGGCGGATCTTACTGTCAAAAAGGCAAAATCCTGCGGTCGCAAAAATTGTTAAAATATATTTATAAAAGTAAAAGTATATTTTTAAAAATATATAAAGTTAAAACATATTAATAAAATTTTAAAGACTAAAGTATCCTTAAAATAATAATCCTCCCCCTGCAAAATAAATAAAGAAAAGTAAAGCAATATATGAAGCATATGACTGAGTCTTTAACTATGACGGTAGTTAAGAAACGATTTTACAAGTCTGTCTTGCTATCCAATTCCGTTCGTTTTTTTAAATTGACAACTTTTACATTTAACCTATTTTTCTATTCAAAACAGTAACCCCGCCTATTTAGTTATTTTTTTTTCTTCTAGTGTTGGTTTAAAACATTCAAAATTTATCACCAGTAATCGATGAAGTAAATACCAATTGTGCATATTTTTTTCAACATAAAATAAGGGGTTTAACACGAATACTCGATGCCAAACTTACTTTTCTTTCCTGTATTGTTTGTTTTGAAGAACGATGGAGGCGGGGCTAGTCTTCTTTAGAAAACAGGAATTCTTGATGCTAACACTAATGGCTAAAAATCATCATTTTTGTTTCATTTCTTTTCGTTTGACGTTGTTGTTATATAACTTGGCCCGTAAATAAAAAATAAACATATTTTGTTTAATTTTCTTTGTTATTTTTTAAGATTTGATTCGTTATCTCATGCAAAACTTTATAAGAGACGGCCCCGTAAACCACTCCAAAAGAAATATTTATTTATATCTCGAAAACTAATAACTGGAATGAGCTGCAAATTTGCACACCAATATTTTTCAGCATTGGGATTCATTTTATGTAAAAATTAATATAGGTCATAATTCATAATTTTTATGAATATGAATTTATTAATATTTTTCAAAATTAAAAATAGTTTTCAGAATCAAAAGTAATGATGCATTATGTTTGGGTTTCTTCACTGTATCTCGTAAAAAAATATATGTATCGATCAAGTTATTCTTTGTGAAGATATTAATAAAAGTTTGAAATATGAATTTAACATTAGCACCTTCAAACTTTGAACGCTTATAACTCTGTGAAAAAATAAGTAAAATATACAACCAATATACTTTTTCGATTTCTCGCGATCCCAGAAATTCAAATATACAATAAAAATGGGGCATTACCATTGAAAAAATCAAAGTTGCTACGCGTTTTAATATGTAGACGACCCCCAATCCAAAATTTCAGTTCATTTTTTTTAAACTACTCACAATTCCCCGTCGAATGATACCTATTACATTTTTCCACATCTATTAGCAACGAAGTTTCGTCAAGTGCTGCGATTTTTTTTCCCCAACTGTACAGTCTAATTAATTTGAAATGCGTCCTAAGTGGACTTCAATATGTTTTTTAGGACCTATGTCGTCATTACTGTAAATAATATTGTACATAGTTATTTTTCTTATTAAACTTTAATTAATTTAATAATTAATTCTCAGAGCTCTTTCTATGCCTCTCTCTACATTTGGGGACTTGAGCCGCGATAACGAGCGATAACAAAAATATAAAAATTAATTTAGTAGATATTTATTTTATTATTAGTATTAAAAATGAATATTTTCGAAAAACGACTTCGTGTCAAGTGAAACGACTTTGTGTCAAATGAAATGACTGTGTGTTAAGATAAATGACTGTGTGTCAAGCGAATTGACTGTGTGAAAACTACTTTGTGTTTGTGCCAACGGAAAATCAGTACTGCCAACGGACAGTGAAAAATGTATCATCGGAATGTCTTTTCTTGGGAAAGCAAGAAAGGAAGATTTGTTATGAGTCGCTACAGAATTAGATATAGATATACCAGAAAATGTTACTGTGATTAAATTAAAACAATTTATTGTGAGTCAAAAAGATTTTGATGCAGAATTCACTACAAATTTAGTAGATAGTGTGATCGCTGAAAGAATTGAAAAAAAAATGAACGTGAAAAATTATTGTTCGAACAAGAAAGAGAGCAGAAAGAGCGCGAATTTGAGCTGGAAAAACTGAGATCAACGAGTAATAGAAATGATACTCAGGAAGCGAACCCGAACACTTCAGAATCTTCTAGTGTTCCAACCAGAAGTAAAGAGTTAGCGAAGATAATGAAATGTTTTGATTCAACAAATCCTAATAATGATATTAGTACATATCTTGAGCTTTTTGAGCGACAAGCTTCTAGGGTAAATATAGAAAAAAAAAAGATTACGTAACGCATATTTTGGGATTGCTTCCCGTGGAAATAGCACAAATTGTAACACGAGTACCAGTTGAATTCGAAAATGATTATGATTATATTAAAAATATGTTGTTAAAACGATTCAAGCTTACACCGGAGCAATTTCGTCAGAAATTTTTATCTCATAAAAAAGAGAACAATTCGACTTAGCGAGACTTCGCCTTTGAACTTAATCATTTTTTCGAAGAATGGATTAAAGGCTTGAAAGTATGCATTTTTAATGATTTAAAAGAACTGATAGTTTCAGATCAATTAAAGAGAAGAGCACCATTAGAAATTTTAGCAGTGATTGGAGCTTTGAAAAAATTTACTAGGAACTATTATTTACTAGGAACAAAATTTAAGATATTCACAGATTGTTCGGCATTTCAGCAGACTATGACTAAAAAAGACTTATTGCCTAAAATAGCTCGTTGGGCATTACTTTTAGAGGAATTTGACTATGAAATAATCATAGACTCGCTTCACAAATGAAACACGTAGATGCCTTAAGCAGAAATGTATATGTTGTCGACACTCAATCCTTAGATGATGAGATAACACATAAAATAGCAAATTCTTAAAACAATGACGAAAATATACGAGTAATAAAAGAATTAATGGAAAATGGCAAAGAAGACAATTATTTAGTCAAAAACGATGTATTGTACAGGTACGATGCGGGTAAAGAATTGTTAGTTGTACCAGAAAATATGCAGTCAGAAATAATAAGACAAATACATCAAAAAGGACATTTTGCTTCAGCGAAGACAGAAGAAATATGGAAAGGAGATTTTTACATTCTAGGTGCGAGAAAGAAAGTAGAAAATGTTATAGCCAGTTGCGTGAAATGTATTATATTCAATAAGAAAAGTGGAAAACCTGAAGGATACACACAGAAAAATAAGTTGGTCACAGTGACCTGGCAAAATGCTCAACTGACAATACAGAATTGACTAACCAAAATAGCTGACTAGCCAAAAAGTGTACTTGCTGAACTAGTCTCCAAAACTGAAAAGTGTACTTGCTGAACTAGTCTTCAAAACTAAAAAGTGTACTTGCTGAACTAGTCACCAAATCTGAAAAGTGTACTTGTTGAACTAGTCTCAAAAACTAAAAAGTGTACTTGCTGAACTAGTCACCAAAACTGAAAAGTGTACTTGCTGAACTAGTCTCAAAAACTAAAAAGTGTACTTGCTGAACTAGTCACCAAAACTGAAAAGTGTACTGGCTGAACTAGTCACCAAAACTGAAAAGTGTACTGGCTGAACTAGTCTCAAAAACTAAAAAGTGCACTTGCTGAACTAGTCATCTAACCACTACTCCTGACTAGGAAGGTTAATAATATCAAACAAAGATGGCTAGTCCACAATCAAAACTATCTGACCAGTAAGATTAGTCATCAACCACTTTACCAAACAAGGCAAGTTAGTCATCAATTGCATTTACCAGACAAGGCAAGTTAGTCAGAATCTACACTTGATTCAGAAGGTTAGTCAGCAGCCACCAGGTATCTGACTAAGGAAGCGAGTCAGTTTTTAATGAATATTTGAAGAGGCAAGTTAATCAAGACTATTTGCCTGACTAGCATGTCTGATAACATATGAAGAGGGAAACTAGTCTTTATTTGACTAAGCTGTCTAATAATACTTGAAGAGGAAGATTAATCCAATATATGTGTACAGTTGAACCTCGAAAATCCGGAATCGGCGGGACCGAGGTGATTCCGGAATTTTTCGGATTTTAGAAATTTATTAAAAATTAATTTTTACGACATGATTACATACAAAATGCAATTTTTATGCTAGTGAAAATAAACGACGATCGAATTAGCGTATTAAATTACAAAATAGAAATACAATAGATTTAATTTAGAATTAAAATATAAACACATTAAACTAAAAATGTTATAGACAATAAACTAATAAACTATTTATTTATTAAAATATACTCAAATAAAACTATAAAAAAGCAATTTTTTTTTTTCTTTTAACATTTCAGCAATTTAAAGCTGATTTTTTGCAATTTAAAGCTAATGTGATTTTTTTATTATTATTATTCCGTTTTTAACTTACCTATTTTCAAAAAATAAATTCTTTAATTAACAGTCAAGTAGTATAAAAATATGTAAAATTATGACTATGTATTCAGAGTTCAATAAAAAAGATTTTTTGGATTCCACAAGAAATGTGGAAATAAGGTACACATCAAAATCTTATTTCAAACATAAAAATCTGGAGTGACTCCACTCGACTTTCCGAACATTGAGTAACTAACAGTTTTGTAGATAAAATAAAGAAAGAGGTGTTGCTAAACAAACAAAAAAGAGAAAACCATAACAGAGTGTTTGAGTATTTTTCTCCATATATCACACGAGGTTTTATTTAATGCTACTGAACTTTGAGCCCTTAGATCATAAGGATAAAGAATTTTTCGTTGTGTCCCTGTAAAAATCTATAAATGCTAGATTCACCAAAATGCTTATAGTTAGTGCAACAGTGATTTATAATATTCATACAAATTTTCAGCTCAATTGAATAAGGCGTTTAGATGCTATCGCTGGTCTCATAGGCCATAAAGATAAAGAATTTTTCTTTGTGTCCCTGTAAAAAAACTGTAAGTGCTAGATTCACCAAAATCTATACAGTTGGTTCAAATGTGACCTATAACATGTGTAAAAATTCTTTGCTGAGATTAATAAGGCGTTTAGACGCTATCACACTTTTAAAAATTTGGCAAAGAATTTTTCTTTGTGTCCCTGTAAAAAAACTATAAGTGCTAGATTCTCCAAAATCTATACAGATTGAGTATCTGTGACCTATAATATGTGTATAAAGTTTTTGCTCAATTGAATAAGGCGTTTAGATGCTATCGCACTTTTAAGATTTTGGTCCCTTGGCCATAATGATAAAGAATTTTTCTTTGTGTCCCTGTAAAAAAACTATAAGTGCTAGATTCACCAAAATCTATAGGGTTCGTACTATGGTGACTTACAATATACGTACCAACTTTCAGCTTATTCGAACAAAGCGTTTAGACGCTAGCGTGTTCACTCACATACATACACACATACATACACACATACATACACACACACATACATACATCATCGTAAAAATAGTGAAAACGGACTCGTTGGACCTCGAAACGTATAGAAACATCAAAATCTCGAATTCGGATTTTTGACATGATTACAATACTTTCCTCACTATAGTGTTCGGAAAGTAAAAAGTATAACCGGAAAAATGTCCGAATTTTAGAGATTTCCGGGTTTTCGAGATTCAACTGCATATATATAATATATATGACTAACCTGTCTCATAATATTTGAGCCAGATTAATCTAAATTTTTATTAAAATCCCCCATATTTTATGATGAAGAGATTCCATGCTTGTTTGCAGGGGGCCTTTTAAAAAGCATTGTTATCAGATATAACCTGATTAGTTTTGTAATTTTTAAAAGTTTCTTCCTTCCCCCACCTCTCTTCATGGTGTTCAACTTCAAAAAAGTATTTTAAAAACTTTTCTGAAAAAACTACTTGTCCATTATTTAGGATAAAATAATTATAGCTGCCAACTTTTTCAATTTATTCTGCAATGTTTTTAACATTTACCTTTTTTTTTTACTACATATTATTTCTATGGTATTTTTTTTTTTTTTTTAGCACGCAATTACAATTAAATGTGAAGAAAATTACTCTACAAAGAATGCGGTTTGAAAAAAAGTCTGTACTAACAACATTCTGGATTAAATTTAAAAAGTTTGCAGCTATGAATAGTGGAAAATTAACAAACATATGGTACATCGGTAAAAGAACTCTACTCAAGTGAAGACTGCAATGGCTATATTTTTAAGTATCTAAAGCTCAATTTAGTATTAGTGAAAAAAATTTCCAAAGCTTAAATAAATGTTCTGAAATTATTGCACCCATGGTATGTTTTGACTGAAAATTTGGCTTATAAAAAAGCATAACTAGAATATGCACTTGCAATCAGCATGTCATATCCTGACAAGCTATCTTTCATCGAGGTATGTGTGTCAAAAATAATCCCAGAAACGGCTTCAAACAAACAAAGTAAATCTTTAATAATAATAGTTTAAAGCTTCACAATTGCTTTTTGTAGTTTATATGGTAATTTAAATACTGGTATAGTAAATAGCCCATCTCCTCACAATTTCTTTGTAAACACTTAATAAGCAAATTTTAAATCAATGGAAATTTCAGTGGACCACTAAATGTATAAAGTATTTGTTTTTAGTCCAAAAAAATTTTTTTCGTGTATCTAATATACTGTGAAACTTTTTTTTTTGTGTGTACAGAAGTTTTAAAATTGCTACGATTTCATTTTAAATACACAAATATTTTACAGCATGTTTTGTGAAGAACATCAGGATTTTTAGCTCAATAATTAATTAAAATTGAGAGTAGTAATAAAGTCAAAAATAGTCTTTGCTATTTTTATTTTATTTTATTTTTTTGTCCGTCAGCAATTTTTTGTTTTCTCAGAATTTGCATTTTTTGATGCTAATCACGAGACTGAATAGATAGAAATTATTAGCTTTGTTATATTTACAAAAAGTTTTACCCTATTGGCTTGTAAAATTTCTCCGCGGTGATAATCTTTATTCATAGAACAATAAAAATACTTTTCTTTGTTAAATACTTCAAGTTGTTTCAATATTCCTTACAGAAACAGTTTTCTGAATGTGCAACTTACTTAATTAAATTTTACTATATTTGACCCTAAAACAATGCAATCTTTGTTTCTTCCCCTTTATTTAATTATTATTTCTACTATTTAATTCATACATGATTGCAATTAGTTCTGCGCCAACATAGAGTTGTAAAAAATAATGTATGCATATACGAAGAATTTTGCACATCTTGAAATAAAAAAAATTATTTTTAACACAAAAGGCAGTTAAATAGCAAGCAGCACAATTTCAAGAAATATTTCAGAACTATTGTAGAAAGCTGTATGTGTTGCACCATTAGGTTCTTTACTATATTTGATGATTCCAGTTTAGTAGATTATTTGTACCATTAATGATTGATAATTTTAATCTTAAAATCTTCTTAAGATGTGAAACTATAGTCCTTAGCTAATTTTTGGAGAATGTAAGTTACTGAATACTCAGACTTAATTTAAGATGAAAAAATAAAAACGTTAAATATTTTATCCCTTCAAACATGATAGATTTCATTATTTTTTGTTGTTATTGTTACTTATGCCACTTGGAACTCTGAGCCCAGATACATTGTTTCCAAACTTTGCGACTTTTTAATTCAATAGTTACCAATAATTTTGAGAAGTGATATTTTATATACATAATAGATGATTCTTGAATTCGGTTAGTCTTTTATGTATATCAAATATCATTTTTCAAAATTATTGGTGACTATTGAATAAAAAAGTCGCAAAGTTTGGCAACACTGCCCGGGTATTGTAACAACAAGGATTTAAGGTAGCATAGAAACACTTTCTGTTTAGATCCTAGAACTGTAAAGAGATTAATAGTTTCGGGTAACAGCTTGCAGAACAGATTTTTAAAGAAATATGTTTAATAAAGTCACTGTATTTATATATTTATTTTCAGAGTTTAGTTATTCAGGGATAAGATTAGCAAAAAGCTGTTTCTTCAAACATATATTTCGTACTGATAAAAACAACTGAAACAAAATATATCGCCATTCTCATAACAAACAGAAATAACTCAAAATTACTAACTTTTCATATTCAAACTATAAATCCCTTATAATTAGGCAACCAATAAAAATCGAGTTACACCACTTTGATATTTCATAGATACCTGTGTCTTTCAACAAACAGCTTAGCTGAAAGTCAATATTTTTTTAGTTACACCTTTTTGTCACGAGAGCAACGATATGCGAGATACCCCACCCTCTTTTTTTTCTGTTAAAAATAAGACAAACCAATATCTTTGCTTACAATAAAATTTCAAATATCTGAAAATTTTCAAGTAAAATTTTGAAAATCAGCAGGATTATTTGTTATTTTCAATATTATTAGTGGAAATTTTCGATAGTTTAAATGGGAGTTATGCACAAAAAATAGAAGTTCAACAACAGGCTACTCTCTCTGTCTCACAATTTTTTTGTTTCTAATCTTCAGATTCCCAGAACTATCATTATCGAAATTTTTATAAATTGAGTTTTTTGATTCGGAAAATTCACAATTAAATTGGTACTGTTTTTAAAAAAATATTATTTTAAATTTTTATATTTCATTTTACAGTAGACTACTAAAAAAACACTCGTTAATTTTTTTACTTATTTAATTTTAATTTAAAAAAATAATTTTTTTAGAAAAAACAGTACCAATTTAATGGTTGTGAATTGTTAAACTGTGAAACCAAACTTAAAAAATACATTAAATAATGAGTAATTCTACCCATAAATTTCTCTAATAACATATCTTCTGGAAACGATAGGGATCGAGTCCTTTTAAGAATCAGTCTAATAGATTTTTCAGAAGTGGTGCAATAAACACATTGAAAAAAATAAATAAATAAATACATTTTAATTAAATATATTTACATGTTGAAGTACTAATTCAAAAGTAGTAACTAGTAATTCAGTACTAGTTCAAAACTATTTATTTTCTGAATTTAACAGGGCTGATTGCAGGGTTGGGCCTCTTTTTTTTTTTTTTTTTTTTTTTTTTTTTATAATAATAATAAAAACATTTGAAAATATCCACAATTTTGCCCATTTTTGGGTTTTTTTTTATTTTATACGGGAAAAAAAAAAAAAAAGCAAAATACTAAGCAACACATTTTTTTCCATTTATATATAACAAAACAATTTATGTAAAAAATGAGTTTTATTTTGAGTTATAATTTTTACAAACAGAAGATTTACCATTATATTTACATTTAGATACTGCAAAAGTGCAACAACTAAAAAGTTTAGTCTTGTGCACAATACAGATTTATCACAATAAAATGCAAAAATATATATTTTGGAAATAAAGACACAAAAATGTACAACTGTTAATTTACAATAAACTAATTCGTGCATACAATGAAGGCAGGAAATAGAAAAGAATCATCAACTTTTGCATGTTTGTTAAACATACATTAAAAAAAAAAAAAAAAAAAAAAAAAAAATCAGGTAGTGTCAAAATATTGATTATTTTGGAAACTAACAGCAAAAAATATCCCTAACTTCAGCATTTATAATAAACGTAATTCCTTTTTTTTTTTTTTTTTTTTTTTTTAAGAGTAGTGAAATAAACCCAAAATCCCCCAATCAAAATATTTCAAAAATTTGCTATCAAAAGAGCAAGTTTTATTTTACACTATAATAATCTTTTATTTATGGAACCAACTTTGAAAATATAGTATAGAATTCGTAATCCAGAATGCTCTAAAAACCAGAATGTAAAATACCAACTACCAAAATTTTTAATTATCATAAAATTTAAGAATAAAAGTTATACAATAGCAGCGGTCAGAATTATAGTTTTACAACCTACTATCTTTAATGCTACGGTGTTACTCTGAGGAAATATGGTGAGCACATAATTGTACAAATAATTACTGAAAATTTTGCAAATTTAGATTAGGAAATGAATTTTTGTGGTATTTTTTAATAGTTATTAAACACAACAGAAAAATGTTTTGTAGATGTTGTTGCAGAGGGCAACATTGTTTCCATACATGTTAAAATTAATATTGCTGTCCCTGCATCTTTGGCCCTTCATTACATTTTTAATATGCACTACTGTCAAAAAACGGGCACCATTGCAGCGTTCGAACTTCTATATGGTTTTCCAAGCAGCTTTTGCTTCAGGAAGAGACCATTCAGAAAAATCATGCAGTTTTTAAATCAGGAGTGATTGTGTGCAGAATTTTTTGTCTATATATTTCCTGATATCAAGATTTTTTTCAGTTTGTTTTTCAGTGACTGTTAAGAAAGAAATCTGTTATTTTGTGGAAATTAAGCCCCCCCCCCCTTGAATTTAGTAGTATTCTTTTATATTTACAAATATGTATAACCAAAATTTATTGGGGGGAAGGGGTTGCAAATATTTTAACTTCCCAAAGCAAAAGTATCTGATTATTTTGCTGAAAAATCAAAAATTACTGCTTTAATTCTTTTAATTTTTATTTTGCTGCAAATTCCCAAAATAACATAATTATTTTGCTGTTAATTGTAACAGAATTTTATACTACAATATAAGATCCATTATCCAGAAAGCTTAGTACTTGGGATATTCTGGATAAGGGGTTTTTCCGTAATTCGGAAAACTTTAATATATGTATAAAAATGGCACAAAATAATTCCATAAATAGCAGTGATAAACATGAATAAACACTTTCATATAAACACTTTACCTATATATTTGTTCATTTAATAAATTATTTCTACAAAATAAAAAACATTCTCAATTAGAATTTTAAACTATAAATAATAGTAATAATAAATGAAAATAAATAAACATATATAAAGTTTAATTTTGGACCTGAGAATAAAATCCTTTCATTTGGATTTTAACATTTCTATGATTTTTTTTTTTTGCTCATAATGTGTCTCTGATACTAATTGTTCATAAATGTTGCAAATACAGTGCTAAATATTTTTTAAATGAATTCTAAAAATAATGGAAATTAATAAAAACTATTTAAATTTTTATAACAATTGGAATTCCATGCATGTGACTTGGGTTAAAGAATAAAATTCATCTGCTATTGGCTACTTGAAGAAGTATGTGGTTCATCTGTGCATCTACTACAAATGCGGTGCCGCAACGCCTTCTCTCTAGTAAAAAAGAAAAAAAAAATAATAATTATGATAACTCATTTTTATGCCAATATATATATATATATATATATATATATATATATATATATATATATATATATCAGGGGTCGATCCAGGCAAAAATTAGGACCCTGCTGCCCCTTCACAAAATTCAAATCTCTAAAATGGGCCCCTTCACAAAATTCATATCTATAAAAATGGGCCCCTTCACAAAATTCAAATTCAGAAAATGGGTTCCTTCACAAAATTCAAATTCAGAAAATGGGTTCTTTCACAAAATTCAGATTTATAAAAGTAACACTTTTGTAACATTTTTTCCATGTTTACAGTATTATTTTTAATGAGTGTCTATACTTGTTTAATAAAATGCTACTAACTTGATATTAAACATTAGACAGAGTAACTGCTAAAATGAAAGGTTTTTAGCGACAATTTTTTTTTTTTTTTTACAAAAATATTTTGATTTTTCACAAAAATAATTTGTTTTTCACAAAAATGGGCCCCAAAAATTAAAACCTGGATCAACCCCTGTATATAAAAACTTGTCAGTTTTACAGCAGTGATATTGAGATATATGTACTGTGAATTCAAGTTACATACATTTTTAATAACTTTTCCAACCCTCAAAATATGTAAACAATTCGTGATAAAAGTCTCCCCAAGTGCTAGCTTGTACCTTTTGGTGCGAAGCAAAAAGTTGACGAAATTTCCCTGGAGTTAATTTAAATCGCCTCAACAACAATTCCTTAAGGGCCCTCTTCACTCACCGCTGCCGGAAGCCGAAGCTAATGTTATTAATGGAAAATTTTTCTTTACAAATAACTTATTAACTAATACATATTTTTAAATTCTGTTTTCACATTCAGAAAATTTCCAGCTGTTAAATTGACGGACCTTTTTCAAAAAATTATTTTTTTAATTTTTTATATTTTATTTTGAAGCTGCAAAGTACGAATTTTCAATATGTGATTTTTTTTCATTTTGCAATTTCAAAATAAAATATGAAAAATTAAAAAATACATTTTTAAAAAAGATCCGTCAATTTAACAGTTGGGAATTTTCTGAATGTGAAAACAGAATTTAAAAATATGTATTAGTTAATAAGTTATTTGTAAAGAAAATTTCCCCATAGAATAACATTAGCTCGGGCTTCCGGTGACGGTAAGTGAAGAGGGCAGTTAACATATTCATATTTGTATACCTTATCTTCCGGTTCTCGCGCAGTTAATTGATTTATTTCATAAGGTAAAAGTACAAGAAGATGCGTAATCCACTCTTCTTCAGTTGAAGAAACACGACGGCTTGTCTTTCGAAAAGAATTAAATAAAGATTTATATCTTCTTTCATGTCATACTTTTGCATGAAATTTCGGAATTCTTTACTTGGATTTCTCGTTTCGCTATCTTCAACCCTAGTTTGTCTATTTCTCAAAAGTTCGGTCTCGACTTCATTCTTTCAAGTTCAAATTGCATTTGCTCCTTTCTTTTCTGCTCTTCAATTACTTCTTTCCTAGCATTCATAATTGTATTTAACCTTTCTTTACACAATTTCTCATCGTAGTCTTTGCCTTTGAGAATAGCATTTTTAAAATCAATTATTCTGAAATCTGGCTGAACCGCTATATCTACGTCGTCAGCTAATATTTTTAAATCCTCTTTAATAGCCCTCGCTAAATATACCATTAAAAAAATTTTTTTGAGAAAAAATATTATTTAAACAAGAAAAAAATAAATTAAGTTACTTTTATTAATTTTCTTTTTAAATCTGTATTAAGCCAAATTATTAAAGGAAATTAATTATGCCTTCCCTAAAATCGATATCAATAATATACACCGACTGCTTAAACGAAAAATTCTAAATAAATCAAATTACTAGAAAAACAAACCAAACTACCTCTGCGTAACATGATTGACAGGGTTTAAACTGCCATTAGTTTTTTTAGCATTTTGCTAAAAGATATTGTATTTTGCTAAACTATGTCAGTAAGAATTTCGCTAAAAAGCTAAAACTAGATTACTTCATAAAATATCTTTACATAACTACCTCTAGTTTTTATACAAATATTCGAGGACGGAAATTACAAAATCACTGAAAATATTGGGAATCATTATCTATTTAGTATATTCGGATTTAATTTCGACTTTTAATAGTTGAGTTTAAATGCAAAAATATTTAAAAACATAATTAAGAATTTGCTTCATAGATGTATTCTCAGTGCTAGTATTGCGTTTGTTGAAAGCGAAATAAAATTTTGCTGATACATTTTTCTTAAATCGCAATATATGTTGGTTAAAATCATCAGTGAACAAAAAAAGAAAAAAAAAAAAGAAAAAACAGAAAACAAAAAATGGAGATAACCAAGTTAAGAAAAAGAAATCAATACTATTCAAAGAATTAATTTTCGAAAAAGCTAAAATACTGCTTATATGTTTTAGCTAAAATGCTAAAGAAACTTTTTTGCCAGGTTAAACCCTGATGATTGAGTATGAAAACACAAATAAATAAATGCATTTAACTCTTAAACATAAAACAGCATTGATTAAAAAAAAGTATTTTAAAATATATCTCATACACACGCACATAGATTAATAATAATCAGTTTATATATATATTTTAAACGAGAACAATATTTAATTTATGCGTCGTATACCTTAGTAAATCTTTACTGAAAAAGAAAATATTATATATATAACAGAATGATTAAAAATGTGTTAGGAATAGGAAATTATTTTAATCATCAAAAGCAAAAAACAAAATAAATAATCTGGTGTGTCACTCACACGACTTTCTCTTACCCTGAAATTTAATACTATAAATACAGGTTGCAGATTAAAAGGTAAGATAACGAGTACTGTTATGTAAACCTGTGTTAAACAACTCATATTAGGCTTCTGAAAAGGTTTATATGATAATTAGTTCTGTGTGAGGGGGGCTACCGTCCCCCTCAACCCCCCGTTTCATTAATGCACCTACATTTATATAGAATTTAATTCGGTTATTAAAAAATAATTCTGTTTTTAAAAAATAATTTATTAAAATTATTATTTAAAAAAATTATCTTTTATGATAATGCAGACGATTTCCATATTAGAGAAGTAGTATAACACCAAATATCCAAAAATAAAAGTCCATTTTATTCTCAATATTTATATATATATATATATATATATATACGATTTATTTTCTCGTTAAAAGTAAAAAAAAAAAATCGATAACTTTGTTTTAAATTATCGCAGATCGATGGTTCAACCATTCGTTTTAAAGGTATTGGCGAGCTCTTTTGAAAAATATCCATCATGAAAATTTACTCCCCTCGAGGGGGGACTTCCCTCCCGGGGGGTGGGGCTCCTACATACACATTTTTTTTTTTTTTTCCCAGTCAAATATATATTCGTATCATTTGGTTTAGTGCAGTCTACAGATGTTAAACTCTACTTACCTGCAATTTCCCCCCATAGACGTAATGTATTAGAATTCTCTTGATTGTCCCTGTACACGAATCATTTGCTTGATCTTAACGAAAAGCTTACTGTAGCATCCCTATATGATACACATTTAGAATACCAAGTTTGAACTTTCTGCCATAATTAGTTTTAGATATGCTGATAACAGACAGACACACACAGAGACCATTTGCTAAAAACATGATTTTCGTATTCAGGGGACCTCAAAACGTGTAAATATAACAAAATCTCGCCTTCGAAAATTTGACCCAAAAATAATACTTTCTGTTCCTTATGGGTAAGAGAAAGTAAAAATCGGCAATGCAATCGATAAAAAATAAAGAATAAATAAATAAGTCTCTCTCTCAAGAAAATTTCACCAAACAGATTTCAAGACAGAAAAATAAATAAATAAATGAGTTACTGTAAAGTAATAAGTATATTTTTAAGATAAACAAGAATAAAAAGTAGGATGGTATGATAACAGAAATAATCACTCTCTTCTTTTTTCCCTTACTCGTAGCAGTACACTCAGGCGATCGTCAGATTAATTATTTGGGAGAACACAGAAACATATACAAAATAAACTTCAATTACTTTAAATCGAAAGTATTTTTTGCTATTTTAAGGAAACATCATTTCTGTTATTAAAATAATACTTTTCCAAGGATATGTTTTAAATTATAATTAATAAGGATAAATAATCTTCTAGCCTTACATACAGACGGAACGCTTGCAACTTCGATGACGTAAATTCTGCAAGTTTTTTGCAAATACAGTCGGCAGCAAAAGTATCCGAGCACTAGCAAAAATTCCTATGTAAAAAATGTACACTGAATGCAATTTTATTAAATAAATCCTTGTCGAATCCTGTTTTTAGTCAGTCTAAGAACACGATTCAACAAGGATTTATTTAACAAAACAGTATTTAGTGTGCTATTTTTATATAGGAATTTTTGCTAGTTCTCGGATACTTTTGCTACCGACTGTAGTCATACATTTGGAACGCTTGCAAATGGCTGCAAACGGCTTTGCAAACGGAAGTGTTTCATTTGTATGTACCCCCTACTCTTTTAAAGCGAACGTATAACACTCTTTTAAAACGAAAGTATATTGGAATAGAATTAATTATTAAGAACAAAATTACTCATTTAATACTAGAATAATAAATATTTCATAAGAAATTTCAACTCCTAAAAATAATTCAAAATTTTTAGAAAACACTTGATTCTATATAAAATATTCAATAATTTTTAAAAAAAGAACAATTTTTTATTTTTTTTTTTCCGTAAGCCAAGTGTACGGTCACTTAAAAAATAAATGACGATAATTTAGTTCTAAGATTTAACCTCAGAAAACAAGTATATTTACTTTAAAACATTCAGATAAAAATTCTTAAATATTCTAAACTTGAGAATATATTATAGGTAAGTTATCAGAAATATGACAAAGACAAAATAAATAAACACAATATTTATTAGTTTATAATTTTCCTTATCCTACTATTAAAAACAATAAATAACTTACTTATGATAACTCAAGATGATAATATGTAGAATCTAAACAGGATGGTTTCTCCACAGCAAACTAGAATAAGGGCTATTCTTTTAAACAGAACTTAGAATCAGGGCGATCGAGGACGATTCTACAGTTCCACAGCGGGAGAACACATTCACTTTTTAAGCATGGCTGGTAAAACAAAAATAATAAAATCGAAATTGGCCGACCAGTTCATCGTGGCCAGATCCCCCAAATTATCTATGCGACGGTGGCGTCTAGGGATATGAATGATGAACGAGCCATTATTTTCGAAGATTGACATAATTTATTAACAATCACGAACGCACAACGCACAACGCACACACATATTAAATTTCAATATGTACATTTTACATTTTAAACAATAGCAATGCTCCGACGCCGGCATTCTTCGAACAACGAACAGCAAACAGAAGTCTTACTCTAGCAAAGGTCACGAGTCACATGACCCTTTTTCCTTTTACATCGTTGCCATTCCCTCAGAAGAAATGTAATAAAACATATTTACATGAATATTCTAATAGATAAAAATCCTACATATATATAGATAAATAAACAAGTATGTTGTGGCTACCACAAGACTTTCTTCTTTGTTTTCTAATACAAATTCATTCACTACAAATAATTTATTAAAACTATTATTTATTAAAATTATCTACCATAATGAATGCAGACGATTTTCATCTAAAACTTGCATAAAATATACAAAGACAGTTTTATTCTCTATAAATATTATGTTATAAAATGAGTTTTCATAATGGCTATCTCAACTATCAAGTTTTGTACAATTATACACCATAGAAGTCGAGATGCAACTTTCCCGTTCTCGGGGAAAATGGCAGTATAGCAGCGCCACCTATTGGCCGATATGCATCCAAATTGAATCAGCATAATGTTTCATAACTGTCTTTTCACATATCAAATTTTGTTTTATTATACCCAATAAAACCGGAGATATCCCTTTCACATAAACTGTGGAAATTTCTGTATAGCAACGCCACATGTTCAGTTATTAGCACCAAAAGTGGACAGACAAATTATGTCAAGGTACATCCATATATAAATTTATGTGCAAATTTGTGCAGTAATTCCTGAGATATACAGCCTTCCTTTAAATTGTAGAAATAGCTGTATATCAACGCCATCTGTGGAGCGATGGACACCAAAAGTCGATAAACACTAATTTTGGTCAAAGTGCATTTACGTATACATTTATATGCAATTATGGGCAGTAGTTCCAGATATACAGTTGCCACAAAATTTTCGTCACACACACAGAGAGACAGACTGATATTTCCTAAACATAATCAAATCTAGTTCTGGAGCTCTCAAAATGTGTAAATCTATCAAAAACCGAAAGTCGAAAATTTTTAGGAATCGAATACTTTCTTCTATTGAATATAGAAGAAAGAAGAAAGTTAAAGAAAAAAAGAAAAGTAAATTGGGAATTTTTTTTATTTTCTAGAACGTAAATACGAGGTTATACAGTATTTCTTTCATTTATATATTTAACAACAGTCGAGAAAGATTAAGAATTTTCTAATTTTCGTACAGTTTGTACAAAAGATACGTATTAGTTTCGTTAAAGAAAAGAAAACGGATCAAGATATAAATACGGATCTATTTTTCTGGTGGATATCCGCGGATACGGATACGAATATATACGGAGCTACGATACACAGTATGTTTAAATCTTTTATATAGTTATAAATATGCCTTCAACTTTATGTTTATAATTATAAGAAATATTTTGAAAGATGTTCTCAAGTCGATCAGACTTGTTGAAAACTAAACCCGAACGCGACCAGCAAGACAAATAATTGTGTCAACCCGACCCGACGGGTAAAATCGTGTTACCCGACCCGATGCAGGACTCTGTCTAAGTGAGCCCTCCTCTTAAACCTCATATCTTGAAACCCAATTTCAGTTTCAGACGAACAACTGACTGGAAAATTCTGTTTACATTCCCAAGCGGGACAGTTACGTTATCAAAGCCACCGGAGTGGCTTGAGGGGGGGGGGGGGGGGTATGTCGTACAACTAAGGGGAGGAGTGGTTAGAAGGTTCTAGATTGAAATTACTACTTTGGAACTGTATAATGTAATAAATAACAGTTTGCTTCATCCGATACCAAAATAAGTTTAAGAATTGAGAACAAGTTAATGAATTTGGAATTAGTGAAACATCTAGAAAATTAATTAATTAAAAATTAATTAGGGAGCTGTCGGTGGATTAGTGGGAGATAGAATCATTTAAGTGTGTAAAATGAGGCTTTAATTTTAAGGGAGCTTTTAATTATATTACATATATATAAGTAATCAGAAAACATATAATATATATAAGCATATTAATTTTACTTCTGAAATAATTTGTTGAAAAGCATAATGCGATGTAATAATTACGAAGTGAAAACCTCTTTAGGTGCAATTTACGCATTATTTTCTTCAGAGTGAATCCTTTTGGTCCTATGTTAAAATAACTTTACTCGTTTTATAAAGTCGTGCATATTAATGCAACAAAACACGTAAGTTGATTTTATTCTAAGTAAACAAATCTCTATTGCCAAGTTCAGATGAAGGTCTTCCAAATCCAGAAAAATGATTTTAAAGGATGAAGTCATATTAAATTGACTAGAGTGGATGGGGTAGGGTTTTACGGTTATTCCTCATTAAAAGTTATATTAAAATGATGTGTAGAACTGGATGTTCATATTCAGGAACGAAAAATAATTCCTATACATTGTAGTCTATGTACAGAATTTCTAAGAGTACATTATTAACCTCATTTGTTTATTTGAATTAAAGATAATAAAATTAACATATGCTTTTGAGTTGCACAAGAGCTTGTCTTCTGTATAAAATTGGAGGTATAGCATTAGTGTTTTGTGTTCAGGGTTACTCGAAGAATTCAGATGCATTACAGGCTACGAATGATAAACTTGAAAATGCATATTTAATTGTATTACGTCATTTTTATTTATTTATATATATTATTATTTTTTTTAGTGCTTTGTACAGTATATATACAATATACAGGACCACGTGCAAGGCTTAGTTAGAAGAAGTCAAATCCATTATTTTCTATTGGATATAATCGATAGGGATATTTTTTAAATTATATGCATTACTATACAAATGTACACTTCAGTTATCTCAAAAATAAGCACTCATTTATCTATTTATTTTAAATTTGTGAGTGTTGGAAAGACCCTAAAGTAATTCTAAGAACAGAAACAAAAATCAAATTCGAACTACACCGAAACTAAACCTTGACCAACACTTCTTTCCCAGTGAAACAAAGAATTCATTGGTTTAAACATTCTTCTTTTCATCATTATCACATGCATTTATCTCCCATACATGTTCGTGAAAGCTCAGAGACCAGTGGTATGTTGATGTTGGGTATTTAGGCCGATTGACTTTTCGAGGATCCTAGGCCTATTGATTGGGTAATCGAACCGGGGTCTTAGGCCTGATGGGAGTACCCTCCGTGAGAAGGGGGGGGTCATTCTAAGCGGTCTTAACCCGTATTTGCGCGAGTTTCAGAGAAAGCCACAGAAAACTTCGAACGGCTAAGTCGATAAGCACGACATAGGATTGAATCCGGCACTCCCCTTCTATCAACTTTGAGCGCAGAACCGCTCGGCCATTGGTGTGTGTGTGGGGGGGGGGGAGGGGGTCTTGGGGTCTAATAAAAAAACAAAACGTGTACCATTGTTTCCAAAAAAATAGATGTTTCTAAATCTATGTTCGTATGTCCCTAACATGATGAAGCTGACGAAAATAGTCTCAAAAGCCCCACAGTTAGCAATACTTTAAAGATTATACAATAAAATTTTCCTAAGAGGTCCATACACCGTGGTACATGAAATTAGCCTTTTACGGAGGTGGCCTTTTAATAGAGGTTATTCAGAAAATTTAAATCTATTTTCTATAATAATAAGAAGAAAGGTTTGTCTGTCTGTCTGTTCTTCTATACGTTCAGCGGTTCAGCCCCTGCACCTATTGAACGCAGAAGAACAAGAATTTACATACGGATGCTCTGGAGCCTTTCCGAGGCCCTCTTCAAAACAGAATTTAAAAAATTTAATTAGTTCTAGAGATATTAATTAAAATGTCGACTCATGTCTAATCAGAAAGCGATCTCAATGACTGAGAATTCACCGCGATTGCATAAAAATAGATATATTAACGAAGTTAAAAGCAGAAAAAGTGGAAAATAAATTAGAAATATTAGTCTAATCGTTACGAATTTGGTACCAAATGAAAGGGACAATTTTTCTGAATCTAAGAGTGCAAGCGGCTTATCGGTACAACAATTAGATTTTTTAAAAAATTAACTAAAGTATGAATTTTTTGTGGCAACATCATTTCAAATGCCAGACTATTGTCTGAGATGGAAAAAAGGAAATGATTGTAACCGATTAAGATGTCACGTGTTTTATAGTGGGGGGGAGGGGGGGAAATTGCAATTTTCAATTTTTTTCAAATTTTCATTCACGTTACATTTGAATTAATATTCGGCCTAGACAGCATATTATAAAGCTACTGTTCAATTTTCATGAAATTATGTGAATAAACAAAAAAATTATATTTTTATTGGGAATTATATTTATCACGACTCATGTGACCAAAATACAATGTAAAATTAAGTTTTGTTTATTATTTTGCAGTATTTTAAATTGAGATATGCCGTTGAAATTTCGTAATATTTGGTTTTAACGGCCGATAATCCGATTGTGAATATTTTTGAAAGTGTAGAATTATTAGGAAAGGCATGAGGGGGAGGGGGGCAGAAAAAAAAAAAAAGAGTTACAGCGTTTGAAGTCTATATATTAACAGGCAAGCATAAAATTTGTAGTTCCTTTTTAACATATTAATTATGGGAGTAGAGGGTTGAAACTGGTATCATTCGAAAGGTATGGTTAGCCGGAAGGTGCGAATACAAGTATTATTTTCTTACGATGTCAAGAAGGTATTTAAAAATACATTTATTTTTTATGCATTTTCCCCCATTTTTCCCTTTTATACACGTATTCCTTTACATTAAAAAATACCTAAAAGTAGAAAGTTGTTAAATCTGGCAATTTCATAAAGCTCAAATAAAACCATAGACATAGTAATTTGTATAATGTAGCCTCACTATACGCAAGCGAAGTGATGACGTCACTGTCTGTCCATGGACCCATGAAAAAGATTTCCTATGTTAATTGCCCATTGGATTTTTTGTAAAAAATTATTAAAAAATAACGGAAATTATCTGCCGATTTTAATGCCGATATTTGGGTATAGTTATATATAAGTTACTGTCTACATGTGTTTGATTGAGTTATTTTTTCTGTAAAATTGATAAAATTTTAATTTAAAATCACAAAACTCCAGAAAAAAAATGGCAAACTTCCAGTTTCGAATGTAAACATAAACATTTCATTTCAAAGGCTGATATTTACACAATAAATATTCAACTAATATACTAAATAAAAGGAAAAGGGATTTGTTACTAACTGATGCATGTATAAGTAGACGATACGGAAAAAATTCCGATTTCCGTTTTTTGCTGAATTTGCATGTTTTGAGCTTTGTTTACGTTTCAATTAACTGAAATTGGCTACTTATTTTTTAAAAAAGTGTCTTTATTGCCAGCTTTTGTGGGTAGAAGAAGCAAGTAGAAGATACATAAAAAATTTTGATTTCCGGTTTTCGATGAATTTACACGTTTTAAGATTTCCTTGCATTTTAATTAAGTGAAATTGACTACTTATTTTTATTTTTTAAAAAGTGGATTTATTATTCTTTCCTCTGCATATATAAGTAGAAAATATAAGATTCAGAAAAGTTTTAGATTTTCGGTTTTCGATAAAGTTAGACGTTCTGAAATTTCCCGAACTCAATTCGATCATTTTTTAAAAATATCTTTTTTTTTTTTTTCTTTTGTTCAAACACTGTACTTTATGAACCAATCGAATTAATTTAACAGAATTTGACACTTGGTTAGGCCTTGATTTGACATGGTACCTATTAGCTTCTGGGCTGTATCACACAACAAGGGGCGTTTTCACGTTGCGATTTTCTCTCATTTCAGGAAAGGCTAACATATACAGAGAGAAATAGTTATATTAAGTAAAACTCTGCTGATTCAGTTAGAGTGAATATCGGCAAACAATTGCCGCAGCTGTGTTGCTATTGCATTCCGTTTAGGACAAGGCAATAACTGCTTTGCCTCGCTTTGCAAACAAAATGGTCGAGTTTCGACCACTGGGCGATACTAGTTGGTATTATTAGGTTTTAAGGCTAGATAAATCAATTGCGGATATTTTCAAGTGTAAAATTATTAGAAGGGACGGAAAGGGGGGGGGGGGAAGGGGCAAAAATGTATTAAAGGAACGGTTGTTTCGGAGAAAACGAGGGAAACACAGAACGCTTTTATTCTTTTATATTTTGCAGAGTTTCGAATTCTGATATTCCGTTCACATTTCATACTATGGATTTTTAACAGTATTTAGTCCGAAATTACGCAAGTTTCGGAGAAAAACCACGAAAAAGTCAGACATAAATCGTTTTATAATAGTGTTTATATCATTTTTGTATCTCAGCTTCTAATTAGCATAATTTCAAAAGTAATATGCCATTTTAAAACTTATTTAAATTGAATTTCAAGAGTAGACGCAACAAATCTCTGTCGTCTTCTATTAACCGACTACAGTAGGTAATGGAATTCGAGATTTCACGTGATTTACATGTTTTAAGGTGTCCTGATTAGGTTTTCTTTTCTATCTCAACTAATAATTAAAATAACTTTATAAGTAATATATTATTTAAAAGCTTTGTTGATTTGGAATTGAACAGAAGATTACAGAAATTTCTACCGCCAGATGGCGCTGTAATATTTTAAAATTTCAATATTTCGGATTCTAATTATGATTAAATTATTTTTAATACATCATTCGAAAGATATTTTAAAGTACTTTTATATTATCGAAAGTGGAATTCGAGTTTTCACCCGATTTACACGTTTTCAGGTGTTCTGTTCAGATTTTCTTTCGTATCTCAGCTACTAATTAAAATAATTTCATAAGTAATACATCATTTGAAAGCTTTGTTGATTTGGAATCGAACAGTAGATTACAGAAATTTCTACCGCCAGATGGCGCTGTAATATTTTAAAATTTCAAATTCAAATTCTGATTAAATTGTTTTTAATTCATCATTCGAAAGATATTTTAAAGTTCTTTAATATTATCGAAAGGGGAATTCGAGATTTCACCTGATTTACACGTTTTAAGGTGTCTTGATTAGGTTTTCTTTTGCATCTCAGCTAATTGAGTTAGACCTTTCAAAATTGGTATATGTAGGTTAATTAGGAGGAGATGGAAGGGCGAGGAAGGAATAGGCGCGCGCAGCGCTCACGGGACTGCGCTGCCGAAGGCAGTGGGGACCCGGTCCAACTTTTTATCCGATGAAAAATGATTTTTTTAATTTTTTTTTTTTCTTAAGAATAACAGTTTGATTTCAGAAGAAATATGAGCGTGCAGCGTACGTATATCTTCACACGTGTGCGCATGGGTCTGCTCTGCCGAAGGCAGTGGGGACCCAATGCGAGCTTTTACCCGATGATTAATGATTTTTCTAACATTCCTTTTCTTAAGAATGAAAGTTTGTGAGTAATAACGTGGAATTTTGTGAAATCATAAGGATTGTGAAGGAATACGCACGCGCAGAGCACGGATCTTCGCTGCCGAAAGCAGTGGGGACCCAGTGTGAGTTTTCATCCGATCACAAATGGTTTTTTTTTTTTTTTTTTTTTTTTTTTTTTTTTTTTTAAGAGTAATATTAATGAGTAATAATATTCAGTTTTGAGAATTCTTTCATTAGAGTGGTTCATTTAAAAATACTGACCCACTAGCGGGCGAATGCAGAGGGGACCCGATGTAAGTTTTTACCCGATCAGAAATGATTTTTTTTTTTTTTAATTCTTTTTTTTTTTTTTTTTTTTTTTTTTTTTCAATAATAAAAGTTCATGAGTAATAACATGGAATTTTGAGAAATCATAAGGGTGGTGAAGGAATACACGCGCGCAGCGCTCATATATATACATTCGTTTGCGCGCATCGCGCATGGGTCTACGCTGCCGAAGGTGGCATTTTCCCCGATCAGATTTTTTTTTTTTCTCTTTTTTTATCATATGATAAAAATTAATGCAATTTTGAGAATTCATTAATTACAATGATTCATTTAAAAATAGTGACCAGCGAAGCGGGCGTAGCCTGCTATTTTATAATAAAGAGCACATAAAAAATAAAAAAAAAGAATAGTTCTCTGATTTATCCTGGCGACAGATGTCCGTCTACTACATGATGCAATCTCTTTCGATGTTTCGAATGCACTTGAGTATAGATTTTTTTTTTTTTTTTTTTTTTTTTTTTTTTTTATTCTACATATTAGTTTTAAAATATATTAATGTTAGTTTCCTTGAACTTTGTGTGATTTTTAAAAAAGATTTTTTTTTTTTAAATACATTGGAACAAATTTTGCTGCTTAGTGTCATTTCTCAGTTGAAAGATATTTCTATTTAAGTTTTCGTGTAGGGAATACAGATTTCAGTCTTTTTAATTTTAGTTGGGGTAAAAAATTAAATGTCTGTTTTCAAAAAAAAAAAAAAAAACTCTTTTTCTATCTGTTATTAAAAATTGCCGTGCTCCTTTGCTATAGTTTCATGTCATACTTAGAAAATGATTTATTAGATTTAAAAATACAAAAACTGGGATTAGCATGGCACAAAGTTCTTATAAAAAATATGCTTTTCCCAAATAACTTTAAGCGCAATTTTCTTTTTCAGAATTAATGAAACTGACACTATACCGCGAAATTCGATGGGTTTATTTTTCGATTTCGGTTGACTAACTCAAGTTGTCAGAAGGAGACAAAAAATAAATAAAAAAAATAAAAAAAAAAAATTAAAGAAAAAAAAAATAATAATGCTGAGCTTTTGGACTAGCCAAACAAATTTTTCTTAGTCAATTGACAAAATAGGTATAATTTATTTTTATTCTCTCATCTGACTAACCGGTCCAATTTGAGGAAAATGAAAACTGTACCTGGGAAATTAGTCATCTGACAAGTTTTAGAGCCAAAACGGATCATCAGACGAAACACATTAAAGATACATGGTAAAATAAAACGATTTTTGTGTCTCGTGACTAAATGGGATTGTCAGGTAGTGTTTTGATTGTTTAAAATTTTGCGTAATTTTGTGCAAATTTGTCAATGTACTTGACAAACGTTTAGTGTCACAAAGATGGCACGTCTCTTGACAAGTTTCGATTTTTCATTTTTCTGTGTGTACTTGAATCCTATTCCTAAGGGAAATGTACCGCTAGGCGCATATCATATTGATTTTATTGGACCGTTACCATCTACCAATAAGAAATATCAGCATATTTTCACTGTGATTGATGGATTAACAAAATTCGTTTGGCTATATCCGGTCAAAACCACGAGTGCAGAAGAAGCTTTAGATAAGCTGAAACTTCAACAAACAACCTTCGGAAACCCATCACGAATTATAACCGACAAAGGAAGTGCATTTAGATCTAAAGAATTCGAAGAATATTGCCATGCGGAAAACATCGAGCATGTTTCAATTACGACAGGAGGGCCAAGAGGAAATGGGCAAATCGAACGTTTGCACAGGACTCTAATACCCGTCTTGTCCAAATTATCCCTTGAAGATCCTACTAAGTGGTACAAGAATGTCAGTACTGTACAAAGAATATTGAACAGCACGACGACAAGGAGTACAAAATTAACACCCTTTCAACTACTAACAGGAGTTAAGATAAATAAAACAAAGAGGATCTCATCGTCAAAAGTCTTTTAAAAGAAGAGTACAGAAAAAGGTTCATGGAAGACAGGGAAGAACTAAGAGACGATGCTAAACAACAAATCGAGGAAATTCAGGAAGAGAAAAAAACACAATATGATAAAAAGCGCAAGAGAGCACATAAGTATCATATAGGGGACCTAGTTGCCATCCAACGTACCCAATTTGGATCAGGTCTCAAACTAAGAATTAAATATTTTGGTCCCTATAAGGTGACAAAAGTTAAGGCAAATGATAGATACGAAGTTCAAAAAGTTGGTCTGCGTGAAGGACCAAATATAACGTCAACTGCTGCAGACATGATGAAAAAATGGACAATGTCTAATTAGGAAAAAAAAAACGGTTTTTATTGTATGTATATAGTATACCATATGTTAGAATCTCTCTGTAGCTTGTTTTTTTTTTTTGTGTGTTTTTCAGATCCTTGGTGGATAGACTTGATGTGTCCCATAATTGCAACTTCGAGGTCGCAGCTTTCGCAGTATGGCCGATTTTGTAGAAGAATGAAAAGAGAGAGAAGAAAAAAAAAGTCTACTCAGGTACAATCGAAAGTGGTTGCATCATCCAGGAGACAGACATCTGTCGCGGGGGTGAATCATAATTTTTTTTTTTTTTTTTTTTTTTTGTTCTTTACTTTTCTACGTGAAAAAGAAATATCTCTGTGAACAGGAGTTACGTTTTCGCTATGAAAGCGCTAACAACTTATATGCCTGTGTGGCTTGATTATGTACATTCTAATTAATTTGAAATGCGTCCTAAGCGGATTTAAATATGTTTTTTTGGACCTATGTGGTCATTACTGTAAATAATATTGTACATAGTTATTTTTTTATTAAACTTTAATTAATTTAATAATTAAATTCTCAGAGCTCTTTCTATGCCTCTCTCTACACACACACACACACATATATATATATATATACATATATTTGTGGATATTCTAAATATGGGCCTTTAAACATTATTATAAATTGTACTGTATTTATTAGTTAGTATCTACTTTTGAAAAAGCATTTAATGCTTCAGATCAGTTTTTTTTTCTTTTACATTATTCTTAATATATTTTTAAAAATAGACTAATCGTTAAAACGTATAATTTGTTTTATTTTTATTTATTTTATTTTATTTTATTTTATTTTACTTATTTATTTTGTTCCGTTTTGTTTTCTCGCCTCTAATTTCCAATTAGGTGATTGTCACTCAGTTTGAGGCATTTGACGATTAACACACGTGCATATCGGTATCGCGTCATAACATCGCCAGAAAAAACATCGCGCGTCAAAACATAGACGTCAAAACATCGCCGTGCCAAAAACATCGTTGACAAAAACATCGCCAAAGAATAAGTTTTATCTCTGCATATAATAACTAGTTGGCATAGGTGGACTCTGCTCAGTTCCCCACCATATTTATGGTCTCATAAATTTCTAGTGCGAGACATATTATAATCATGTTAAAAAAAATCAATTTGACCAAAGCTTGATACAGGGACAGAAAGAAATCCCCGCCTAATAGGCTATCCATCGTTCACTTCGATATATTTATCGTATTCTAATCTATTAATTTATTTTATCAGGGTCAATTTCGTTGTTTATGTTTCATGCCAATGTTTTCATTTCCAATGCAATAATCCTAAAAATTCATATTTATATGAAAAAATTACAATTTCGCTATGTTGATAAAATCGTAAATTACGAATAATTTACGAAACTTTCCTATTAGAATATTTGTATTCAATCATGTTCAAAAAAATATCATAAATGTAATTTTGAAGTTGTCTAATGTATTTATGATCCTCAAAATGGAAGTTTATGCTCAATTTTGCCTTATTCTGGCATATTAAGTAAATCGTAAATTCCAAATAACTTACGAATTTTTTAAATTGGAAAAATCATAGTCTATGATATTCATGCCAGTAACCTAAATAATATTTCGAAAGTGGTTTGACATCTTTACGATGAAAATATCCCTCAAAATTGACGTTTATGTTAAAATTTGCTCTATTCTGCCATGTTAAGAAATTCGTAAATTTCCAATAACTTACGAAATTTTTATATTTGAAAATTCATAGTTATTAATATTCATGCCAGTGTCCTAAATAATATTTCAAAAGTTGTCTGACATCCTTGCGATGAAAATATCGATCAAAATTGACGTTTATGTGAAATTTTGCCATATACTGCCATGTTAAGAAATTCGTAAATTTCTAATAACTTGCGAAATTTTCAAAGTATAGCATATTTATAGTTACTGATGTTCATTCCGGCATCAAAACGGATATTTTAAAAGTGGTCTGACATTTTTAGAGTAAAAAGTTTACATTTAATGCACGTTTAAGTGAATTTTTGTCCTATTCTCCCATGTTAAGAAAATCGTAAATTTCTAATAACTTACGAAGTTTTTAAAATCGAATGTTGCAAATGAATAGGGTTCTTGCCAGTGTCGAAAGTAATATTTTAAAACTGATCTGACCTCTCTGCGACAATTTGTTCTTGAGATATCGTGTACACAGACTAACAAACTAACGAACTAACGGACTAACGGACACCCTACAGACAGACACCATACAAATTTTGTCATTTTCGGATTCCTCACACCTGAAAACGTGAAGAAAAGTCAAAAGACCGAAGTCGAAAATTTTCACGATTACTTAAGTTCCCCATACCAATCGTATGATGGGGAACTAAAAAGTGTGTATTTTTTTGTGTGTATGTCGGTCGCTTTGTGGACAAACGGATGCCAGCAAAAATAAAAAAAATAAAAATAAAATTACACGGAGGTCTGTTATAACCCCTCATGAAGCACCTCGGAGCTTGATTTTCGAATTTTTTTATTACAGTTATAAAAAATTATTAAAATAAGAAATTTGACTTCGTTTCATGTATTTCCGGCGATGTAATGACGCAGTACCTCTTGCCAATTCTCTCTCGAAGACGATTTTCTTTCAACAACAGACCTCTTGTCTGGAATAAAAAATAATTACATTTTATTCTTTAAGGTATTGGGGGTAAAATTAAGAGCGCCGTAAATACAATAGGATTGTTCCTATTTTTTCAAGAATTTGTAAATCTGGCTATCTCTATGAGTTGACCAAACGCTGAAAAAATCAAGTTTCTAAGTTAAAAATTGCAGATGTTACAATTTAAATATTTAATTTTGAAGTGTTTTCGTAGCAATTCTTTCTAAATACCAGTCAATCGAAATTTTACATTACTAAACTTAACAGTAATTTAATATATATATATATAGTAGACAAATGAAAACTCTGATTTATTTATTTTGTAATTTTTGTTTTTACGACTGTCAGCTATAATTTGCTGTCATATTTTTTATTTAAAGCATAATGCCTTACAGTTAACTATAATTGACTGCTAATTTTTTAATTTTATGGATTTTTTACTTTTATCTCCAATTATAGGAAGAAAATATAAGATTGGTAAAAACTTTCGTTTTCTGATTTTCGATGAATTTACATGTTTTGAGATGTCAAGAACAAGATTCGGCTAAATGTAGAAAATATGTGTCTGTATGTTTTATCTAAACATTATGAATACTGTATCTCCCAAATCAATGGTCAGAATTTAACCGAATTTAACATTCGGTTGGAAGTTAAATTGGCGCAGATTGTTTTTTCAGATATATCACGCAACAGGGGGCGCAGCCATGTTGAGGAAAAGCTATAGCTCAGCTTCTATACTGTACCAAGCTTAGTGAATAATTGCAGATTGTATAAGACTGTTGATTTAATTTGGGGCATATCGACTGACAGGTGGCGCTGATATGCTACAATATAATCCCGTTTCAAGGAACGCATATTGAAACGGTATATCTCAACTTCTATAGTGAATAAATACACAACACTTGATATTTGAGATGAATATTGTGCAAAACTATGCTTATCCAATTTGGCTGCATAATGGACGATAGATGATACGGCTGTGCTGTAATATTTCTTGTTTACGAGAAAACTATAATTATGCTTCTATGATATATAAACGTGACAAACTTAGTGTATTAAATACATATTATGAAAAAACATGCTTTCTGGATTTTGGTATATATCGGCCGGAAGATGGCACTACTATCAATTTCTGCGATTTCTCAGTTGCCTACATATCTCAGCATCCATTGGTGAAAATTGTACCAAATCGTTTATGTAAAATGTTAATTGCGAGAAACTATGTTGATTAAATCTTTATGCATTGACGCTTTTATATAAAATGGTACAGAATAAGTTTTGAGATGGCTATACTTACTTATAAATATATATATATATATATATACACTAAGCGGCAAAAAAAAAAAAAAAAAAAAAAAAAAGCCGCACAGCAGAAAAAATGACTTCACCCTTTGTATTTGTAATAACTTTAAAATTAATGGTTGAAACAAATAAAACTGTCTTGTTTGCATAATACCAAAAGGATGAAATGACACCTACGTACATTTTCGTTTTAATAATTCGCATTATTACACTCTACGAAGTACTTCATAAAAATCTGCACAAAACTTTCTTTTTAAACGTCATGCAATAACCATACACTTTGTATTCTGTTACGATTTATTATATGAAATAAACAAGTTACATTTTAATATATGAAATAAAACTATTTATTTGTTAGATCTAAGTAATTTTTTATTAAAAATATGTATTCTGCATTGGGTTAATACCACCTTTATATGGAATTACTGCTTTAATGCATAATGGCGTAGTATTATACAGTGCTTTAATATAAATCTCAGAAATTTCAATGTGCCAAATATCACAAATATTTTTTTCTAGTTCTGGCAGAGTTGTAGGCTGCAAATTTCGAATCTTCTTCCCTCCCCCCCCTCCTTTTTATAGGCGAAACATTTTTGAGCGGATCGCGATTAGGACTATTTTTATGTCTTTTAAAGAAGAAATTCTATTATAGCCTTCGTCGAAATTAACTTAAAGTGAAAAAATATATGATTACTTACAGGTTCTCATGGGAATGGATAGAAAATTTTGACAATTTGAAGTGAATAAACTTACCACAGACGCCGTGTAGTAAGGTGCATTATCATCTTGAAATGCTGTTTGCGGAAATGTTCAAGATACCTCCAAAATAGTCGGACAGGCACCACTTTTATAAAGATTATGTTTTATTTCGAGTTAATTGATCCCTTGAGCATAAAAATTTGCCTGACTGTTTGAAAAGTTATGCACCTCCGTAACATAATGTACGGAGAATGTGTCACTGTTTTAAAAGTGCGATTTTCAACAAGTCGGTCATATTTTCGTTGTCAAATATGTTTGTTTTCTTTAGCTCGAAATAAGTTAAACTTGACTCACCAGAGAGAACCAGTTCAGCCCGATAATTAGCTAATCATTTTTTAATTTTTTTAGCCATCTGAGGCCTTGCTTTCCTAATTCTCTTCACTAAGAATGGAATTTTTTCAAATTTTCTGTCATTTAAACCTGCTTTGTTTAATAGTTGCTGCACTGTAGTTAAAGAAATTATGCTGCTAAACACTTTTTCTGAATCTCTTTTATGTTCTAAATGCAATACAAACCGATTTTATAAGCAATGACTTAAAAAAATCCATTGAAAAACGAACATCGGAAATTTTCACTAATCCATTATTTTCTTTTTTAGCGTACGGAAGAAACTAGTGAAAAAATGTGTTAGAAGTAGCTTTGACATGACATCAAATCATCACACATTAATTTTCAACCTTTAAATTCATGTTGAAAATAAATAAAGAAAAAAAAAGAGTTTAAAAAATACTTATTCTAGTGTCAAGTCAAATCAGTATAAAAATGTTCGCTTCGCTACGGTTTTTGCGGGCGATGTTATTGTCATGGCGACGTTTTGACAAGCGATGTTTTGACGGCGATGTTTTGACGGGCAATGTTTTTCCCGGCGATGTTTTGACGTAGACCCGTGCATATCGACTTATTTTTTGTTTTTAATTAAGAAATAAATGTATATTCTATACATATCTATATAAATAATAAAAGAGATGTGCGTGTGTGTGTCCGGCGCTTTTTAGAAAAATGGCTGACGCAGACCAACACAAATTTGCATGGAAATTCGTAATGACCTCTCCTTATGCACCTGATGGCCGATTTTCAATTTTTTTTATTTTTTTTAATTAATTAAATTTGAAAACAATAATTTTATAATAGTTTTAAAATTAGCCATTCAATTATTAGCTTTAAATTTAACTGTCGGCAAAAAAGTTTACGAGTTCATTTTTATTTATTTATTTATTTTTCTACATAAAAGAAATGTATTTTCACGTGAATTAAAAAATTTTTGATAAAAAAATTATCAAAAATATAACTTGCTTTTTCATATGGCAAAGTGATGTGATTATAACTGTAATTAATAATAGTATAATTAGAGATAATCTTGGACATTTTTTTAAAATTTTGATGCTGAAGTACACCAGGCATTTTAAGACAAATAGAGCCTCAAAAATATAAATAAATTGTAAAATATTGTTTTTTTTTTTTTTTAAAGAAACAAAGAAAGACAATAATCACATAAATTATCAATTTTTGTCTCATAAAATCATTTTATAGAGAAAACCAAAATGGCAACAAAAATTCAAAAATCGCGAAAAGGAGCTGTACCATGATCAGATTTACATATTTATTTGTTTATTTCTCTATATACAGTCGGTAACAAAAGTGTCCGAACACTAGCAAAAATTCCTATGTAAAAAAAGTACACTTCATATGGTTTTGTTAAATAAATCCTTGTTGAATCATTTTCTTACACTTACTAAGAACAGGATTTGACAAGGATTTATTTAATAAAACTGTATGAATTGTACTTTTTTTACATAGGAATTTTTGCTAGTGTTCGGACACTTTTGTTACCGACTGTAACAGCCAGTACTAACTATAAAATATTTAAAATTGGAAATATGTATAACCACAAAAAAAAAAAAAAAAAAAAAAAAAAAAAATTATTTGTCTCATACTGTTGACGTAGCGCTCATAGCCTATTGTAATATTATATTTGGCGTAAAATTGCTGTCACTTTATGGTGGACCTGATAAATCAAATAAAATATTTCAAATAACGTTAATTTTATATGTAATACGTATAGTATAAGGCGACCAAATGTCCCCACTTTTTTAATTTCTTTTCTCCTGCTTAAACTTGTTTTCCAAATAAAGCTTTTGTTGCAATTTATAATTTACAATCAATGATAGTGCACGTTTTTTAAGTATTTCTTTTGTCATCATTTCTTAATTTTAAATTAGAGACACCTCACTGATTTGCCCCCACTTTTTCCTGTCGAAAATTTGGTCGCCTTAGTATAGTGTTATTCACATGCAATTGGGATTTAAATATAAAAGGGCTACTTCAGGTTTTTTCGATATTGTCCATTTCGAAACTGTCATCCGATAAGCACCCAAATTGAAGCCCACGGATAAGGCATTTTTAAGGCAATAGGAACACGTATGTGAGACTTTTTTCGGGAGAGGAAGACGCTGCCGAAGGCAACAGGTACCCAAAACGATCTTTTGAGATATTTCATTGGATTTCCCTTTTATTTTTTGTTTATAAAAAGCTATACAAAAAGTGTGATTCGGTTTTTAATTCCTTTAAATATAGGGACCAGCGATACAGGCAAAGCCTGCTAGTATTTTATAAAGAAAATCTTCTATAACTGATACATAGAAGATCTTCTATTTTTTAATCTCCTTTTACTTTCTTTTTAGTACTGAATTTCACCTTCTTCTCCATTGAAAAACTCTATGTGCATACACACAGCTGTAAATTTTCCCTGCCATTCTATTTAGATTCCCATTCTGAATTCATGAAGAATTTTGTAAAAACTTAAAAGTAAATTAATCAGGCGTCAACTATAAAATGACTGAATAGACACTTTCTCATTTAAAAATATCTGAAATTAAAAAAACACAAAAAAATTTAAACGTTTTAATATTAACTTTCACTACTGTTCTTAAATTCTCGTTACAGCCAATTTTCTTTAAGAAAGTTTAAAAATAAATGAATAAGACATACGTTTTTCAAAAAATTTGAAAAAACTTTTTTCTTGTAGGCAAGTACACTAAGCGACAAAAAAAAAAGCCGCACTGCAGAAAAAATGACTTATACCTTTTTTATTTGTAATAACTTTAAAATTAATGTTTGAAACAAATAAAACTGTCTTGTTAGCATACTACCAAAGGTATGAAATGATACCTATGTATATTTTCGGTTTAATAATTCGCTTTATTGCACTTTACAAAGTACTTTTTAAAAATCTGCATAAAACTTTCTTTTTGAACATAATGCAATAACTATACACTTTGCATTCTATTATGATTTATTATATGAAATAAACAATTTATATTTTAATATATGAAATAAAACTATTTATTTGTTAGATCTAAGCAATTTTTTGTTAAAAATATGTATTCTGCATTGGGTTAATTCCACCTTTATATGGAATTACTGCATTAATGCGCAATGGCATAGTTTTATACAGTGTTTTAATATAAATCTCAGAAATTTCAATGTACCAAATATCACAAATAAATTTTTCTAGTTCTGGCAGAGTTATAGGCTGCAAATTTCGAATCCTCTCCCCTCTCCCCGCCTTTTTATAGACGAAACATTTTCGAGCGGATCGCGATTTTGACCATTTCCATGTCTGGTAAAGAATAAATTCTACTATATCCTTTGTGGTATTTAACTTAAAGTGAAAAAAAGTATGATTACTTACAGAATTATAGGTTCTCATGGGAATGTATAAGAAATTTTGACAATTTGAAGTGAATAAACTTACCACAGACGCCGTGTAGTAAGGTGCCTTATTATCTTCAAATGCTGTTTACGGAAATGTCTAAGATACCTCCAAAATAGTCGGTCAGCCACCACTTTTATGCAGATTGTGTTTTATTTCGAGTTAATTGATCCCTTGAGCATAAAAATTTCCCCGAGTGTTTGAAAAGTTATGCACCTCCGTACCATAATGTACGGAGAACGTGTCACTATTTTAAAAGTGCGATTTTCATTAAGTCGGTCACATTTTCGTCTTCATTCTAGCTTTTTTCAACAGCACGAAATAAAGAAAACTTGATTCATCAGAGAAAACCAGTTCAGCCTAATAATTAACTGATAATGTTTTTAAATTTTGGTCAACTAAAGTATTGTTTTTTCAAATTCTTTTCCTTAATAATGGCTTTTTTCGCAGATCTTCCGTTCTTTAACCCGCTTTGTTTAATTGTTCCCGCATTGTTTTTGAAGAAAGTAATTTACTATACACTTTTTAAAAATCTTTTTTAAGTTCTGAACATGATACAAATCGATTTTTTAAACATTCGCATTCTAACTTGCGGTTATCTTGCTTGGATGAACAACATGACCGCCTAAAGCCAAATTCCCAATTTAAACGGCCAAAAAAATTTATATTTTGCTAAAATTCATTTTACCAATATTTCCATAGCATTTAATTATTTTGCCATCTCACTTATTAAAATATTTTTTTATTTTAATTTAAAAATTAATACTTTTTGTGGCATCGTTAACTGCCTTATTCTTACCATTTTTGAAATAAATTCTAAAATTACAATTTTCCTGACAATTGCATTTTGTTTTTAACACTAGACTCAAAGCTAAAGTGTATGTGGAGGACAACATAGTAAAATTTGTTCGAAAATTTGCTTTTTAAACGATGAAATTGGCGGTTGTAGAAGGCGAAAAGGAAAACATCCAAGTGCGGCTTTTTTTTTTTTGTCGCTTAGTGTATATGAATTGAAAATAAAATTTCAACCAGCGTTTTAATCTTAAATAATAATAAAAGAAGAGGTGTATGTTTGTCACCCACCAAATTTTTTATGTAATGCATCTGATACTGAACGAAGCCGAAGTTTCCAGTTTCGATTTTGTTTTATTTTATTTTACATTTTTCTAAAATATGTGGAATCAGGGTTAAGTGACAAAATCGTGGGTGATCCACTTAAAAGAGTACTCGTTTAGTTTTTATATTACCCACATGTCTAATGTAAGCAAAAAAGCTTTCACTATAACAACTTATTAAATTTTTCTATATTGAATGTGGGTACCATTTTTTCAGTTTCTAAAAAAAAAATCGTATTTAAAATATAGATTCTCGTGAACATCGTTATTAACTTTTAATCCAATTCTCCGATTTCAAATGAAAAAAAAATTAAATGTTGAGTGGTAGTCAATTTACTCAGATTCGTAAATCGACTGCTTCTAACATTTTTAATTTTTGTACACTTCAAATCGAAGAAATTAATAACCATGTTCACCTAAATTCCTGTTTAAACATAGATTAGAAATACTTTTATAACAAATTTAGACAAATTAAATATTAATTAGAAATATACTCTTTTTATCAGAACTTGTGACTGTTATTGTATCTAAAAAGAAAAAAAAAAAAAATCTAATTACAGATATCAAAAATCAACATACACAGCGAATAATTTCGAATGAATAGAAATAGTCATCACATGAAAATGTGATGCTATAGCTTTTAAATGCTATAGCTTTTAAACACTAAGATTATTTTATTTCATCATAAAATGGTCTTTGGGTATTTAACGAACTCGATAAATCCATCAAAAAAAGTTCTATAGATGAAAAATTCTTTAAGTACAAATTAATTATTTTTTTTTTTTAAATAATATTTGAACTATACATAAATTTTACAATTCATAAACTCTAAATATCATGTAAAAATTTACTAAATTATACTTCTTCTTTTTTTTTTTTATAAATTATAATCATAATTACAAATGATAATAATAATCATTTGTCCTAATTATCTTAATATATATAAATCTCGTGTCACAATGTTTGTCCTCAATGGACTCCTAAACCACTTAACCGATTATAATAAAATTCGCACACCATGTGCAGTTCGATCCAACTTGAGAGATAGGATAGTTTAAATCTCAAATTATAGTCGCAATTTTAATTTATTGCTAATTATTTGTTATAATTTCAATATTTCATTATTTCAATTTCTAATTATGATTAAATTATTTTGAATACATCATTCGAAAGATATTTTAAAGTTCTTTTAAATTATCGAAAGTTTTCACCAGATTTACACGTTTTGAGGTGTCCTGAATCAGTTTTCTTTTATATCTCAGAAATTAATTTAAAAAAATTTCATAAGTAATACATCATTTGAAAGCTTTGTTGACTTGATACACATTTTAAAGTACTTTTACATTATCGAAAATGGAATTCGAGATTTCACCCGATTTACACGTTTTGAGGTGTCCTGATTAGGTTTTTTTTTTTTTTATCTCAGCTACTAATTAAAATAATTTTATAAGTAATAGATCATTAGAAAGCTTTTTTTGATTTGGAATCGAACAGTGGATTACAGAAATTTCTACCGCCAGATGGCGCTGTAATACATTCAAATTTCAATATTTCAATTTCTAATTATGATTAAATTATTTTTAATGCATCATTCGAAAGATATTTTAAAGTTCTTTTATATTATCGACAGTTTTCACCAGATTTACACGTTTTGAGGTCTCCTGAATTAGTTTTCTTTTGTATCTCAGCTACTAATTAAAATAATTTCGTAAGTAATACATCATTAGAAAGCTTTTCGAACAGTGGAATACAGAAATTTGTACCGCCAGATGGCGCTGTAATATTTTAAAATTTCAATATTTCAATTTCTAATTATGATTAAATTATTTTTAATACAGCATTCGAAAGATATTTTAAAGTTCTTTTAAATTATTGAAAGTTTTCACCAGATTTACACGTTTTGAGGTGCCCTGAATCAGGTTTTTTTTTGTATCTCAATTATTAATTAAAAAAATTCATAAGTAATACATCATTTGAAAGCTTATTTTAGTTGATACACATTTTAAAGTACTTTTGCATTATCGAAAATGGAATTCGAGATTTCACCCGATTTACACGTTTTGAGGTGTCCTGATTAGGTTTTCTTTTGTATCTCATCTACTAATTAAAATAATTTCATGAGTAATACATCATTTGAAAGCTTTGTTGATCTGGAATGGAACAATAGATTACAGAAATTTCTACCGCCAGATGGCGCTGTAATATTTTTAATTTCAATATTTCATATTCTAATTATGATTAAATTATTTTTAATACATCGTTCGAAAGATATTTTAAAGTTCTTTTACATTATCGAAAGTGGAATTCGAGATTTCACCTGATTTACAATTTAAAGTGTCCTGATCAGGTTTTCTTTTGCATCTCAGCTAATTGAGTAAGACCGTTCAAAATTGGTATATGCAAGTTAATTAGGAGGGGCTGGAACGGTGGGGAAGGAATAGGCGCGCAGCGCGCATGGGTTTGGGACCCGGTGCGAGTATTTACCCGATGATAAAAGATTTTTTTTAAATTTAATTTTCTTAATAAAAGTTTGAGTTGAGAAGGAATATGCGTGTACAGCGCACGTATATCCTCAAACGTGCGCGCGCAGCGCGCATGGGTCTGCGCTGCCGAAGGCAGTGGCGTCCCGGTGTGAGTTTTTACCCGATGCTAAATGATATATTTTTTAATTCCTTTTCTTGAGAATGAAAGTTTATGAGTAATAACATGGAATTTTGAGAAGTCATAAGGATGGTGAAGGAATACTTGCGCGCAGTGCACGGGTCTACGCTGCCGAAGGCAGTGGGGACCCGGTGCGACATTTTTCCTGATCAGATTTTTTTTTTTTCTTTTTTTATCACATGATAAAAATTAATGCAATTTTGAGAATTCATTAATTATTGTGATTCATTTAAAAATAGTGACCAGCGAAGCGGGCGTAGCCTGCTAGTACTTTTATATAGTAATAATAACACAGGTCTGTAGCCAAAAACTGCATAAGATGGTTTAACTATTTATTATAGATTTTTACGCACTTAAAGCAAAAGTATATTAAAAATGTTCCGTCGTGTCTTTTTCTTTTCTCAAAACACATGTTTTTAGTTTCATTGTACGCGAAAATATGAAATGTACTATCCTACTGTTGATTCTAAAAGTCCTATCCTATAAATATTTATCCCTTTATAATAATATTTATAAGAGGGAATAAATCTAAATAATAATACAAATGGAAAATGGAATTAAATGAGGAGAAGGTTGACAAATTTACAGGTATTTTTACAGTGTAAATAGAATTGGAATAACCGGCAACAATTGTTTCGGATCTAAAGAATCTTTTACAAACGAGTAAAAATAAACAAGAGTGAAGAATGAAAGCAACGCAATATTGTACACCTTTATTTCGATTCATTTAACTTCAGTTTGATGTTCGTTTACGAAATAATGTTTTTGAAAGTTAATTTTGGTTTATATTTATATATTTATTTTCCCTTATGCTATTTTCCTTTTCCTATTTTTATAGGATGTGTTGCAGCTTTCCTGCTTAACTTGTACCTAATTTATTTCGCCTAATAAAGATAATTATGAGATAGTGTTTTAGCAAAATCGTGCCGAATTTGGTATATACAGTGAGTATAAAAACTTTAAGGCCAGGTAATGTTTTCTCAAAATTTTTTAAATATAATGAAATATTTACTTCAATCTAGCATTAGTAAGTTTATTGGCGACTTTAGAAGACTAATACGACAGACAAAACTTTTAATAAGTAATATTATATAAAATACAAAGAGAAATGAAAAACAGCATAATTTTCCCGTGTAAAAACTTTAAGGTCACCAGTAAAAATTTTGTACTATTTTTATATAAATTAAATTTAGTGCTCTCGAACTGATTTCGTGCTTCAGAATACAAGCATAAGAGTATTTGGATAGGTAAATATTGCTTGTTTTTGTGTTTTTAGAATAATGCCAAGAGCGAAAAGGTTAACACAATTTGAAAAAGGACAAATTGTTGCTCTGTCATCATCAGGACTGAGAAGATTGGAAGATCTAAAACTCTTGTAAATAATTTCTTAAGTTTGAAAGATAATTATGGCAAAAAAAAAAAAAAAAAAAATCGAGAGGCAGGCCTAAAACTTTATCATCCAGAGATGAAAGGACAGTTTTGCGACTTGCTTCGACAGGAAAATATTCAAGCACGGAAATTATTAAGCAAACAGGTTTCAATGTTTGTAAAAAAAAAAAAAATTGCAACACTATTAAAAGGGCTGGCAATTTACAGTACGCAGCAAAACTTGTAAAACCCCGTTATTACCCATTCATAAAATCAGCGTTTATCATTTCGCTCAAGAGACAACGACTTGGGCACGAAAAAAAGTGGAACTTAGATGGTCCTGATGGTTGGAAATATTATTGGCACGATTTAAGAAAAGAATTTTCCAAAAGTGAATTCGGTGGGGCAACTATTATGACATGGAGATGCTTTTCTTTTAATGGAGTTGGATCTCTGACCTTTATTTCGGGAAAAATAAACTCAGTGGCATATAAAGAAGTTCTTGAAGGTCACCTGTTACCAAATGCAGTTGATTTGGCCGGAAAAAAATGGGTTTTCCAGCAAGATAATGCCTCGATTCACAATAATCAAGTGATGAAAACCTCGTTTAAACGTTAAAATATTCAAGTTTTAGATTGGCCATCTAGAAGTCCTGATCTCAACCCTTTTGAGAATCTCTGGGGATGATCTTGCTCGACGCGTATATAGCCATGGAAAGCATTCCATGAGCTTCGTCCATTGAATTAAGATCAGCAATTGAAGATGATTGGTATAAAACTGTACCAGAGTCTTATTCTATCTATGAAAAAAAGAATATTCCAGCTGATTAGGAGTAATGGCGGCTCAACAAAGTTTTAATATTAGTTTTCTGTATTGTTTAAATTCGTTTTTCTTTCGTGGCCTTAAAGTTTTTACACAGACCGTTATGAGTTCATTCATAATTTTATTGAAATTTTGCAATACAATATTTGCAAATAACAATTTTGTCTGCTTAATACCTTTCTTATGTTGCATACTAAGCATTAGTATTCAAATTTTCAGAAAATGTTTTTTCTATTTTGAATATTCATGATAATTTATACTGGTCTTAGAGTTTTTACATGCACTGTATATATATTTAAGTATTTTGAACCACTTACCACAATTCTGCAGATTGAATGCTGTTGAAAGAGAAAGAAAATATAAAGTAGAATATCCAGGAAAACATGAAACGGCTTCTGACTTTTCGAGATGAACTTACTTGAGTCAGTTAATGCTGAAAGGTATGAGGGTTCGTTATGGAGTGCTGGATCAATTCGATGTTATTACAGTAATGGTATCGTGTTGAAAGAAATGATTTGTAGAATGCATTTATCCCCAAGTCTTGATTAAAATCTCGCCAATTTGCATGTTGTTAAGCCATATTCAGATTTATCAAAGACTAGCAGGCTTTGCCCGCTTCGCTGTTCACTATATTTAAATGAATAATAATAAAAAAGAATTACTATTTTCACTTTATAAATAAAAACTTTAAAAAATAAAAAAATCCATTGAAATCGCTCAAAAACGTGTTTCGGGTGTCTGATGCCTTCGACACCGTCTTCTTTACCCATAATAGCTGGGGTCTGTGTTCCTATTGCCTGAGACAATCAAAGCCTTACCCTTGGACTTTAATTTAAATGTTTATCAGACGATAGTTTTGAAACGGACAACATTAAAAAAATAATAATAATTGAAGTATCTTTTTCATATTTGAATCGCGATTACATTGAACAACATTATACAGACGTAGATAGTATTTACTGTCAAGTAATTTCTTATATTTTATTTCATTTATCCGGATGACCATAAAATGATAGCAATTCCACTCCAAATATTATACTACAATATGTTTAATTTGGTGTTAAAATGAATGAAAAAAAAATAATAATCGATCCATTAGCAAGCGCACTATTGGAATTTAAAAAAGGGCATTTTATAGCAGTTTCTTCGCACTGAGCGAAGAAACTGCAGAATCTTCAGTTTTTGCCCTCGAAGGGTGAAAGGGAACGTCTCGCGGCGAGAAACTTCGTAAAATGAAGGAACAAGGAATCTTCCGTTTTTCACCTCGGAGTGTGAAAGGAAAGAACTCGCGAGAACCTCGATAGTTAATCATGTTTTAATTAATAAATTACTTCCTAGTTAAGGATTCGAAAATTCAGTTTTGTGGTGCACACAGAGCCATTTCAGACTATTGTGAGGTCGAGACTATAGTCGATATATATATATAAATGGTCGTAACCCGTAAATTGATGCTTTGAAAGCATAATTTTGGAATTTTTACGTGATAAAGTCATTAATCTATGCAAATTGCTCTTATCTCCCACCAAACCATTTTCTTACGGGCTATACTGGAAGGCTATTAATCCCTTCAAATGCTATCATTTCAGTGACGTCATAAGAGAACGCTTCCATTTTCAAACTGAAAATATGATTGTTATTTATACTTGTTGAATGTGTTTAATTATGCACGCATGACGTATAGAAACATCAGTTGGTTTTAACAAGCTATCGTCCTCTTAATTTAATTTAAAGAATTTCCATCTGACTGAAACTGGTTAATTGATATTAATGAAATTGATTTTTTTTTTTTTTTTTTTTTTTTTTTTTTGCATATTTACACGAAAACATTAAAAAAAAAAAAATCTAAAATGGTTTCATGATTTGAAACCAGATTTGTAAAAAACGAACTACAACCTAATGATTATTTTATCCACTAAACGCATTTTTTTTTTTTTTTAACTTACAGCATTCTAACTGCTCTTAACCCTTTAGTTAAGCCTTAGAAAACGGAAGATTTTAATGTTGTTTCCACAATGCAATTTTTACAATATGCTAAGATAAAGTTCATTTCAATATGAGATGAATATGTAATTAGCCATTTGAAGATATGTCTTATGATTATTATGTATGATCGTAACTGTTAACCTTTACCTTACGGGAGGGACAACGGCAATCCCAAGTAAAAAAGTGTTCAAGAATACGGGGCTGGTACTGCCGTTTTCCCAGGCATTTTCTCCCCTAAAGCATGAGGTGTAGTAATCGGTTTTCTCCGTGGGTGTCTTATTAATTACCGGCGAAGGGAAGATGTGTAGGGATGATAGTATTTCATATACGGATAAAAAGAGGGAAAATCATGTCGTATGACGACATCTGATATGATTCTCGGTCTTGATTGCGCTAGCAATATTATAGTTTCTTTATTTCTTCTCTTTTAACATTTCATACTATAAAGTTTTGATAATTTTAGTATGCGTGCCTTTTAAGGTTTTTGTTACTGGTATAAATTCTGCGATTAAAATACTAATCGAAGTTTTTTTTTTTTTTTTTTTTTTTACATACAGTAAAGTAATGTTTATACTCCTTTCATTTATATAACACATTTTTTATAGTTAAACGCCAATTTGAAATATTCTCAGATTCTTTTTATTTATTTTATACAACAAAAGGATTTCGTTTATACAACAATACAACGTATTTATTGGTTATATACTCCGTTTTGCAATTTTTAAATTTTACAAACTGTCCGAGTCCTTAATTCTATGTTCTTTATTTTATTATTATTATTTTGTTAGAAACTTTATTTTATTTTTTATTGCATAAAAAAAAGGAAAGAAAAGGAAAGAAAAAAGGAAAAGGAAATCCATCTAGTTTAATTAGCACATCTGAAGATCATTAAAGTTTTTTGTAATTAAATTCTTACCAGCATGAATATAAATAATTCGTTTAATGATTGTTGCCTAACATGACCAACGCATATTACAGTATTATATGAAATTATCTATATATTTGTACTTAAGATAATTAATTATATATTTTGCTGTGATTTTTCACATGTTTCTGAAATAATTTGCCGCATTAGTATGTAATAAAAATGTATTTGAAAAATTAAAAAAAATATTGTATATTTTGTAATGCTAGTTTTTATTTATATTTTAAGAACATTATCAGAATTCGTATATGAAGCGATAGTTTATTTTACTAATTATATGTTATTTTCTGTAATTTTTTCACTGTTGTAAACATGTTGATTTTGCTATATTATGCATCGGTAGCTATATTTTTATTTATGAATTAAACAAATGTAAAATTTCTATTTAAATCAAAATGTTTTTTTTCCTTAAAGTAATTTACATACTTAAATATAATAACAATATTATTTATGGAAGCTGCAAAGACAAATATATAGTGATTTATTATCCGGGTAAAACAGTTTGGCATTAATTGAAAATTTATTTAGCTAAATAAATAAATAAAAGAAAATATTGTACATTTTCTCATTTAATTTTTTTCTTTTGAGTTTTGATATTCTGTATATATTTTTAGACATGTATTTTACTTGTATTTTTAACGAAATAGCATTATTTAATCACGTTTAAAATAATTCCGTTTGTTTTTATTTATCTAAATTCACATATTTTGCTTTAAAAGTCAAATTTGTATAATATATCAATTTCGCCAAATTTTAACCTTTTTAAATAACACTATTTATTCATTGATTTATTTCACTTTTTATTTATTTATTTATTTATTGCCTAATTTAAAAATTTTATTCTGCAAATTAAAGCAAGTTTTTTTTTTTTTTTTTTTTTTTTTTATGGTACTCAAAATGCATAAAAGTTGGTAACTATGATAATAAATCTATAAAATACTGATTTAAAATCCATGCAAAGCAGTTTGGCCACTTTTATTTATGCTATGTGCTTATATAATAAAAAGCATTTTTTTTTTTTCATAAAATTTGTATTAAATGTAAAAAAAAGGACTAAAAATTAATTTTTTTAATTATACGTATGATACTAAAAGAAAAAAAAAAAAAAAAAAGACTTCTTTTTTTTTTTTTTTTTTTTTTTTTTTTAGTTATCATAATAACTTTAAAAGAAAAATGAAGGAAAATTCACTTTAAAATTTACACTGTTTGCTCATTTGAAACAGCCATTTTTCAGTAGAATTCAAGACACTAAAGAAAGAACATTTTACATTAACTACATTAAAATGTGTGAGTTAAGGAGAAAACCACAGAAAACCCTGAGTGTCTGAGCTGACAAATACATCCTGGTCTCATACCCGACACCTTCCGCTCACCTAAAGGTACTGGGGAATTGAATGTCGGACATTTTGGACACTGGCGAAAATTTAATCATGCATGTCGATTCTTGCGTTTAAAAAATGTAGTTAATTTTATACGTATAGAATTAACTATTAAAAAATATTATAGAACTATTAAAGACCTATTTGAGAACTGACTATAATTAACCCCCAAATAAACTTAAAAAAAAAAAAAAAAAAGAAAGAAAAAGAAAGAAAAAAAAAAAATACGCACTAGTTATAGAAAATTTTAAATCTGCGTAAAGTAATTTAGTGCTGAGAATGTACATAGACTTTACTTTCATCCTCAAGGTATCCTGGGGGACGTCCTCGGCAGAAGCGATATCTTCAAAAAGATCCTACATGCTACAGAAAACTGGAAAAGTCGCTACATGTAGGGGCAAATCCCTAGAATTGGCAACACTGTAAACTTACTAGTTAGAGTAAAAAATTGAAAACTTCCCCAGATTTCTCCCCAAAAGCTCTGAAAATCCCCATTAAATTCCCTACAAACATTCGGTCCCCAAAATTGTCCCCTGAAGCCCAAAAAATCCCCAATCTGGCAACACTGCCGTAGAACGACACCTCAATCCTTCTCTCCCATATAAGCTCGAAAAAGTACTGTTTTGGGGGTAGAAATGGAACAAATAAACTCGCAACTGAGCGTTTATCACATCTTTGTATGTTTTGAGACGAAAATCAAGTATTTAGCGTATTGATCTATCATTCTGTACGTCTGTTATCAGCATAGCTCAAAAACAAATATTAATTAAAAATAATAATAATAAAAATAAAAATAAAAATAAAAATAAAAAAATACGTGTGGCACTCGAGGACTGCCGCGGTAAAGCTATTGCATAGCATTTTTTATCAACTTATGCAATTATAATTATTTATTTATTTTATTTATGCAGTATTTTTTTTTCTTTGACATTAATTCAAGTTTTTTCTTTGATATTAATTCAAGTTACACTTTTTGAGCGTGGTGACCCATAAGAAAAATTTTTTTTTTCTTTTATTGAATAAATGAGAATATATCCGCAATGAGAATATATCAAAAATATCCGCAATCGATTTGTAGGTATCGAAAACCTCGATGTACCAAATTTGAATGATCGAACTGTATTTTTTGAGAAAAGGTATTTTAATAGGTTTTTAAAGGCCTGCAAGTCGAATGGGGATATTCAAGTTTTTTCTTTGATATAATTTCAAGTTACACTTTTTGAGCGTGGTGACCGATAAGAAAACAAATTTTAATAGAGAAAAGGTATTTAATAGGTTTTAAAGGCCTGCAAGTCGAATGGGGATATTCAAGTTTTTTCTTTGATATTAATTCAAGTTACACTTTTTGAGCGTGGTGACCGATAAGAAAACAAATTTTAATAGAGAAAAGGTATTTAATAGGTTTTAAAGGCCTGCAAGTCAAATGGGGATATTCAAGTTTTTCCTTTGATATTAATGAATAAGATAACAATAATGATAACAAAACAAATTTTAATAGAGAAAAGGTATTTTAATAGGTTTTAAAGGCCTCCAAGTCGAATGGGGATATTCAAGTTTTTTCTTTGATATTAATTCAAGTTACACTTTTTGAGCGTGGTGACCGATAAGAAAACAAATTTTAATAGAGAAAAGGTATTTAATAGGTTTTAAAGGCCTGCAAGTCGAATGGGGATATTCAAGTTTTTTCTTTGATATTAATTCAAGTTACACTTTTTGAGCGTGGTGACCGATAAGAAAACAAATTTTTTTCTTTTATTGAATAAATGAGAATATATCCGCAATGAGAATATATCAAAAATATCCGCAATCGATTTGTAGGTATCGAAAACCTCGATGTACCAAATTTCAATGATCTAACTCTATTTTTTGAAAAAAGGTATTTTAATAGGTTTTTAAAGGCCTGCAAGTCGAATGGGGATATTCAAGTTTTTTCTTTGATATAATTTCAAGTTACACTTTTTGAGCGTGGTGACCGATAAGAAAACAAATTTTAATAGAGAAAAGGTATTTAATAGGTTTTAAAGGCCTGCAAGTCGAATGGGGATATTCAAGTTTTTTCTTTGATATTAATTCAAGTTACACTTTTTGAGCGTGGTGACCGATAAGAAAACAAATTTTAATAGAGAAAAGGTATTTAATAGGTTTTAAAGGCCTGCAAGTCGAATGGGGATATTCAAGTTTTTTCTTTGATATTAATTCAAGTTACACTTTTTGAGCGTGGTGACCGATATAAAACAAATTTTAATAGAGAAAAGGTATTTAATAGGTTTTAAAGGCCTGCAAGTCGAATGGGGCCATTCAAGGTTTTTCTTTGATATTAATGAATAAGATAACAATAATGATAAGATATCAATAATGATAAGAAAACAAATTTTAATAGAGAAAAGGTATTTTAATAGGTTTTAAAGGCCTGCAAGTCGAATGGGGATATTCAATTTTTTTCTTTGATATTAATTCAAGTTACACTTTTTGAGCGTGGTGACCGATAAGAAAACAAATTTTAATAGAATAAAGGTATTTAATAGGTTTTAAAGGCCTGCAAGTCAAATGGGGATATTAAAGTTTTTTCTTTGATATTAATTCAAGTTACACTTTTTGAGCGTGGTGACCGATAAGAAAACAAATTTTAATAGAGAAAACGTATTTAATAGGTTTTAAAGGCCTGCAAGTCGAATGGGGATATTCAAGTTTTTTCTTTGATATTAATGAATAAGATAACAATAATGATAAGAAAACAAATTTTAATAGAGAACAGGTGTTTTATTAGGTTTTAAAGGCCTGCAAGTCGAATGGGGATATTCAAGTTTTTTCTCTGATATTAATTCAAGTTACACTTTTTGAGCGTGGTGACCGATAAGAAAACAAATTTTAATTGAGAAAAGGTATTTAACAGGTTTTAAAGGCCTGCAAGTCGAATGGGGATATTCAAGTTTTTTCTTTGATATTAATGAATAAGATAACAATAATGATAAGATAACAATAATGATAAGAAAAAAATTTTAATAGAGAAAAGGTATTTTAATAGGTTTTAAAGGCCTGCAAGTCGAATGGGGATATTCAAGTTTTTTCTTTGATATTAATTCAAGTTACACTTTTTGAGCGTGGTGACCGATAAGAAAACAAATTTTAATAGAGAAAAGGTATTTAATAGGTTTTAAAGGCCTGCAAGTCGAATGGGGATATTCAAGTTTTTTTCTTTGATATTAATTCAAGTTACACTTTTTGAGCGTGGTGACCGATATAAAACAAATTTTAATAGAGAAAAGGTATTTAATAGGTTTTAAAGGCCTGCAAGTCGAATGGGGATATTCAAGTTTTTTCTTTGATATTAATGAATATGATAACAATAATAAGAAAACAAATTTTAATAGAGAAAAGGTATTTTAATAGGTTTTAAAGGCCTGCAAGTCGAATGGGGATATTCAAGTTTTTTCTTTGATATTAATTCAAGTTACACATTTTGAGCGTGGTGACCGATAAGAAAACAAATTTTAATAGAGAAAAGGTATTTAATAGGCTTTAAAGGCCTGTAAGTCGAATGGGGATATTCAAGTTTTTTCTTTGATATTAATTCAAGTTACACTTTTTGAGCGTGGTGACCGAGAAGAAAGCAAATTTTAATAGAGAAAAGGTATTTAATAGGTTTTAAAGGCCTGCAAGTCGAATGGGGACATTCAAGTTTTTTCTTTGATATTAATGAATAAGATAACAACAAATATAAGATAACAATAATGATAAGAAAACAAATTTTAATAGAGAAAAGGTATTTTAATAGGTTTTAAAGGCCTGCAAGTCGAATGGGGATATTCAAGTTTTTTCTTTGATATTAATTCAAGTTACAGTTTTTGAGCATGGTGACCGATATAAAACAAATTTTAATAGAGAAAAGGTATTTAATAGGTTTTAAAGGCCTGCAAGTCGAATGGGGCCATTCAAGGTTTTTCTTTGATATTAATGAATAAGATAACAATAATGATAAGATAACAATAATGATAAGAAAACAAATTTTAATAGAGAAAAGGTATTTTAATAGGTTTTAAAGGCCTGCAAGTCGAATGGGGATATTCAATTTTTTTCTTTGATATTAATTCAAGTTACACTTTTTGAGCGTGGTGACCGATAAGAAAACAAATTTTAATAGAGAAAAGGTATTTAATAGGTTTTAAAGGTCTGCAAGTCGAATGGGGATATTCAAGGTTTTTCTTTGATATTAATTCAAGTTACACTTTTTGAGCGTGGTGACCGATAAGAAAACAAATTTTAATAGAATAAAGGTATTTAATAGGTTTTAAAGGCCTGCAAGTCGAATGGGGATATTAAAGTTTTTTCTTTGATATTAATTCAAGTTACACTTTTTGAGCGTGGTGACCGATAAGAAAACAAAATTTAATAGAGAAAACGTATTTAATAGGTTTTAAAGGCCTGCAAGTCGAATGGGGATATTCAAGTTTTTTCTTTGATATTAATTCAAGTTACACTTTTTGAGCGTGGTGACCGATAAGAAAACAAATTTTTTTCTTTTATTGAATAAATGAGAATATATCCGCAATGAGAATATATCAAAAATATCCGCAATCGATTTGTAGGTATCGAAAACCTCGATGTACCAAATTTCAATGATCTAACTCTATTTTTTGAAAAAAGGTATTTTAATAGGTTTTTAAAGGCCTGCAAGTCGAATGGGGATATTCAAGTTTTTTCTTTGATATAATTTCAAGTTACACTTTTTGAGCGTGGTGACCGATAAGAAAACAAATTTTAATAGAGAAAAGGTATTTAATAGGTTTTAAAGGCCTGCAAGTCGAATGGGGATATTCAAGTTTTTTCTTTGATATTAATTCAAGTTACACTTTTTGAGCGTGGTGACCGATAAGAAAACAAATTTTAATAGAGAAAAGGTATTTAATAGGTTTTAAAGGCCTGCAAGTCGAATGGGGATATTCAAGTTTTTTCTTTGATATTAATTCAAGTTACACTTTTTGAGCGTGGTGACCGATATAAAACAAATTTTAATAGAGAAAAGGTATTTAATAGGTTTTAAAGGCCTGCAAGTCGAATGGGGCCATTCAAGGTTTTTCTTTGATATTAATGAATAAGATAACAATAATGATAAGATATCAATAATGATAAGAAAACAAATTTTAATAGAGAAAAGGTATTTTAATAGGTTTTAAAGGCCTGCAAGTCGAATGGGGATATTCAATTTTTTTCTTTGATATTAATTCAAGTTACACTTTTTGAGCGTGGTGACCGATAAGAAAACAAATTTTAATAGAATAAAGGTATTTAATAGGTTTTAAAGGCCTGCAAGTCGAATGGGGATATTAAAGTTTTTTCTTTGATATTAATTCAAGTTACACTTTTTGAGCGTGGTGACCGATAAGAAAACAAATTTTAATAGAGAAAACGTATTTAATAGGTTTTAAAGGCCTGCAAGTCGAATGGGGATATTCAAGTTTTTTCTTTGATATTAATGAATAAGATAACAATAATGATAAGAAAACAAATTTTAATAGAGAACAGGTGTTTTATTAGGTTTTAAAGGCCTGCAAGTCGAATGGGGATATTCAAGTTTTTTCTCTGATATTAATTCAAGTTACACTTTTTGAGCGTGGTGACCGATAAGAAAACAAATTTTAATTGAGAAAAGGTATTTAACAGGTTTTAAAGGCCTGCAAGTCGAATGGGGATATTCAAGTTTTTTCTTTGATATTAATGAATAAGATAACAATAATGATAAGATAACAATAATGATAAGAAAAAAATTTTAATAGAGAAAAGGTATTTTAATAGGTTTTAAAGGCCTGCAAGTCGAATGGGGATATTCAAGTTTTTTCTTTGATATTAATTCAAGTTACACTTTTTGAGCGTGGTGACCGATAAGAAAACAAATTTTAATAGAGAAAAGGTATTTAATAGGTTTTAAAGGCCTGCAAGTCGAATGGGGATATTCAAGTTTTTTTCTTTGATATTAATTCAAGTTACACTTTTTGAGCGTGGTGACCGATATAAAACAAATTTTAATAGAGAAAAGGTATTTAATAGGTTTTAAAGGCCTGCAAGTCGAATGGGGATATTCAAGTTTTTTCTTTGATATTAATGAATATGATAACAATAATAAGAAAACAAATTTTAATAGAGAAAAGGTATTTTAATAGGTTTTAAAGGCCTGCAAGTCGAATGGGGATATTCAAGTTTTTTCTTTGATATTAATTCAAGTTACACATTTTGAGCGTGGTGACCGATAAGAAAACAAATTTTAATAGAGAAAAGGTATTTAATAGGCTTTAAAGGCCTGTAAGTCGAATGGGGATATTCAAGTTTTTTCTTTGATATTAATTCAAGTTACACTTTTTGAGCGTGGTGACCGAGAAGAAAGCAAATTTTAATAGAGAAAAGGTATTTAATAGGTTTTAAAGGCCTGCAAGTCGAATGGGGACATTCAAGTTTTTTCTTTGATATTAATGAATAAGATAACAACAAATATAAGATAACAATAATGATAAGAAAACAAATTTTAATAGAGAAAAGGTATTTTAATAGGTTTTAAAGGCCTGCAAGTCGAATGGGGATATTCAAGTTTTTTCTTTGATATTAATTCAAGTTACAGTTTTTGAGCATGGTGACCGATATAAAACAAATTTTAATAGAGAAAAGGTATTTAATAGGTTTTAAAGGCCTGCAAGTCGAATGGGGCCATTCAAGGTTTTTCTTTGATATTAATGAATAAGATAACAATAATGATAAGATAACAATAATGATAAGAAAACAAATTTTAATAGAGAAAAGGTATTTTAATAGGTTTTAAAGGCCTGCAAGTCGAATGGGGATATTCAATTTTTTTCTTTGATATTAATTCAAGTTACACTTTTTGAGCGTGGTGACCGATAAGAAAACAAATTTTAATAGAGAAAAGGTATTTAATAGGTTTTAAAGGCCTGCAAGTCGAATGGGGATATTCAAGGTTTTTCTTTGATATTAATTCAAGTTACACTTTTTGAGCGTGGTGACCGATAAGAAAACAAATTTTAATAGAATAAAGGTATTTAATAGGTTTTAAAGGCCTGCAAGTCGAATGGGGATATTAAAGTTTTTTCTTTGATATTAATTCAAGTTACACTTTTTGAGCGTGGTGACCGATAAGAAAACAAAATTTAATAGAGAAAACGTATTTAATAGGTTTTAAAGGCCTGCAAGTCGAATGGGGATATTCAAGTTTTTTCTTTGATATTAGTGAATAAGATAACAATAATGATAAGAAAACAAATTTTAATAGAGAAAACGTATTTAATAGGTTTTAAAGGCCTGCAAGTCGAATGGGGATATTCAAGTTTTTTCTTTGATATTAATGAATAAGATAACAATAATGATAAGAAAACAAATTTTAATAGAGAACAGGTGTTTTATTAGGTTTTAAAGGCCTGCAAGTCGAATGGGGATATTCAAGTTTTTTCTCTGATATTAATTCAAGTTACACTTTTTGAGCGTGGTGACCGATAAGAAAACAAATTTTAATTGAGAAAAGGTATTTAACAGGTTTTAAAGGCCTGCAAGTCGAATGGGGATATTCAAGTTTTTTCTTTGATATTAATGAATAAGATAACAATAATGATAAGATAACAATAATGATAAGAAAAAAATTTTAATAGAGAAAAGGTATTTTAATAGGTTTTAAAGGCCTGCAAGTCGAATGGGGATATTCAAGTTTTTTCTTTGATATTAATTCAAGTTACACTTTTTGAGCGTGGTGACCGATAAGAAAACAAATTTTAATAGAGAAAAGGTATTTAATAGGTTTTAAAGGCCTGCAAGTCGAATGGGGATATTCAAGTTTTTTTCTTTGATATTAATTCAAGTTACACTTTTTGAGCGTGGTGACCGATATAAAACAAATTTTAATAGAGAAAAGGTATTTAATAGGTTTTAAAGGCCTGCAAGTCGAATGGGGATATTCAAGTTTTTTCTTTGATATTAATGAATATGATAACAATAATAAGAAAACAAATTTTAATAGAGAAAAGGTATTTTAATAGGTTTTAAAGGCCTGCAAGTCGAATGGGGATATTCAAGTTTTTTCTTTGATATTAATTCAAGTTACACATTTTGAGCGTGGTGACCGATAAGAAAACAAATTTTAATAGAGAAAAGGTATTTAATAGGCTTTAAAGGCCTGTAAGTCGAATGGGGATATTCAAGTTTTTTCTTTGATATTAATTCAAGTTACACTTTTTGAGCGTGGTGACCGAGAAGAAAGCAAATTTTAATAGAGAAAAGGTATTTAATAGGTTTTAAAGGCCTGCAAGTCGAATGGGGACATTCAAGTTTTTTCTTTGATATTAATGAATAAGATAACAACAAATATAAGATAACAATAATGATAAGAAAACAAATTTTAATAGAGAAAAGGTATTTTAATAGGTTTTAAAGGCCTGCAAGTCGAATGGGGATATTCAAGTTTTTTCTTTGATATTAATTCAAGTTACAGTTTTTGAGCATGGTGACCGATATAAAACAAATTTTAATAGAGAAAAGGTATTTAATAGGTTTTAAAGGCCTGCAAGTCGAATGGGGCCATTCAAGGTTTTTCTTTGATATTAATGAATAAGATAACAATAATGATAAGATAACAATAATGATAAGAAAACAAATTTTAATAGAGAAAAGGTATTTTAATAGGTTTTAAAGGCCTGCAAGTCGAATGGGGATATTCAATTTTTTTCTTTGATATTAATTCAAGTTACACTTTTTGAGCGTGGTGACCGATAAGAAAACAAATTTTAATAGAGAAAAGGTATTTAATAGGTTTTAAAGGCCTGCAAGTCGAATGGGGATATTCAAGGTTTTTCTTTGATATTAATTCAAGTTACACTTTTTGAGCGTGGTGACCGATAAGAAAACAAATTTTAATAGAATAAAGGTATTTAATAGGTTTTAAAGGCCTGCAAGTCGAATGGGGATATTAAAGTTTTTTCTTTGATATTAATTCAAGTTACACTTTTTGAGCGTGGTGACCGATAAGAAAACAAAATTTAATAGAGAAAACGTATTTAATAGGTTTTAAAGGCCTGCAAGTCGAATGGGGATATTCAAGTTTTTTCTTTGATATTAGTGAATAAGATAACAATAATGATAAGAAAACAAATTTTAATAGAGAAAAGGTGTTTTAATAGGTTTTAAAGGCCTGCAAGTCGAATGGGGATATTCAAGTTTTTTCTTTGATATTAATTCAAGGTACACTTTTTGAGCGTGGTGACCGATAAGAAAACAAATTTTAATAGAATAAAGGTATTTAATAGGTTTTAATGGCCTGCAAGTCGAATGGGGATATTAAAGTTTTTTCTTTGATATTAATTCAAGTTACACTTTTTGAGCGTGGTGACCGATAAGAAAACAAATTTTAATAGAGAAAACGTATTTAATAGGTTTTAAAGGCCTGCAAGTCGAATGGGGATATTCAAGTTTTTTCTTTGATATTAATGAATAAGATAACAATAATGATAAGAAAACAAATTTTAATAGAGAACAGGTGTTTTAATAGGTTTTAAAGGCCTGCAAGTCGAATGGGGATATTCAAGTTTTTTCTCTGATATTAATTCAAGTTACACTTTTTGAGCGTGGTGACCGATAAGAAAACAAATTTTAATTGAGAAAAGGTATTTAACAGGATTTAAAGGCCTGCAAGTCGAATGGGGATATTCAAGTTTTTTCTTTGATATTAATGAATAAGATAACAATAATGATAAGATAACAATAATGATAAGAAAAAAATTTTAATAGAGAAAAGGTATTTTAATAGGTTTTAAAGGCCTGCAAGTCGAATGGGGATATTCAAGTTTTTTCTTTGATATTAATTCAAGTTACACTTTTTGAGCGTGGTGACCGATAAGAAAACAAATTTTAATAGAGAAAAGGTATTTAATAGGTTTTAAAGGCCTGCAAGTCGAATGGGGATATTCAAGGTTTTTCTTTGATATTAATTCAAGTTACACTTTTTGAGCGTGGTGACCGATAAGAAAACAAATTTTAATAGAATAAAGGTATTTAATAGGTTTTAAAGGCCTGCAAGTCGAATGGGGATATTAAAGTTTTTTCTCTGATATTAATTCAAGTTACACTTTTTGAGCGTGGTGACCGATAAGAAAACAAATTTTAATAGAGAAAACGTATTTAATAGGTTTTAAAGGCCTGCAAGTCGAATGGGGATATTCAAGTTTTTTCTTTGATATTAGTGAATAAGATAACAATAATGATAAGAAAACAAATTTTAATAGAGAAAAGGTGTTTTAATAGGTTTTAAAGGCCTGCAAGTCGAATGGGGATATTCAAGTTTTTTCTTTGATATTAATTCAAGTTACACTTTTTGAGCGTGGTGACCGATAAGAAAACAAATTTTAATAGAATAAAGGTATTTAATAGGTTTTAAAGGCCTGCAAGTCGAATGGGGATATTAAAGTTTTTTCTTTGATATTAATTCAAGTTACACTTTTTGAGCGTGGTGACCGATAAGAAAACAAATTTTAATAGAGAAAACGTATTTAATAGGTTTTAAAGGCCTGCAAGTCGAATGGGGATATTAAAGTTTTTTCTTTGATATTAATGAATAAGATAACAATAATGATAAGAAAACAAATTTTAATAGAGAACAGGTGTTTTAATAGGTTTTAAAGGCCTGCAAGTCGAATGGGGATATTCAAGTTTTTTCCTTGATATTAATTCAAGTTACACTTTTTGAGCGTGGTGACCGATAAGAAAACAAATTTTAATAGAATAAAGGTATTTAATAGGTTTTAAAGGCCTGCAAGTCGAATGGGGATATTAAAGTTTTTTCTTTGATATTAATTCAAGTTACACTTTTTGAGCGTGGTGACCGATAAGAAAACAAATTTTAATAGAGAAAAGGTATTTAATAGGTTTTAAAGGCCTGCAAGTCGAATGGGGATATTCAAGTTTTTCTTTGATATTAATTCAAGTTACACTTTTTGAGCGTGGTGACCGATATAAAACAAATTTTAATAGAGAAAAGGTATTTAATAGGTTTTAAAGGCCTGCAAGTCGAATGGGGCCATTCAAGGTTTTTCTTTGATATTAATGAATAAGATAACAATAATGATAAGATATCAATAATGATAAGAAAACAAATTTTAATAGAGAAAAGGTATTTTAATAGGTTTTAAAGGCCTGCAAGTCGAATGGGGATATTCAATTTTTTTCTTTGATATTAATTCAAGTTACACTTTTTGAGCGTGGTGACCGAGAAGAAAACAAATTTTAATAGAGAAAAGGTATTTAATAGGTTTTAAAGGCCTGCAAGTCGAATGGGGATATTCAAGTTTTTTCTTTGATATTAATTCAAGTTACACTTTTTGAGCGTGGTGACCGATAAGAAAACAAATTTTAATAAAGAAAAGGTATTTAATAGGTTTTAAAGGTCTGCAAGTTGAATGGGGATATTCAAGTTTTTTTCTTTGATATTAATTCAAGTGACACTTTTTGAGCGTGGTGACCGATATAAAACAAATTTTAATAGAGAAAAGGTATTTAATAGGTTTTAAAGGCCTGCAAGTCGAATGGGGATATTCAAGGTTTTTCTTTGATATTAATGAATAAGATAACAATAATGATAAGATAACAATAATGATAAGAAAACAAATTTTAATAGAGAAAAGGTATTTTAATAGGTTTTAAAGGCCTGCAAGTCGAATGGGGATATTCAATTTTTTTCTTTGATATTAATTCAAGTTACACTTTTTGAGCGTGGTGACCGATAAGAAAACAAATTTTAATAGAATAAAGGTATTTAATAGGTTTTAAAGGCCTGCAAGTCGAATGGGGATATTAAAGTTTTTTCTTTGATATTAATTCAAGTTACACTTTTTGAGCGTGGTGACCGATAAGAAAACAAATTTTAATAGAGAAAAGGTATTTAACAGGTTTTAAAGGCCTGCAAGTCGAATGGGGATATTCAAGTTTTTTCTTTGATATTAATGAATAAGATAACAATAATGATAAGATAACAATAATGATAAGAAAAAAATTTAATAGAGAAAAGGTATTTTAATAGGTTTTAAAGGCCTGCAAGTCGAATGGGGATATTCAAGTTTTTTCTTTGATATTAATTCAAGTTACACTTCTTGAGCGTGGGGACCGATAAGAAAACAAATTTTAATAGAGAAAAGGTATTTAATAGGTTTTAAAGGCCTGCAAGTCGAACGGGGATATTCAAGTTTTTTTCTTTGATATTAATTCAAGTTACACTTTTTGAGCGTGGTGACCGATATAAAACAAATTTTAATAGAGAAAAGGTATTTAATAGGTTTTAAAGGCCTGCAAGTCGAATGGGGATATTCAAGTTTTTTCTTTGATATTAATTCAAGTTACAGTTTTTGAGCGTGGTGACCGATATAAAACAAATTTTAATAGAGAAAAGGTATTTAATAGGTTTTAAAGGCCTGCAAGTCGAATGGGGCCATTCAAGGTTTTTCTTTGATATTAATGAATAAGATAACAATAATGATAAGATAACAATAATGATAAGAAAACAAATTTTAATAGAGAAAAGGTATTTTAATAGGTTTTAAAAGGCCTGCAAGTCGAATGGGGATATTCAATTTTTTTCTTTGATATTAATTCAAGTTACACTTTTTGAGCGTGGTGACCGATAAGAAAACAAATTTTAATAGAGAAAAGGTATTTAATAGGTTTTAAAGGCCTGCAAGTCGAATGGGGATATTCAAGGTTTTTCTTTGATATTAATTCAAGTTACACTTTTTGAGCGTGGTGACCGATAAGAAAACAAATTTTAATAGAATAAAGGTATTTAATAGGTTTTAAAGGCCTGCAAGTCGAATGGGGATATTAAAGTTTTTTCTTTGATATTAATTCAAGTTACACTTTTTGAGCGTGGTGACCGATAAGAAAACAAAATTTAATAGAGAAAACGTATTTAATAGGTTTTAAAGGCCTGCAAGTCGAATGGGGATATTCAAGTTTTTTCTTTGATATTAGTGAATAAGATAACAATAATGATAAGAAAACAAATTTTAATAGAGAAAAGGTGTTTTAATAGGTTTTAAAGGCCTGCAAGTCGAATGGGGATATTCAAGTTTTTTCTTTGATATTAATTCAAGTTACACTTTTTGAGCGTGGTGACCGATAAGAAAACAAATTTTAATAGAATAAAGGTATTTAATAGGTTTTAAAGGCCTGCAAGTCGAATGTGGATATTAAAGTTTTTTCTTTGATATTAATTCAAGTTACACTTTTTGAGCGTGGTGACCGATAAGAAAACAAATTTTAATAGAGAAAACGTATTTAATAGGTTTTAAAGGCCTGCAAGTCGAATGGGGATATTCAAGTTTTTTCTTTGATATTAATGAATAAAATAACAATAATGATAAGAAAACAAATTTTAATAGAGAACAGGTGTTTTAATAGGTTTTAAAGGCCTGCAAGTCGAATGGGGATATTCAAGTTTTTTCTCTGATATTAATTCAAGTTACACTTTTTGAGCGTGGTGACCGATAAGAAAACAAATTTTAATTGAGAAAAGGTATTTAACAGGATTTAAAGGCCTGCAAGTCGAATGGGGATATTCAAGTTTTTTCTTTGATATTAATGAATAAGATAACAATAATGATAAGAAAAAAATTTTAATAGAGAAAAGGTATTTTAATAGGTTTTAAAGGCCTGCAAGTCGAATGGGGATATTCAAGTTTTTTCTTTGATATTAATTCAAGTTACACTTTTTGAGCGTGGTGACCGACAAGAAAACAAATTTTAATAGAGAAAAGGTATTTAATAGGTTTTAAAGGCCTGCAAGTCGAATGGGGATATTCAAGTTTTTTTCTTTGATATTAATTCAAGTTACACTTTTTGAGCGTGCTGACCGATATAAAACAAATTTTAATAGAGAAAAGGTATTTAATAGGTTTTAAAGGCCTGCAAGTCGAATGGGGATATTCAAGTTTTTTCTTTGATATTAATGAATAAGATAACAATAATGATAAGAAAACAAATTTTAATAGAGAACAGGTGTTTTAATAGGTTTTAAAGGCCTGCAAGTCGAATGGGGATATTCAAGTTTTTTCTCTGATATTAATTCAAGTTACACTTTTTGATCGTGGTGACCGATAAGAAAACAAATTTTAATTGAGAAAAGGTATTTAACAGGTTTTAAAGGCCTGCAAGTCGAATGGGGATATTCAAGTTTTTTCTTTGATATTAATGAATAAGATAACAACAATGATAAGATAACAATAATGATAAGAAAACAAATTTTAATAGAGAAAAGGTATTTTAATAGGTTTTAAAGGCCTGCAAGTCGAATGGGGATATTCAAGTTTTTTCTTTGATATTAATTCAAGTTACAGTTTTTGAGCGTGGTGACCGATATAAAACAAATTTTAATAGAGAAAAGGTATTTAATAGGTTTTAAAGGCCTGCAAGTCGAATGGGGCCATTCAAGGTTTTTCTTTGATATTAATGAATAAGATAACAATAATGATAAGATAACAATAATGATAAGAAAACAAATTTTAATAGAGAAAAGGTATTTTAATAGGTTTTAAAGGCCTGCAAGTCGAATGGGGATATTCAATTTTTTTCTTTGATATTAATTCAAGTTACACTTTTTGAGCGTGGTGACCGATAAGAAAACAAATTTTAATAGAATAAAGGTATTTAATAGGTTTTAAAGGCCTGCAAGTCGAATGGGGATATTAAAGTTTTTTCTTTGATATTAATTCAAGTTACACTTTTTGAGCGTGGTGACCGATAAGAAAACAAATTTTAATAGAGAAAACGTATTTAATAGGTTTTAAAGGCCTGCAAGTCGAATGGGGATATTCAAGTTTTTTCTTTGATATTAGTGAATAAGATAACAATAATGATAAGAAAACAAATTTTAATAGAGAAAAGGTGTTTTAATAGGTTTTAAAGGCCTGCAAGTCGAATGGGGATATTCAAGTTTTTTCTTTGATATTAATTCAAGTTACACTTTTTGAGCGTGGTGACCGATAAGAAAACAAATTTTAATAGAGAAAAGGTATTTAATAGGTTTTAAAGGCCTGCAAGTCGAATGGGGATATTCAAGTTTTTTTCTTTGATATTAATTCAAGTTACACTTTTTGAGCGTGGTGACCGATATAAAACAAATTTTAATAGAGAAAAGGTATTTAATAGGTTTTAAAGGCCTGCAAGTCGAATGGGGATATTAAAGTTTTTTCTTTGATATTAATTCAAGTTACACTTTTTGAGCGTGGTGACCGATAAGAAAACAAATTTTAATAGAGAAAACGTATTTAATAGGTTTTAAAGGCCTGCAAGTCGAATGGGGATATTCAAGTTTTTTCTTTGATATTAATGAATAAGATAACAATAATGATAAGAAAACAAATTTTAATAGAGAACAGGTGTTTTATTAGGTTTTAAAGGCCTGCAAGTCGAATGGGGATATTCAAGTTTTTTCTCTGATATTAATTCAAGTTACACTTTTTGAGCGTGGTGACCGATAAGAAAACAAATTTTAATTGAGAAAAGGTATTTAACAGGTTTTAAAGGCCTGCAAGTCGAATGGGGATATTCAAGTTTTTTCTTTGATATTAATGAATAAGATAACAATAATGATAAGATAACAATAATGATAAGAAAAAAATTTTAATAGAGAAAAGGTATTTTAATAGGTTTTAAAGGCCTGCAAGTCGAATGGGGATATTCAAGTTTTTTCTTTGATATTAATTCAAGTTACACTTTTTGAGCGTGGTGACCGATAAGAAAACAAATTTTAATAGAGAAAAGGTATTTAATAGGTTTTAAAGGCCTGCAAGTCGAATGGGGATATTCAAGTTTTTTTCTTTGATATTAATTCAAGTTACACTTTTTGAGCGTGGTGACCGATATAAAACAAATTTTAATAGAGAAAAGGTATTTAATAGGTTTTAAAGGCCTGCAAGTCGAATGGGGATATTCAAGTTTTTTCTTTGATATTAATGAATATGATAACAATAATAAGAAAACAAATTTTAATAGAGAAAAGGTATTTTAATAGGTTTTAAAGGCCTGCAAGTCGAATGGGGATATTCAAGTTTTTTCTTTGATATTAATTCAAGTTACACATTTTGAGCGTGGTGACCGATAAGAAAACAAATTTTAATAGAGAAAAGGTATTTAATAGGCTTTAAAGGCCTGTAAGTCGAATGGGGATATTCAAGTTTTTTCTTTGATATTAATTCAAGTTACACTTTTTGAGCGTGGTGACCGAGAAGAAAGCAAATTTTAATAGAGAAAAGGTATTTAATAGGTTTTAAAGGCCTGCAAGTCGAATGGGGACATTCAAGTTTTTTCTTTGATATTAATGAATAAGATAACAACAAATATAAGATAACAATAATGATAAGAAAACAAATTTTAATAGAGAAAAGGTATTTTAATAGGTTTTAAAGGCCTGCAAGTCGAATGGGGATATTCAAGTTTTTTCTTTGATATTAATTCAAGTTACAGTTTTTGAGCATGGTGACCGATATAAAACAAATTTTAATAGAGAAAAGGTATTTAATAGGTCTTAAAGGCCTGCAAGTCGAATGGGGCCATTCAAGGTTTTTCTTTGATATTAATGAATAAGATAACAATAATGATAAGATAACAATAATGATAAGAAAACAAATTTTAATAGAGAAAATGTATTTTAATAGGTTTTAAAGGCCTGCAAGTCGAATGGGGATATTCAATTTTTTTCTTTGATATTAATTCAAGTTACACTTTTTGAGCGTGGTGACCGATAAGAAAACAAAATTTAATAGAGAAAACGTATTTAATAGGTTTTAAAGGCCTGCAAGTCGAATGGGGATATTCAAGTTTTTTCTTTGATATTAGTGAATAAGATAACATTAATGATAAGAAAACAAATTTTAATAGAGAAAAGGTGTTTTAATAGGTTTTAAAGGCCTGCAAGTCGAATGGGGATATTCAAGTTTTTTCTTTGATATTAATTCAAGGTACACTTTTTGAGCGTGGTGACCGATAAGAAAACAAATTTTAATAGAATAAAGGTATTTAATAGGTTTTAATGGCCTGCAAGTCGAATGGGGATATTAAAGTTTTTTCTTTGATATTAATTCAAGTTACACTTTTTGAGCGTGGTGACCGATAAGAAAACAAATTTTAATAGAGAAAACGTATTTAATAGGTTTTAAAGGCCTGCAAGTCGAATGGGGATATTCAAGTTTTTTCTTTGATATTAATGAATAAGATAACAATAATGATAAGAAAACAAATTTTAATAGAGAACAGGTGTTTTAATAGGTTTTAAAGGCCTGCAAGTCGAATGGGGATATTCAAGTTTTTTCTCTGATATTAATTCAAGTTACACTTTTTGAGCGTGGTGACCGATAAGAAAACAAATTTTAATTGAGAAAAGGTATTTAACAGGATTTAAAGGCCTGCAAGTCGAATGGGGATATTCAAGTTTTTTCTTTGATATTAATGAATAAGATAACAATAATGATAAGATAACAATAATGATAAGAAAAAAATTTTAATAGAGAAAAGGTATTTTAATAGGTTTTAAAGGCCTGCAAGTCGAATGGGGATATTCAAGTTTTTTCTTTGATATTAATTCAAGTTACACTTTTTGAGCGTGGTGACCGATAAGAAAACAAATTTTAATAGAGAAAAGGTATTTAATAGGTTTTAAAGGCCTGCAAGTCGAATGGGGATATTCAAGGTTTTTCTTTGATATTAATTCAAGTTACACTTTTTGAGCGTGGTGACCGATAAGAAAACAAATTTTAATAGAATAAAGGTATTTAATAGGTTTTAAAGGCCTGCAAGTCGAATGGGGATATTAAAGTTTTTTCTCTGATATTAATTCAAGTTACACTTTTTGAGCGTGGTGACCGATAAGAAAACAAATTTTAATAGAGAAAACGTATTTAATAGGTTTTAAAGGCCTGCAAGTCGAATGGGGATATTCAAGTTTTTTCTTTGATATTAGTGAATAAGATAACAATAATGATAAGAAAACAAATTTTAATAGAGAAAAGGTGTTTTAATAGGTTTTAAAGGCCTGCAAGTCGAATGGGGATATTCAAGTTTTTTCTTTGATATTAATTCAAGTTACACTTTTTGAGCGTGGTGACCGATAAGAAAACAAATTTTAATAGAATAAAGGTATTTAATAGGTTTTAAAGGCCTGCAAGTCGAATGGGGATATTCAAGTTTTTTTCTTTGATATTAATTCAAGTTACACTTTTTGAGCGTGGTGACCGATATAAAACAAATTTTAATAGAGAAAACGTATTTAATAGGTTTTAAAGGCCTGCAAGTCGAATGGGGATATTCAAGTTTTTTCTTTGATATTAGTGAATAAGATAACAATAATGATAAGAAAACAAATTTTAATAGAGAAAAGGTATTTTAATAGGTTTTAAAGGCCTGCAAGTCGAATGGGGATATTCAATTTTTTTCTTTGATATTAATTCAAGTTACACTTTTTGAGCGTGGTGACCGATAAGAAAACAAATTTTAATAGAATAAAGGTATTTAATAGGTTTTAAAGGCCTGCAAGTCGAATGGGGATATTAAAGTTTTTTCTTTGATATTAATTCAAGTTACACTTTTTGAGCGTGGTGACCGATAAGAAAACAAATTTTAATAGAGAAAACGTATTTAATAGGTTTTAAAGGCCTGCAAGTCGAATGGGGATATTCAAGTTTTTTCTTTGATATTAATGAATAAGATAACAATAATGATAAGAAAACAAATTTTAATAGAGAACAGGTGTTTTATTAGGTTTTAAAGGCCTGCAAGTCGAATGGGGATATTCAAGTTTTTTCTCTGATATTAATTCAAGTTACACTTTTTGAGCGTGGTGACCGATAAGAAAACAAATTTTAATTGAGAAAAGGTATTTAACAGGTTTTAAAGGCCTGCAAGTCGAATGGGGATATTCAAGTTTTTTCTTTGATATTAATGAATAAGATAACAATAATGATAAGATAACAATAATGATAAGAAAAAAATTTTAATAGAGAAAAGGTATTTTAATAGGTTTTAAAGGCCTGCAAGTCGAATGGGGATATTCAAGTTTTTTCTTTGATATTAATTCAAGTTACACTTTTTGAGCGTGGTGACCGATAAGAAAACAAATTTTAATAGAGAAAAGGTATTTAATAGGTTTTAAAGGCCTGCAAGTCGAATGGGGATATTCAAGTTTTTTTCTTTGATATTAATTCAAGTTACACTTTTTGAGCGTGGTGACCGATATAAAACAAATTTTAATAGAGAAAAGGTATTTAATAGGTTTTAAAGGCCTGCAAGTCGAATGGGGATATTCAAGTTTTTTCTTTGATATTAATGAATATGATAACAATAATAAGAAAACAAATTTTAATAGAGAAAAGGTATTTTAATAGGTTTTAAAGGCCTGCAAGTCGAATGGGGATATTCAAGTTTTTTCTTTGATATTAATTCAAGTTACACATTTTGAGCGTGGTGACCGATAAGAAAACAAATTTTAATAGAGAAAAGGTATTTAATAGGCTTTAAAGGCCTGTAAGTCGAATGGGGATATTCAAGTTTTTTCTTTGATATTAATTCAAGTTACACTTTTTGAGCGTGGTGACCGAGAAGAAAGCAAATTTTAATAGAGAAAAGGTATTTAATAGGTTTTAAAGGCCTGCAAGTCGAATGGGGACATTCAAGTTTTTTCTTTGATATTAATGAATAAGATAACAACAAATATAAGATAACAATAATGATAAGAAAACAAATTTTAATAGAGAAAAGGTATTTTAATAGGTTTTAAAGGCCTGCAAGTCGAATGGGGATATTCAAGTTTTTTCTTTGATATTAATTCAAGTTACAGTTTTTGAGCATGGTGACCGATATAAAACAAATTTTAATAGAGAAAAGGTATTTAATAGGTTTTAAAGGCCTGCAAGTCGAATGGGGCCATTCAAGGTTTTTCTTTGATATTAATGAATAAGATAACAATAATGATAAGATAACAATAATGATAAGAAAACAAATTTTAATAGAGAAAAGGTATTTTAATAGGTTTTAAAGGCCTGCAAGTCGAATGGGGATATTCAATTTTTTTCTTTGATATTAATTCAAGTTACACTTTTTGAGCGTGGTGACCGATAAGAAAACAAATTTTAATAGAGAAAAGGTATTTAATAGGTTTTAAAGGCCTGCAAGTCGAATGGGGATATTCAAGGTTTTTCTTTGATATTAATTCAAGTTACACTTTTTGAGCGTGGTGACCGATAAGAAAACAAATTTTAATAGAATAAAGGTATTTAATAGGTTTTAAAGGCCTGCAAGTCGAATGGGGATATTAAAGTTTTTTCTTTGATATTAATTCAAGTTACACTTTTTGAGCGTGGTGACCGATAAGAAAACAAAATTTAATAGAGAAAACGTATTTAATAGGTTTTAAGGGCCTGCAAGTCGAATGGGGATATTCAAGTTTTTTCTTTGATATTAGTGAATAAGATAACAATAATGATAAGAAAACAAATTTTAATAGAGAAAAGGTGTTTTAATAGGTTTTAAAGGCCTGCAAGTCGAATGGGGATATTCAAGTTTTTTCTTTGATATTAATTCAAGGTACACTTTTTGAGCGTGGTGACCGATAAGAAAACAAATTTTAATAGAATAAAGGTATTTAATAGGTTTTAATGGCCTGCAAGTCGAATGGGGATATTAAAGTTTTTTCTTTGATATTAATTCAAGTTACACTTTTTGAGCGTGGTGACCGATAAGAAAACAAATTTTAATAGAGAAAACGTATTTAATAGGTTTTAAAGGCCTGCAAGTCGAATGGGGATATTCAAGTTTTTTCTTTGATATTAATGAATAAGATAACAATAATGATAAGAAAACAAATTTTAATAGAGAACAGGTGTTTTAATAGAGAACAGGTGTTTTAATAGGTTTTAAAGGCCTGCAAGTCGAATGGGGATATTCAAGTTTTTTCTTTGATATTAGTGAATAAGATAACAATAATGATAAGAAAACAAATTTTAATAGAGAAAAGGTGTTTTAATAGGTTTTAAAGGCCTGCAAGTCGAATGGGGATATTCAAGTTTTTTCTTTGATATTAATTCAAGTTACACTTTTTGAGCGTGGTGACCGATAAGAAAACAAATTTTAATAGAATAAAGGTATTTAATAGGTTTTAAAGGCCTGCAAGTCGAATGGGGATATTAAAGTTTTTTCTTTGATATTAATGAATAAGATAACAATAATGATAAGAAAACAAATTTTAATAGAGAACAGGTGTTTTAATAGGTTTTAAAGGCCTGCAAGTCGAATGGGGATATTCAAGTTTTTTCCTTGATATTAATTCAAGTTACACTTTTTGAGCGTGGTGACCGATAAGAAAACAAATTTTAATAGAATAAAGGTATTTAATAGGTTTTAAAGGCCTGCAAGTCGAATGGGGATATTAAAGTTTTTTCTTTGATATTAATTCAAGTTACACTTTTTGAGCGTGGTGACCGATAAGAAAACAAATTTTAATAGAGAAAAGGTATTTAATAGGTTTTAAAGGCCTGCAAGTCGAATGGGGATATTCAAGTTTTTCTTTGATATTAATTCAAGTTACACTTTTTGAGCGTGGTGACCGATATAAAACAAATTTTAATAGAGAAAAGGTATTTAATAGGTTTTAAAGGCCTGCAAGTCGAATGGGGCCATTCAAGGTTTTTCTTTGATAATAATGAATAAGATAACAATAATGATAAGATATCAATAATGATAAGAAAACAAATTTTAATAGAGAAAAGGTATTTTAATAGGTTTTAAAGGCCTGCAAGTCGAATGGGGATATTCAATTTTTTTCTTTGATATTAATTCAAGTTACACTTTTTGAGCGTGGTGACCGAGAAGAAAACAAATTTTAATAGAGAAAAGGTATTTAATAGGTTTTAAAGGCCTGCAAGTCGAATGGGGATATTCAAGTTTTTTCTTTGATATTAATTCAAGTTACACTTTTTGAGCGTGGTGACCGATAAGAAAACAAATTTTAATAGAGAAAAGGTATTTAATAGGTTTTAAAGGTCTGCAAGTTGAATGGGGATATTCAAGTTTTTTTCTTTGATATTAATTCAAGTGACACTTTTTGAGCGTGGTGACCGATATAAAACAAATTTTAATAGAGAAAAGGTATTTAATAGGTTTTAAAGGCCTGCAAGTCGAATGGGGATATTCAAGGTTTTTCTTTGATATTAATGAATAAGATAACAATAATGATAAGATAACAATAATGATAAGAAAACAAATTTTAATAGAGAAAAGGTATTTTAATAGGTTTTAAAGGCCTGCAAGTCGAATGGGGATATTCAATTTTTTTCTTTGATATTAATTCAAGTTACACTTTTTGAGCGTGGTGACCGATAAGAAAACAAATTTTAATAGAATAAAGGTATTTAATAGGTTTTAAAGGCCTGCAAGTCGAATGGGGATATTAAAGTTTTTTCTTTGATATTAATTCAAGTTACACTTTTTGAGCGTGGTGACCGATAAGAAAACAAATTTTAATAGAGAAAAGGTATTTAACAGGTTTTAAAGGCCTGCAAGTCGAATGGGGATATTCAAGTTTTTTCTTTGATATTAATGAATAAGATAACAATAATGATAAGATAACAATAATGATAAGAAAAAAATTTAATAGAGAAAAGGTATTTTAATAGGTTTTAAAGGCCTGCAAGTCGAATGGGGATATTCAAGTTTTTTCTTTGATATTAATTCAAGTTACACTTTTTGAGCGTGGGGACCGATAAGAAAACAAATTTTAATAGAGAAAAGGTATTTAATAGGTTTTAAAGGCCTGCAAGTCGAACGGGGATATTCAAGTTTTTTTCTTTGATATTAATTCAAGTTACACTTTTTGAGCGTGGTGACCGATATAAAACAAATTTTAATAGAGAAAAGGTATTTAATAGGTTTTAAAGGCCTGCAAGTCGAATGGGGATATTCAAGTTTTTTCTTTGATATTAATGAATAAGATAACAATAATAAGAAAACAAATTTTAATAGAGAAAAGGTATTTTAATAGGTTTTAAAGGCCTGCAAGTCGAATGGGGATATTCAAGTTTTTTCTTTGATATTAATTCAAGTTACAGTTTTTGAGCGTGGTGACCGATATAAAACAAATTTTAATAGAGAAAAGGTATTTAATAGGTTTTAAAGGCCTGCAAGTCGAATGGGGCCATTCAAGGTTTTTCTTTGATATTAATGAATAAGATAACAATAATGATAAGATAACAATAATGATAAGAAAACAAATTTTAATAGAGAAAAGGTATTTTAATAGGTTTTAAAAGGCCTGCAAGTCGAATGGGGATATTCAATTTTTTTCTTTGATATTAATTCAAGTTACACTTTTTGAGCGTGGTGACCGATAAGAAAACAAATTTTAATAGAGAAAAGGTATTTAATAGGTTTTAAAGGCCTGCAAGTCGAATGGGGATATTCAAGGTTTTTCTTTGATATTAATTCAAGTTACACTTTTTGAGCGTGGTGACCGATAAGAAAACAAATTTTAATAGAATAAAGGTATTTAATAGGTTTTAAAGGCCTGCAAGTCGAATGGGGATATTAAAGTTTTTTCTTTGATATTAATTCAAGTTACACTTTTTGAGCGTGGTGACCGATAAGAAAACAAAATTTAATAGAGAAAACGTATTTAATAGGTTTTAAAGGCCTGCAAGTCGAATGGGGATATTCAAGTTTTTTCTTTGATATTAGTGAATAAGATAACAATAATGATAAGAAAACAAATTTTAATAGAGAAAAGGTGTTTTAATAGGTTTTAAAGGCCTGCAAGTCGAATGGGGATATTCAAGTTTTTTCTTTGATATTAATTCAAGTTACACTTTTTGAGCGTGGTGACCGATAAGAAAACAAATTTTAATAGAATAAAGGTATTTAATAGGTTTTAAAGGCCTGCAAGTCGAATGGGGATATTAAAGTTTTTTCTTTGATATTAATTCAAGTTACACTTTTTGAGCGTGGTGACCGATAAGAAAACAAATTTTAATAGAGAAAACGTATTTAATAGGTTTTAAAGGCCTGCAAGTCGAATGGGGATATTCAAGTTTTTTCTTTGATATTAATGAATAAGATAACAATAATGATAAGAAAACAAATTTTAATAGAGAACAGGTGTTTTAATAGGTTTTAAAGGCCTGCAAGTCGAATGGGGATATTCAAGTTTTTTCTCTGATATTAATTCAAGTTACACTTTTTGAGCGTGGTGACCGATAAGAAAACAAATTTTAATTGAGAAAAGGTATTTAACAGGATTTAAAGGCCTGCAAGTCGAATGGGGATATTCAAGTTTTTTCTTTGATATTAATGAATAAGATAACAATAATGATAAGATAACAATAATGATAAGAAAAAAATTTTAATAGAGAAAAGGTATTTTAATAGGTTTTAAAGGCCTGCAAGTCGAATGGGGATATTCAAGTTTTTTCTTTGATATTAATTCAAGTTACACTTTTTGAGCGTGGTGACCGATAAGAAAACAAATTTTAATAGAGAAAAGGTATTTAATAGGTTTTAAAGGCCTGCAAGTCGAATGGGGATATTCAAGGTTTTTCTTTGATATTAATTCAAGTTACACTTTTTGAGCGTGGTGACCGATAAGAAAACAAATTTTAATAGAATAAAGGTATTTAATAGGTTTTAAAGGCCTGCAAGTCGAATGGGGATATTAAAGTTTTTTCTTTGATATTAATTCAAGTTACACTTTTTGAGCGTGGTGACCGATAAGAAAACAAATTTTAATAGAGAAAACGTATTTAATAGGTTTTAAAGGCCTGCAAGTCGAATGGGGATATTCAAGTTTTTTCTTTGATATTAGTGAATAAGATAACAATAATGATAAGAAAACAAATTTTAATAGAGAAAAGGTGTTTTAATAGGTTTTAAAGGCCTGCAAGTCGAATGGGGATATTCAAGTTTTTTCTTTGATATTAATTCAAGTTACACTTTTTGAGCGTGGTGACCGATAAGAAAACAAATTTTAATAGAATAAAGGTATTTAATAGGTTTTAAAGGCCTGCAAGTCGAATGGGGATATTAAAGTTTTTTCTTTGATATTAATTCAAGTTACACTTTTTGAGCGTGGTGACCGATAAGAAAACAAATTGTAATAGAGAAAACGTATTTAATAGGGTTTAAAGGCCTGCAAGTCGAATGGGGATATTCAAGTTTTTTCTTTGATATTAATGAATAAGATAACAATAATGATAAGAAAACAAATTTTAATAGAGAACAGGTGTTTTAATAGGTTTTAAAGGCCTGCAAGTCGAATGGGGATATTCAAGTTTTTTTCTCTGATATTAATTCAAGTTACACTTTTTGAGCGTGGTGACCGATAAGAAAACAAATTTTAATTGAGAAAAGGTATTTAACAGGATTTAAAGGCCTGCAAGTCGAATGGGGATATTCAAGTTTTTTCTTTGATATTAATGAATAAGATAACAATAATGATAAGAAAAAAATTTTAATAGAGAAAAGGTATTTTAATAGGTTTTAAAGGCCTGCAAGTCGAATGGGGATATTCAAGTTTTTTCTTTGATATTAATTCAAGTTACACTTTTTGAGCGTGGTGACCGATAAGAAAACAAATTTTAATAGAGAAAAGGTATTTAATAGGTTTTAAAGGCCTGCAAGTCGAATGGGGATATTCAAGTTTTTTTCTTTGATATTAATTCAAGTTACACTTTTTGAGCGTGCTGACCGATATAAAACAAATTTTAATAGAGAAAAGGTATTTAATAGGTTTTAAAGGCCTGCAAGTCGAATGGGGATATTCAAGTTTTTTCTTTGATATTAATGAATAAGATAACAATAATGATAAGAAAACAAATTTTAATAGAGAACAGGTGTTTTAATAGGTTTTAAAGGCCTGCAAGTCGAATGGGGATATTCAAGTTTTTTCTCTGATATTAATTCAAGTTACACTTTTTGATCGTGGTGACCGATAAGAAAACAAATTTTAATTGAGAAAAGGTATTTAACAGGTTTTAAAGGCCTGCAAGTCGAATGGGGATATTCAAGTTTTTTCTTTGATATTAATGAATAAGATAACAACAATGATAAGATAACAATAATGATAAGAAAACAAATTTTAATAGAGAAAAGGTATTTTAATAGGTTTTAAAGGCCTGCAAGTCGAATGGGGATATTCAAGTTTTTTCTTTGATATTAATTCAAGTTACAGTTTTTGAGCGTGGTGACCGATATAAAACAAATTTTAATAGAGAAAAAGTATTTAATAGGTTTTAAAGGCCTGCAAGTCGAATGGGGCCATTCAAGGTTTTTCTTTGATATTAATGAATAAGATAACAATAATGATAAGATAACAATAATGATAAGAAAACAAATTTTAATAGAGAAAAGGTATTTTAATAGGTTTTAAAGGCCTGCAAGTCGAATGGGGATATTCAATTTTTTTCTTTGATATTAATTCAAGTTACACTTTTTGAGCGTGGTGACCGATAAGAAAACAAATTTTAATAGAATAAAGGTATTTAATAGGTTTTAAAGGCCTGCAAGTCGAATGGGGATATTAAAGTTTTTTCTTTGATATTAATTCAAGTTACACTTTTTGAGCGTGGTGACCGATAAGAAAACAAATTTTAATAGAGAAAACGTATTTAATAGGTTTTAAAGGCCTGCAAGTCGAATGGGGATATTCAAGTTTTTTCTTTGATATTAGTGAATAAGATAACAATAATGATAAGAAAACAAATTTTAATAGAGAAAAGGTGTTTTAATAGGTTTTAAAGGCCTGCAAGTCGAATGGGGATATTCAAGTTTTTTCTTTGATATTAATTCAAGTTACACTTTTTGAGCGTGGTGACCGATAAGAAAACAAATTTTAATAGAGAAAAGGTATTTAATAGGTTTTAAAGGCCTGCAAGTCGAATGGGGATATTCAAGTTTTTTTCTTTGATATTAATTCAAGTTACACTTTTTGAGCGTGGTGACCGATATAAAACAAATTTTAATAGAGAAAAGGTATTTAATAGGTTTTAAAGGCGTGCAAGTCGAATGGGGATATTCAAGGTTTTTCTTTGATATTAATGAATAAGATAACAATAATGATAAGAAGACAAATTTTAATAGAGAAAAGGTATTTAATAGGTTTTAAAGGCCTGCAAGTCGAATGGAGATATTCAAGTTTTATCTGATCTACTTTATACACAAATTTTACGCGTACAGCTATTCACTGTTGTACATAGATGATAGATACCTATACACCTATATACTTTCTCACAAACAGCTGCTTATGTATTCGTCCGATTTCGGAGCAGCTCGTTTCTATCTGTGCGAGCTTCGTACAGCCGAAGTCTACCGAACTGTGTTAGGTTTTTTTTTTCGTTACGGAATTTTTCGATTCGGTCGCCGCGCTCAAAGCCCGCGATAAAAGCTATACAATTGCTTAAAAGAAAGATAGGTTTAATAACTAAAAGTCGCTGTATTTCTATTCGACAATACATGGATGTAATATATTAAATATCAATACTAATTACACGTATAGTATTATCTTATTACAAAAGTAACGCTAATGGTGTTGCGTGTTTTCAAGGATACAGATTTCATTCGTGATATATGACAGCGTTTATCATAAGAATATTTTCTTAATAGTTATAATATTATTTTAAAAATGATTTTTATTAGTGCTAGAGGCCTATTTCAGTCGGTACAGTTGTCGAATTTTTATAAGTCACTCTTAATTAGTGCTAAGGGCCTATTTCAGTCGGTTTATTGAATGGGGATTTATTGAATGAAGTCCCCCCAAGGCACAACTTTGACATGAGTCCCCCCCCAGGCCCAACTTTGACATGAGTCCCCCCCAAGGTGCCCCTATTTCAGTCGGTACAGCGTTGTCGAATTTTTATAATACACTCTTAATAGTGCTAAGGGCCTATTTTAGTCGGTTTATTAAATGGGGATTTATTGAATGAAGTCCCCCCAAGGCACAACTTTGACATGAGTCCCCCCCAAGGTACCCCTATTTCAGTCGGTAAAGCGTTGTCGAATTTTTATAATACACTCTTAATAGTGCTAAGGGCCTATTTCAGTCGGTTTATTGAATGGGGATTTATTGAATGAAGTCCCCCCAAGGCACAATTTTGACATGAGTCCCCCCCAGGCCCAACTTTGACATGAGTCCCCCCCAGGCCCAACTTTGACATGAGTCCCCCCCAGGCCCAACTTTGACATGAGTCCCCCCCCAGGCCCAACTTTGACATGAGTCCCCCCCCAGGCCCACCTTTGACATGAGTCCCCCCCAAGGCCCACCTTTGACATGAGTCCCCCCCAAGGCACACCTTCGACATGAGTCCCCCCCAAGGCACATCTCCCCCTCATTGGGAAAAAGAGAAAAAACGTTGTTTTGCGGCTATAAGACAGTTTGGACTTCCAACGTTATTTGTTACAATATCTGCAGCTGAAACACACTGGTTTGATTTAATGAAAACTTTATCATGGAATTTAGATCGTCCGAATTAACTAAAGAAGAATTTGTCGATATTAACAAGTTTAGCAGTAGGCCTCTGGCACTAAATTAAAATCTGTCAATGTCAGATTTTCATGTTTTAAATAATGAAATAATGTCGTGTCTGTATAATTTTTTTTTATTATTATTATAGTAATTTGATGAAATATTTTGTAATCACTGAAAGAGGCCCACCAAAATTTAAATTTGGGTTTATCAACGATATTACATGACGCAAAAGTCAAAATAATACACATATTTCTCTGCAAAACGATTACCATAGAAGGGAGAATTAATAAATCAGATACCTTGGCAGTATTTAAAAATATTTCTTTACAAAAGCAACAAACAAGCCACAATAAAAGGGATAATTAATAAATAAAATATACATTTTAACATTATTTAAAGATTATTCTTTCCTTAAATAGTATTTTCAAAAAATGTACTTTTTTTTGTGTGTAGTGTTCCATTAATGATGATAATAGTATACAAAATTTTCAAATTGGTATGTTAAAATTCAAAAGAGATTTGTCAATATCAAAAATATTTTAAAACTGGTCCGAGGTTTTTAGGATAATTTATTCTTCAGATAATTTCTACGAAGTTTAACAAATTAAGAAATTAACAAACAAATTAAATAAAATAATAACGTACAAACTAACATGCTGTAATCTAACTACAACTAACGTACAAACTAACACGTCCTATAAATGGACACTTCACCTATTTAGTGATTTTCGTATTCATCAAGCCTAAAATGTGTGTAAAAGTCAAAAACTGAGATAGAAACTTTTTTCGAATACCTAAATTATTCGTTCTTTATAACAAGATCAGAACTAAAATTATAAACTGTAAAAGTTAATACAATGGAAATAATCATCAGGAAAGCAAAAGGTTTTTGGGAGCAAGCCTATTGACTGAACTAGGGTCCTAGTCATGAGAGGAAGTGTCCTCCATGGGAGTCTTTCTAAAAGGTCTTATCCCGTATTTACGCAAGCTTCGGAGAAAACCACGGAAAACTCCGGACGGCTAGGTCGACGAACGCGAGATGGGATCGAACCCGGCATCTCACGTCTATCAGTTTTGAGCGCAGAACCGCTCGGATATTGATGGGCCCTGTAAAGCAAATGGCAAAGTTATGACGAAAATGATATCAATGAAAGCGTATTTCCGTGTGTTATGAAAGTTACACTTTCGTTTTTTCACTCCTTATGTTAAATTTTGTTTAACTCTCTATTGAGCAAACAAGAACTATTACAAAGCTTCATTCTTGTGTCTTTTATTACTTGGATAAAATTATGAAATTTTTATTCGAAGAACTTTAAATATAATTATAATTATCTTGTCTACATCTTTTAGTTTCAGAAGTTATGTGTCTCGACGGAATCAAGCATTATTTTTGAAACCAATTAAACATATTTCTTAAGAATAAATAATAAAATAAATAAAATAAATAATAAAATAAATTCTTTTTTTTCGCTAGTTGATAGCTTAAGAAATTTCTAATTGTTAAAAACTGCGATGCATTTGTAAATACTACTACTAATAATAATAAATTATTTTTTTTTTTCGCTTGTTGATAGCCTAAGAAATTTCTAATTGTTAAAAACTGCGATGCATTTGTAAATAATAATAACAATAAGTTATTTATTATTATTTTTTTTGCTTGTTGATAGCTTAAGAAATTTCTAATTGTTAAAAACTGCGATGCATTTGTAAATAATAGTAATAATCATAATAATAATAATAAATTAAATTGAATCTTTTTTCAATATTTAAATGGTATAATATATAAAAATGTATAAATGAAACTTGAATAATAAAAATAATAATTTTCAGCATATCTGAAACGAAAAAAAAAAAAAAAAAAAAAAAAAAATCTGAAAACGTACGTATAAAAAGTGCGTACAAAATGAACGTATAAATAATTTTATATTTAATTCCTTTTTTTCCTTTTCTTTCTTTCTTTTTTTGGTCATTTTTATAGATTGTTTAGTTACATATCTACATATATTCAATTTATATTTAATAATTTAAGGAATGAATAAAACATTTCATAAATAAAACTTTTATCGAGTTCCATTCCTTTTAAATTTCAATATGCGGATTTTTCATCTAATATTTCTTTTATATAAAATTTGAATCCCGCTCATTAAAAGAAAATATACATTTTTAATATTATTTTTGAATTATTTAATTTACCATAACTTTTGATATTCAAAAGCAATAATAAATATTTTTTTCTTCATCTGGCTCAGGTAATTAGCACTACATTTATTTGTAATTATGAGTTTATTTATGTCATTCTGTATTTTATGTAAAATAAACCATTAATTGCTATACTAATGAAAAGAAATATCCAATTATTTTCAAAAAAGACAACTTGATTACTGATAAACGTTATCATTTAATTTTAACGAGAGTAAATTTGTTCCAGAACGTATTTATCTCCATCAACTATAAGTGAAAGATTATTTATAAACAAGAAATGCGTTGCTACTGACATGTGAATTCTTTTCCTTTCCTTTCCTTTCTACACGGGGAAAATAAATTCCCTCTTTTGGACATCACTATTCGAAAATGAGTTACACGTGCGCCACCCACAGCGACTGCTCATTAAGTAAGGGGGTGAAAATCGCTTGGATTTTCCCGTATAGAGAGAAGTTTGTTAGGAATTCACACCCCGTTTTCTAAAGGTTAAAAAACAGAACTGTTTTGTCTGAATATGATCATTAGCTATGTACATATACATCATAAATAACAGGTTCTGCTCTCGAAATACTGCAGTCCTTCCTCCATTTAATGGAATACAGAGAAAAAAAAAAATCTTCTGCTATTCTAAAAAGGGCAAATACGCCTTAACACTTCATAAACACAGTTTGAAATCGGCCCTATAATGAAAACCTGTTTGGAGGAGTAAAAATTAGACTCTAGTTATTTTTGCTTTGCACCCACTGCAGAAACCATAAAGATCGAAAACCATGAAAAAAATCCTATTAATTGGAGCTACGAATTCTCTGTGTCCATGTAAAAGATTTATTATTATTATTCAACGTTTATTTGGGGGTCTCAATTAATTTTCAGAGATCTCACATAGTTTTCAAAAGTTTCATTTTGTTTTCGAAGAAGGGTGAGGAATTCTCACCCATTATTTTCCTCTAATGCGAACCTTGAAATGTAAGAATACCTGATTAGTTCTAGTGTTTACGAATAAAATTGATTTCGAAAAAAAATCAGGTTTTCTTTCTCAAAAATCAGTATCGTAGTCTTTATAGAAAAAAGAAAAAGAAAAAAAAAGCTTTCGTTTTTCCAGTATGAGAATTGACTGACTAATTTTGTCAAAAATAGCAAATTTACATTTTAAAATAGTCTTAAAAGAAAATAATTTTTATGCATAATTTGAACAGTCGGTAACAAAAGTATCCGAATACTATCAAAAATTCCTATATAAAAAAAGGAGAGTTAATACTGTTTTGTTAAATAAATCCTTGTCGAATTCTGTTCTTAGACTAAGAACATGATTCGAGAAGGATTTATTTAACAAAACAGTATTAACGCTACTTTTTTTATATAGGAATTTTTGCTAGTGTTCGGATACTTTTGTTACCGACTGAACGTTAACAATATTCAATATTAAAAGTATTTGAGAAACTCAAACTTTAACTTTTAATGTTACGGTCAATACTACTTTTTTTACAGGTTGGTTGTATATTTCATCACAACGTAAAATTACTGGCAATACATCATTCATTGTCTAAATGTTTTTTTACGGGCTTTGTCGGGAATCTCTGCTGCCGGGCTTTTTACTGCAGCGTTTTTTACAGCCTTTTTATGTTATAAAAAATAGATGAAATCAAAAGTTGTAATCTTTTTATTTTATTGGCAACAGGCTGAAATTATGACGCAAAGAAAAATGTCATAAAATTTAATAGAATTAAATACGTTAATACATTTTAATTAGTGACTTTCTTCCTAATTAAAAATATGAAAATCCAGCTTCGAGGGGCACACGGAGCCATTACACACTATCTGTGTACCAAATGTTATGTCTGTAAGTACGGTAGATTTTTCTGCAGACAACTGACAGAGGGAAAGACAGCATCATTTCGCTTTTATTAATAATACTAAGGACAAAGCTAATATATTTAAATTGCATTTATAATAAAATTTTCTCAAGAGGAATATTATGATTAATATAAAATCTGGTAGTCGATTTTGATGCCAAAAAATATACAGCAATATGTTATTTTATGTATTTAAATTATGATTAGAATTTTTATTTTTATTATAATTTACAAAATTAAAGTGGTCTTATAATTTCTTAACGGACTGTAAATCTGTATTATATGGGAATGCTACTCAAAACTTTTTATTGAAACATGACAATGGGACATCCAAGAGAATTCAAGTACATTATGTTTCTAAGCAAAATTTCTGGTAGGTACAATTTAACACCTCTAGACTGCGCTAAAAAAAACCAAAATTAATATTTTTTATATGCATAAAAACATGCTTCGTGTAGGAGAAGAAAAAAATGGGTCTGCAACCGTTGAAAAGAATCTTCGTATGATCTCTTCAAAATAGTAATCTCTTGAAATTCGTGCACGTAGTATAGAGAGATGTAATGGAATCTATTTATCTAATGAAAGAGTAACTTACCAACAAGCTTTTATGTCTTTTGAGGACATCAGAAAAAGAATTCATGATTTAATTAGAAAAGCATAAAATAGGAAAGTATACTCACTAAATATATTAATGAAAGTTGTTAAACTGTTTAAAAGAAATTATTAATTAACTCTACGGGTGTACGATAAAAGAAATAATAATTAATGAAACAATGCATATCGTTTTATAAATTTTGTTTCACATTAAGAAACTCAAAATAGTATTAAAATTATAATTTGTTTTATTTATTTTTAAATTATATATTCGTTTTTATTAAATTATTTAACAAAAATAATTTCCAACAAGATTCCGATCTTTATTATTATTATTTTTTCTCCTACACGAAACATGTTTTTATACATATAAAAAATATATGTTAATTTTGTTTTTCTTTAGCGCAGTCTAGAGGTGTTAAATTGTACCTACCAGAAATTTTGCTTAGAAACATAATGTACTTTAATTCTCTTGGATGTCCCAATTGTCATGTTTCAATAAAAAGTTTTGAGTAGCATTCCCATATAATACAGATTTACAGTCCGTTAAGAAATGATAAGACCACTTCAATTTTGTAAATTATAAGAAAAATAAAAATTCTAATCATAATTTAAATACATAAAATAACATATTACTGTATATTTTTTTATAATTACTTTGCAATAACTTGGTATAATGCAATAAATGTTGAATTAAAATATATATTAGAAGTAAGTGAAAAATAACCTGTTAACAAAATATAAGACCACTTGTGAAAAAACAAAATAGTATAAAAAATTAATATGATATTGGTCCTCCATTTTTCCTGATGACTTCAAACATTCTGTTTTTCATTGAAGTAACCAGGTGATTAAGTTCAGTTATAGAAATATTGTACCATTCTTTTACAATGGCTACTTCCAGTTCATTGGCAGATGAAAATTGTTCATTATTAGCATAAACATTGCGAGATAATATACCCCACAGGTTTTCCATGGGGTTCAAGTCTGGACTTCGACTTGGTCATGGCAAAACATTATTTTATCTTTTTTAAACCACTCCTGTGTGGATTTAGATGTATGACAAGCAGCATTGTCCTGTTGAAACATCCAGTTAGCACCACCTAATAAAGGTCCAAACGGTATCATATGATCATGTAGCATAGACTGATATTGTGCAGAGTTCATATGACCCGAAATCCACTGTAAATCACACGACCTGTCATAACTGAAAGCTCCCCAAATCATTAATGATTCTCCACCTATTTGTCAACTGAAGCATTCTTTTGGTTCTTTCCTCAAGTCATGCCAGCTGTCTTTGTAACCATCGGGACCATCAAGGTTAAATTTCTTTTCATCAGAAAAAATATTTTGTTTCCTCTCATCATTCCATGACATGCCATTTTTAGACCATTTTAATCTTTCTTCTCGATGGCCTTTCAATAACTTTGTTTTTTTCTTCGATTTCATAAATTTCGTATTAATATTTAATTTAAGACTTCCAGACTGTTACATGTGAAGTTTTCTTGCTGAAACGTTTCAAAATTTCACGAGTTGAAAGACCTTTTTTAGTTGACAGTCGAAAAATTTGTTTATTATCACGTGCTGTCAAAATATTTTTTCTTCCAGATCGTTTTATTTTGTTTGAATAATCTTTTCTAATTATGGCATCGTGAATAGCAGTTTTAGAACGGTTCATTAACCTCGCAATATCTCTTTCAGATTCCCCAGAACCTTTATAAAATAAAATTTTTCTCACTTCGCACTCCGATAACTCTTTACCTCGAAGCATCGTCAAATTAATGGTAGATAACAAATTCAAAACCTAAGCCTTTGCTTCTTAGGTAATGCTTTTACGAAATACTGACGCATGCGCTTTATATTGAGTTTGACGTCATGTATAATATGCTAATTTTCTCAGGTGGTTTTATAATTTCTTAACAGTCACAGTCTTTAATTTTTAGAAAAATGAATAAGTTTTAATGAAATTTAATTATTTTTAAAAGTTGGAATTAGTATAGGATGTGTTTCCTGATCAATTTTAAGTACGCAACTAAAAATTTGCATATTATACTCTCATCTTCAGAAATGCACCAATATGCTTGTGGTCTTATAATTTCTTAACGCACTGTAGTATATCCAATTTGAACGTCCTGCTAATATTTGTTCTTGGGTTAGGCTGATAAAACCGACTCATAGACACACCGACACAAAAATTATCAGATAAAAATTTGATTATCGGATTCAAGGGACCTCAAAACTTGTAAAAATAGCAAATGCTCCATTTCGAAAATGTTACCCCAAAACAATGATTTCTCTAACATTATATGGGTAAAAGAAAAGATGGAGGGGGAGAGCATTACCTAAACACTATTTAGAACATTTAAGTATCGGATAACCCTTCAAACACTGAATTTATTATGAATCCATGGATCATCAAATTGTGGGATTTGGGATTTCCCCTCAATTATTACTTTCTATATTCAGTCGAAAAAAAGCAATGGACTCGTAAAAATTTTCGTCTTCCGGTATTCGTTGGATTTACATGTTTTGAGAGGTCCAGAACACGATTTGATCATTTTTAGAAAATGTCCTTTTGTCTGCGTACGCGCGACAAATATTTTGTGACAACTGTATCTTAGGAGCTATGGCGCAGAATTGCATATAAATCCATAAGTATTCGCACCTTAACATAAATTAGTGCCCATGAACTTTTGCTCAAATCGTATTACAGGTGATGCTGCTATATTGCGATTTCTCCCACTTAAGGGGACGTTATATCTCAGGTTCTATTGTGTATAATCGAGCAAAATTTCATATTTAAAAGGAACATACGAAACCTTTTGCTGATTCAATTTTAGTGCATATCGGTCGATAGGGGCGCTGCAATGCTGCAATACTTTTCCCGTGAGCGGGAAGTCTATATTTCAGACACTATTGTATATAATTGTACAAATTTGGTATATAAGAAGGCCATTATGAAACACAATGCTGATTTAATTTGGGTGTATATAGGCCGACAGGTGATGCTGCTGTGCTTCAATTCCCCCTAAAGCTAAATCTCAACTTTTATGGCATTTAAGTACGCCAAACTTCATATATTAGATAATCATTATAAAAATGAACGCTGTCTTAATTTAGGTATATATCGGCCAAAATGTGGCGCTGTTATTACTCACTTTCTCTTATTTTACACATGGCTACATCTTAGCATCTGTTGATTAAAACTGCACGAAAATCTAAACTAAAATCTTTATTATTAAGAGGTATGATTAAACTTTTGTGCATATGAAAGTTTAATCATAGTGTAAGAGGTATATAAGTGGCCCATAGGCAATAAGTTTCACTATTATTTAGAATAATATTGAAGAAAGCTTTGTGTTGGCCCCAACCTACAAGTTTTTAATAATGGTAGTTTAAATGAGTTATTGGGGATTTTCCTCTATTGCATTTGTAGTATAATTTTTTCGAGATTAGTTATCGTGTGTTGCTCTGAAGCTCGCAAAAGCCATCCTTACCTCCCGGCGACTCAGTTGACACCATTTCTTAACAGATCCTGTTCTTCCTAGTCTAGTCACAATCGGCATTAAGAATTGACTCTTAATGAAGCTCGGAGCAACATCTCAACTGTTTCTATAACCAGGTAACTTTTCACTTTATTCTGTCTGACCGGTTGTGTTTGTAGAATAAGTTCTTATTGAAAAAAAAAAAAGATGAAGGTTATGTCAATATTGAAGTGTCGATTTTGACATCAGATAATATTTCTAGAGTGTTTTTGTTATGCATTGGAAGAAGTATTTTTATGGGTGAACTCTTTTACATTAACTTTGATAATAAAGGAATTACGAATGTTATGATGGATGAAGTCTGTGAAAGAATTTCGATTGAATTTTCTATTCTTCAAAAATTTCTATATTTTGCGTGACCAATATTTTGTCCTCAAATTTTTATATTTCTCTAAGTTTGGGATCAGTTATGTACATTTTAATGAAAAAGAAAGTAGAATGAAGAAGAGGTATATATTAAAGTAGCATAAAATATTTCTTAATAGTTTCTTTTTCTTTTCTTTCTTTCTCTTTCTTTCTTTTTTTTTTTTTTTTCCTTTTTCTTTTTTTTCTTTCCTTTTCGTTTCTTTTTCTTTTCTTTTCTTTTCTTTTGGACAGAAACACTCATATGTTAGTACGCCTTTATTATTTCCTTTTTCTTGCATTATCTCATTTTATTATTAAGAATAAAATAATAACTAAAATTATTATGCCTTCGGAAAAAAAATAATGTGTATATTGTCTCATAGATTATGTATTTATTTTTTGTCGAACAAGCTACGTGTGGTAGTTTTAAAAATGCATTCTAACAGAAGAAGAGATAATGCCAACATTGAAATGTGAATTTGCCATTCGATAACATAAATAATTTACTTTGTTTTTATTGTTATGCATAGACGGATATTCATAAGCCTTTACTGCGTCCTATTTCGTGGGTCATTCTTTTCATAAAAGTGTAATTATTACGGTTCACACCAACATAATGAAAGTCGATAATTGTAGCTAAAATCTCACACTTGGATGGCAAGTTTGTCGCCTGAAACTATTTTATAAATTTGTGATTATTCTATATTATATTTATAGTTTCAAAAAAGAATTATTATTTTGATAGTTACAACATGTCTATGAAAAAATCCTTTTAGATTTAAAAGTTCACGTATTTAAAACAAGCTTTTAACCCAAATTTCCGTTGCTTGTAAACGTCGTTTTTAGAATAAGAGTCCAATTCAATATTTTTCTGGCTTTAAGGCTCTGTACCAGTGCCCCTTTGAAGATGATACATTGCTGCTTTCGCACTGTACTCGTGCCTGCTTTTTATTTCTGATGAAAAGTCATAAATCTTCATCATAAACCCTTTCTGTGCGTTTTTACAGTTTATGATTTTTATTTACTTTCTTTATCTACTATTTTTCGCTACGTTTTCTTACAAGTTGATAGAATTTTGTCTTTAGAATTTGTACGCCTAAGTTGTTTATTGAAATTAAATTTTTCTGCTCTTGTCAGAATTAGTGTTAATAAAACAGAAACATAGATAGTTTGTGTTTAGAAAACCTTTAAGTATTTGTACTGCTTCCGTATTAAAGTATTGATAGATGTATTTAAAAATGCGTTCAATTAGCTGTACATTCAGTAGGGGTAACCGAGGTAATTTTTAGACAAAAAGTAAACTTTTGTTATAAAAAGGGTTTCTTTGGATATAGTTCAAATTTTATATTTTTATATTATTAGTGTTATATGAATTATCGTATCAGAATACTCAATTAATGTCTTTGTAAATAAAGAATAATTAAATAATAATAATAGTTAAAAAAAACGGTGTCTAAGAATTACCCTGGCAATTGGGGTAATTCTTAGAAATGCATGGGGTAATTATTAGACACTAGATTTCTATGTTTTATGAATAGAAAGAAAAAAAAAAAAAAAGATTTTTACAAACAGTACTAGTCAGTCAGTATTTGGTTATATTGTGTACTTCAAATAGGGTAAAATAATTGGCGATTTCATACACACGCACAAAAAAAAAAAGTTACATGTTTGGTTTCACACTTTATAAAATTTTATAAAAATCAGGGAAAACATGGCAATAACTAAAAACGTAGTTTAATTATTAAATCTGGATGTACTAGATACTAGGTCAGTTGTGGCGATAAAGCAGAAGAATTAAGAAGTAAATTAACTCAAAAAACAAACTTTATTAACAGGAAGTTATTATCCATTTCAACTTGAAACACAAATAAGTTCAATTAATTTTTCTTAGTTCATTCCCAAAAACATCCTTATGGAACTTCTTAAGGGTTAACGTCTTAAGGATTAATAAACGTCAGCAATCTAATGATTGCTTGAAATTTTAAAGGGATAAACAGAATCTGTCTGAATTGGACCATAAAATAGATTCAGAAACTTTTTCGAAATCTGGTACTGAAGGTCACCGAAATTTGTTGTCCTCATACCATTTCAAAAATTTCAATTCCAGATGCTCTTTTTATTTTCTTTAAAGAACTCCAACACTTTCCAAATATTATATGGAGTTTCATAAAAAACAACAAAAAATTTATCACAAGCAATCTTACTTATTGCATATGTTAAGTGTAGCTTCAGTTGATGTGGACTTTTTGGTAAGACATATTTTTTAATATTAATGGTAGCATCAGAGTTGCCTATTAAACTGATGTCAGAGGATGCATCGCTGTGAAAACTTTCATCATCTGAAGCACTTCCTGATTCTTCTGGTAAAACCTTTTTGTTTGAAGTGTTGTTCTTTTTCTTTAAGGAAACAATTTTCCCTTCTTTTTCTTTTATTTTTTCACATAATCATCATATGTTATAACAACTGCAACTGCATCCATATTTATTATCATCTTAAAATGTTTTAGTTACTTATACTTTACTTTAAGGGTAAATAAATAATGCAGTTCAACCTTTAAAATCACCTTCAAGTTCTTTCACAAAAAGTAAATAAAGACATCAGATTATAGTTAACAAGCTATAATCCGTATATTCATTATAATAATCTAATAATTTTGACTGTAACTTAACATTTTTGTTCATTTGAGTTTTACTTTATTATGAATTGTAAATATAATAGTTTAAGTTATGTGATTTTTTAATTAATTACTTACAGTTTCATAATATTTATTGATTTCTTTTTAAATTGTACCTAATATAATCAATAAATGGATAATCAATAGTAACTGGGCTCTTTAAATACTTATTTTTTACATTGTATTAAATTTACCTTTGATTAGAACATATAAAAAATAATTTAAACCAATTTTTTTATTGTCTAAGAATTACCCCATGATATCTAAACATTACCCCAAGGATTGTCTGAAAATTACCCCCAGCATGAAACAATACAACAATGCCTTTTAGAAAGGCCTATACTCATCTCAGTTTATGAATTCTGCAATTTTCTGTTAATAAATTTGAAGGTAATGAATTTCTTCTTTAATACAATTTAAAATCTGCAACTAAACTAAATAAATATATGCAATAAGCAAATTTGAAAATATTGAAAGTAAAAGTTGATAGGTAATTTTTCAGAGACATTTTTCTAGTGAAATAGAAAACTTGCTAATATGTGGATTACTGCTTAGGAAATTTTTATACAATGAGAAAAGACATTTAAAAACTTAAATTCAAATAAAAGTTAATAGCTTTTAAACACCAAGCGCGTCTAAGAATTACCCCAAAGTTATCGTGCCTAAAAATTACCTCGGTTACCCCTATACTTAGACCGCTAAATTATAAATCATGTGGCTTTTTTGGACCACTGAATACTTATTATTGGCGTGAACCTTCGAATTTATTTATCTAAGTTTTGACTTCGGAAAAGAATAACCCTGGTTATTTAACTTTATTTTGTATCACTGATCATGAGATATCTATATATTAATTTTAAACGTGTTTTGTCTGTCTCACTAAATTGAGAGAACTATTGGGTGTAAAAATTTGGTTGAGGTGTCTAATAAAAGAGAGGTGTCTAATAAAGAGAAAAATATAAAAAGTCGAATGGTTCCCCCCCCCCCTGGGGGGGCAGGGGTTAAACACACGTTGGCGAGCATAACTCAGCTCCAGATTTACTTCACGGTGAAGAAATTGCACATGGAGGGACTAGACTCGAATACTAAAAAATCACTTTCTGCGAATTTGGAATTTTTAATTTTGAAGGGGGGGGAGGGGGAAAATAGATTTGAGGGAGGGGAAAGGGGGGAAATTAGATTGAAGGGGAAATCCGTTCTAGACCCACACATATAGCACCTCATTTTAAAGATCTTGAAATTTCATGTTGATTGGTGATGTTCGTATACAATATAGTGCGCCCCCTGGCGGTGAAAAATGGAACTAGGTGGTTTTGTTGTAGACCCTATCATGTTACACCTTATTTTAAAGGTCTTGGTATTTCCTGACCGATGGTGATGTTCGTTCAGAACACACTGCAACCCCTGGCGGTGGAAAATGCAACTAAAGAGTTTTGCAGTTGACACCACCATGTGACACCTTATTTGAAAGGTCTTGAATATCCAGGGCGATTGGTGATAAAGCTCTTGAAATTTCATGTTGATTGTGGATGTTTGTATACAATATAGTGCGCCCCCTGGTTGTGAAGAATGGAACTAGGTGCTTTTGTAGTAGACCCCATCATGTTACATCTTATTTTAAAGGTTTTGGTATTTCCTGACCGTTGGTGATGTTCGTACAGAACACACTGTGTCCCCTGGCGGTGGAAAATGCAGCTAAAGGGTTTTGCAGTTGGCACCACCATGTGACACCTTATTTGAAAGGTCTTGGAAATTCAAGGCGATTGGTGATGTTCGTATACAACATACTACGCCCCCTGGTGGAGGAAAGTGAATTTTGCGTAGCATATGCCTGCTATACGGTGCCGCAGCTACAGGCAGCGGAAACATGATTCAGAGGTTCGTTCAGTTCAAGGTTAATTTTTAAGAATTTTTTCATGTTATTAGCGGCCCGCATATACGCTGCTGCAGGCACCGGGGTCACGAGCCCGAGTTCCATTCGGTTTGAGGTTTTTTTTTTTTTTTTTTTTGTTACAGATGATGATGTTTTTCGTGATGCTTTCATTTAAAAATAGAAATTCAAACAAAATAGAGTTAAAGATATAAAATCATACAAATTTAAGGTTCATTTAAGGTTATTATCATGGGCCCGGGCAACGCCGGTCGGGTTCGTTTGGTTCCAGGTTAATTTTTGGGAATTTTTTCATGTTATTAGCGATCCGTGTATGCGCTGCCGCAGGCACCGGGGTCACGAGGCAGAATTTTATTCGGTTCGAGGTAATTTTTTTGTTACAGCTGATTATTATTATTTTTTATTTTATTTTATTTTATTTTTTTGCGATGCTATGCTTTTATTTAAAAATAGACATTCAAACAAAATCGAGTTTAAGATATAAAATCATACAAATTTAAGGTTCATTTAAGGTTATTATCATAGGCCCGGACAACGCCGGGCGGGTCAGCTAACATGTAGTCTTAGTATTGAACGAAACAGAAAATAAAAGATAGCAACTGTTCATTTGGAGTCAGTTTGACGTCACATTGATAGTACTTTGTAGAAAGTGATGTCATATATAGTATTTCTATTTATAAGCATTTTTCCGAATTTCTTTTTTTTAAGTGAAATGCTGTAAATCATATTAGATGTTTTAACTTTAAATACATTTAAATAATGATGCGATAATTTTTGAAGCATTACGGTCAATAAAGTGACCGTCGAATTCGACGGGTTCCAGCTAGTTTTTTTAAATTAGGATCTAAATTAAATAATAAAGGAAAGGTTACGGAGTATTTCAAAATTAAAATGTCAATTCTACATCTGATAATACTTCTAGAACGTGTTTGATATTAATGACATGATTTAGTAGAGATGTTTATACACTGTTAAAAATAATAGTTCCGTGCTTCCCCCTAGAAAAGTTGCACATTATTCTGCAAATATATTTTATTAATAGAAAGTCTTGGTGCTTGTACTTATTCTCTGTGTTAGAATCAGTATAATTTAATAAAGAAGTAGGATAACTGCACCAGTAGTGGACATTTTAAGAGCATTTTCTGACTATTTTTTGTGTGATGTTCTTAATTTTAAAGGCTCTAACTATAACCAATGTTCGATACCCCAATTAACTCTTTCTGTAGATATCTCTCCTGCGAAAAATGCTAATTGAATCATTTTTATACTCGAAAAATTAATTTTCCAGACAGATTAAAATGCGCCAGTAACGGACACTTCAAAATCCTCCTTCTCTTTTACGGAACTGGACACCTTTGAATTAGTTCAGAAAAGGCGAAATAAGATGCGAACTGGTTTCTTAAGGTTTAACAAAAGGTATTTTCTGTTTTATTAACGTGTTAAAAGAAGATAAAAATACATAACACAGTACCATAAACTGAAAACAGATTATCTCGGAAAAGTTTAACGGTTTCAACTTTCAACAATGCATTGTTTTATTTTAAAATGAGTCTTAATTCGTAAATAACATTTAATTACCCCCCCCCCCTTGTATGATAATCTAATAAATATCAAGACTAGAGAGTTTTTATTTCAGATATTTACTTGAATTCTGTGTGTCTTTCCCAAAAAATATAAACCTCTTGTAAAATAAAATCATACTTAAAAAAAAAAAAAAATCTAAAGAACACGCTTTTATTGAAAATGTGAATCAAAAAGCGCAAAATAATTTATAAATGTAAAGTTTTTATTACATAAGATGTAGCACAACTCGTTATAACCTAATACTTGAACTAAGTTTTGAATAAGAATAAAATATTGATAAAAATACAGATAAATATAACTTTACTTTAATGGGAAAAAAAAGCGTGAAGTGCTATCTATTTACATTTTAATAATTATTTTATAAATATAGTCAGCGATAAAACATTACGACAACTAAAGTCGGGCAGGGCACTCCACGCTTTTTTTCCATTAAAGTAAGTTATATTTATCTGTATTTGTATCAATATTTTATTCTTATTCGAAGCATTAGTTCAAGGATTAGGTTATATCGAGTTCTGCGACATCTTACCGCTGTCTAATAAAAACTTCACATTTATAAATTATTTTGCATTTTTTAGTTCACATTTCAATAAAAACGTGTTCTTTAGGATTTTTTCTTTAAATCTAATTTTATTTTATATTAAAACATCATTTATTTCTTTTTAGTCATTAACAAAAATATTTCTATATGTAAGGATACTTAAGTCTTTTCAATTTAATAAATTATAATTTTACTACTTCTTTTAGTATTAGAGTAAAACTGAACTTATAAGTTATGACACTTAAAGTTTCATAATTTAAGTGTAACAATGAATCTAAATTAAAATTCTTTTATTCATGTCTCCGCAGTCTAGTCTTTTTAATAACTAATGCGTCACTTATAAGCTTCCCTAAACAAAATGGAATTACAAAATTTTTATATGCATAAAAACCATCTTTTGGGTAGATTGTGGTATGGAAATCATACATCATTTGTTTACAGGGCTAATCAAAGTATTTGGCTATATTTTGTCTATACTTGGAAATTGCTGGAAATATATTTATTTTATGTGTTAGGTGTTTTTCATATAAAGCTAAATTTAAGTACACAATGTGACGTGCATATAGTTTATAGACAATATACAAGGCTACCCAAAATTAAGTTAACGCTCTTTTCTATTGAAAGTAATTGGTGGAAGTACATTGCGACATTTTATTATGTCGACGAACCCTCTCAGGAAAGAAAATTAAATTTTCATACTCATATTGTAAATAAAATACTTTTCAAAATTCTATTTTCAATTCTGTTTTTTTTTTTTTTTTTTTTTTTTTTTTTGATATAATACCAAATTTTGAGGTAACCATGAATATAATAACGAAAGTCTAGTTTTCAGTGATTGGTCTGTGTGTATATCTGTCACTAACATAATTTAAAAACAAAAAACTGTAGGAATCTATCCTTATAGCATTGTAATGCAGGATAACAAAAAGTCGTATGAGTGTCACACCAGATTATTTACACACTTTTAAATCTTTAAAAAAAAAAATAATTGTTGCCACTCAACGTTATGCAAATACGGCCAAATCCTGTGCCGCATACGATAGCGTTTTATATAGAGAGATTTTTTATTTGCCCCTAAAGCTTGCTCCTGGTAGAAAAGGCGCCTTGAAACACTTGTATATAGTATTGTCATTGATTATGAAGTCGTGTGCAAAATTCCAGGTCAATTGGATGACTACAAGTTTCTGAATATTGAATTGCAAGATTCTGTTATATACATCAATCGTTGCATACATCATGCCAAGTTAATAATAAAAGAATGTTGATTTGCTACGTTTTACTACGTCGACCTCAGGAAGGAAAATTAATTTCTCATACCCATACTGTAAATAAAATATTTTTCGAAGTTCGATCTTCAACTCTGTTTTTTATGTAATATCACGATTTGAGGTGCCTTGAATACGAAAGTTCAACTTTTAGCGCTTCATCAGAATGTATATCTGCTATTAACATAACTTAAAAACAAATAACTGCAGGAATATCTTTTTATAGTAATGAAATGCAGGGTAAGGGAAAGCTGCTGTGAGTGGCACACCATATTATATACATGCTTTTAAATCTTTAATAAAAATTTTAATGGTTGCTACTCAATGTTATACAAACACGGCCAAATCCTGTGCCGCATACGATAGCGTTTTATATATATAGTTTTTTTTTTGCCCCTGGTATAATGCGTGCAATATGCAGTGTGGCAGGCGCTTATAACCGAATGATTAAAATACTGCTAAAAAAAATTAAGCCTCCAAGACAGCGCTGCGATCGAATTTTTTTTTTTTTATGAAATCGTAAACATTGCATAAGAGTTGATTCGGTTTTTTTTTTCCAGTTTTTTTTTTTTTTAAAGATATCTTTATATTTTTAAGTATGTATTTATGTATGCATTATGTATGTACAATACTATCGCATAAAAACTTATAGAGATAGTTAGAAGAAGTCTCATAATCACATGCTACAGTCTGAACGCATTTCAAGAACTGCTTTTTACAAGCTGATCCTAAATATTTTGATTTTTGCTAATTTGTTACTAGTCCCATTTTAGTCTTCTGATCAAAACTTTTTCTGAAATAAAAGAGGTGCAACATGTTTTTTGTATTCCTAAATTTTCAAGGCCGCCAAGAATTTTTCTAGATGTTTGACAAAACGCCTGAAATCGAAAGTTTCCGGTCATTTACTATAGTATGATCGTGTTTATGAAAATTGTTTATTCTATATTATTATTTGACACCGAGAGATAATTTGCAGCATTACTATTTTGAAAATGTTCATATACACTCAAGAGCCAAAACATTATGACCACCCCTACATTTTGCAATGAACTTGCCTAAATGACGTAGAAGGTGCGTGATCAGGTGGGAGTTGTATTTAACTGTTGCTGGAGACTCTCAAGTATCATTCTTTCGCTTACGTGTGATGGGAAAGACTGCGTATCTAAGCGACTTTGATAGAGGGCAGATTGTAATGGCTCAAAGGCTCAGAACAAGTATTTCCGAAACTGCACGAATCGTGGGTTGTTTGCGATCTACAGTTGTTAGTACTTATGTAAAGTGGATGAATGACGGTGAAACCAGCAGTAGACGACATGGTGTTGGACGTCCACACGTTATCAAAGAAAATGGTCGTCGGAGATTGTCCCGCTTGGTGAAGCAAAACCGGAGCCAGACAGTGGCTCATCTGATAGCCCAATACAATGCAGGGCCAATTAGAATTGTATCGGAGCACACTGTTGGATACGGGACTACGCAGCAGACGTCCCACTCATGTGCCTCTGCTGACCAAGCGTCAGCGTCAATTACGCCTACGCTGGGCCCGGGAACATCGTGATTGGACCATGGATCAGTGGAAGAGAGTTGTATGGTCAGACGAATCACGGCTTGCCATTCATCACGCCGATGGCTGTGTCAGGATACACCGTCTTCCAGGCGAACGGTTGCTCCCTCAATGTACAGCAGGTCATACACAGGCCGGTGGTGGCGGTATTATGCTTTAGCTTTGGGGAACGTTCTCTTGGGCGTCGCTGGGACTCGTGGTTGTGGTAGAGCAGACCATGAACACTACGTAGTATCTGAACATCATTGCGGACCAGTTATTCCTTACATGGCGTCTGTCTCCCCAACTGGAAATGAAATATTCCAACAGGACAACGCTCCGTGTCACAAGGCTCGAATTGTATTGGAGTGGTTCCATGAACATGATGCTGAATTCCAGTTAATGTCCTAGCCGCCTAACTCACCGGATCTCAATCCGATTGAACACAATTAGAATGTCATGGAATGGCAGCTCAGAGTTCAAATACCACCAAGTCGCAATATCTGGAATTTGCGTGACCGTTGCTTAAACATCTAGTACAATCTGTATCCGGCCATCTACCAAAGACTTGTGGCGTCCATGCCAAGGCGGGTTGCAGTTGTGTTTCGGGCACCAAAGGTGGGCCAACTCGTTGTTGACAGGCGGTCATAATGTTTTGGCGCTTGAGTGTATATATATAACTGGTACATTGATGACATTATAATTTTTTTATGTTAATCATTATTCTCCTACTTCATTAAACTTACAGTCGGCTGCAAAATTATTCGAGCACTAGCCAATAATTCCTATGTTAAAAAAGTACACTTAAGACTGTTTTGTTAAATAAATCCTTGTCGAATCATGTTCTTAGACTGAATAAGAATATGACTCGATAAGGATTTATTTAACAAAGCAGTATTAAGTGTACTTTTTTTAGACAGGGATTATTGCTAGTGCTCGAATAATTTTGCAGCCGACTGTTGACTATTCATTCATCTAACTTTAACTCAAAATGTTCTTAGCTATAAATACATCAGTTTTTTAGATTTAAAACTTATACTTAAAGGTAATAAAATTTATACTGATATTTATGACAAAAGACAAGATTTTTGTTTTAATGTAAATTTATTTACCCATTTTAATTCTTGTCTTCCTCTGCCTGTATACAAAAATATTATTTTAAATCACCTCCTTCCGAATACATAATCTTTGCTCATCTAGATATACAAACAAATGTATCAACCACATCTAGGAATTATCCACACTTTAGGAATTATCTTGTAACTTTAAGAGTGTAAAGAACATGTTGTACCTGATATTAAAAAAAAAAAAAAAAAAAAAATTGTTTTGAAGAGGGAAAGGGGACCAGTAAAATATTAAAGAAATCAACAGAATTTCAGTTCTTCTCAAAAAAAAAAAAAAAAAAAAAAGGGAAGATGATAGGGGGTTTTATCAGTATTTATTTACAATCACTGAGCACATTACTACTGGGCATTGATTGAACCAAATGTGAGTAAACCCCCTTATAATTTAGCTTTTATTTTGAAAGGAACTGAAATACTTTTCATTCTATCTCTTATAACTTTTTGAATTCATGCAATATTTGTTTGAGGTTTTTATATTAGTATCTCATTACTTTTGGCTATTAAATTATACAAATGAATTTTTTTTAAAGTTCGCGCATGTGTAGTTAAAAATTATTTGGTAAAAGTGCTCATATTTCGTAAGATATTTAACATTTTCGCATTCTGATTGCTGTAATGCTGTGTCTAATGCAGTATGCGAAATATCCTAAAAATGCCTGTGCATTGTATCAAATACCCTACGTGTTATAATTAAAAAAGGGGATTTTTTTTTTTCAAATTTTTAATGAGATTGTTATATCTTTGTGAATATATGTGGCAGCCTCATAAAACTTTATACAGATAATTAAAAGAATCCTCATAATCACATGCAGCAGCCAAAATGCATTTCAAGCATTACTTTTTACATCGTGATCCAAAACATTTTTATTTTTGTTTCATTTTTTTATTGGTCCCTTTTTCCTTTTCAGGACAAAAGTTTTGCTCAAGTACATGAGGTATAACATGTTCTTTATATTCCCAAAGTTTCAAGATAATTCCTAAAGAGATTTTCTAAATATTTGACAAAACGTCTAAACTCGAAAGTGTCCAAATACTTATTGGTAGATAGTGTATATCTAAAAAAATTATAAAGTTAATAAAACAAAATAAAAAAGTGGAGGATGGGTGGGCAGATGTTTTATTAAGGAGGTTAGGTGACGTTGAATGACTGGTTGGTTCGGAGGGATATTGAATTAGAAAATAAATAAATAAAACAAGGGAAGAATTGTTAATATTAAGGGATATATTTTTCGTTTTATGGATGATGTTATAAAAGCTAAGCTATTAAAACCTATAAATTCAATTCTATGTAAAGTATCTATTAGTGGTTTCATATGGTTAATTTGCACAAATTAATCCTTTAATTTAAAAAAAGAAAAAAAAAAAATTGGTTGATGAAATGAAAGCTTAACAATTTAAAACGATAAAATTCAATTATTTTTAAAGTAACTCTTAGTGGTTTCCTATGGTTAGTTTGCACAAATTAATCCTTTAATTTTGAATATATATATATATTAAGTGGGAAATTTAAAACTGTGAAAAGAAACTAAGTATTAACAAATCCCAGAATTGAGTAAAATTAGAAAAATTGTAAATAAATATAATATATATATTAAAGAAATAAATTCAAAATTGCTAAAAATTAAAATTAAATTTATTTGAGAAGATTAATATAATGATATGAAAGAAGATAATTAAAATTACATTAAAAAAAAAAAAAAAAAAAATGAAAGAAAGAAAACCAAAACTAAGGATTTTAAACTTATTTATTTTCTCAAGATTTAAATTTTAGGATTAAAAAAAAAAAAAAATGATTATTAAAAACAAAAACTTTTTTCCCTTAAAACACTAAGATTAAAGAGAAACCCGTTTAAAAAATTCACTTGATTTGATTTACAGTGTTTTTCCTTTTTCCCGAATGATGGCGCAAGTTCACATTAATGAAATGGACTTGAAAGAAATAGAAGAAATAAAATTAAGTGAAATATATAAAAGAAAAAAAAATCCAATTGAAGGTAAGTTTTAAATAATTTCTGTTTTAGAAAAATAAAAATAAAAATAAAATAAAAATAAAAATTATCACTTTAATTATTATTGAAAAGGCTTATTAATCGGGGTTGGTCTCGAAATTAATTTTTCTACTTACTTAGAAAATGAGCTGTTGGCAATTTCAATTATGTGAGTTTAGTGTCTAAATGGCATGTGGATTAACGATATTTTTTATTTCTTGTTTAACTGATGGTGTGGCAAAAGATTTTTTAAAATTTCTTTGTTTTCTTTTTTAAACTAGGTCTTGTCGCAAGATAGAAAGATGCACTGTACTTTTGGCTTAGTTTAGCTGTGCAATTTTCCGAAATCTTGTGATTTAGCAGCTCTTTCTGGAGGAATCCTTCTAGATTTGAGCATTTTCAAATTGCAAATTCTAATTCCAGATACCTTTGTTCCATATTTGTATAAAATTCTTGGTTTATGTTGATTCACTTTCTTGAATTTCGAACGAAATTGTAGGCCTACGTGTATTGGTTCTAATAAGTAATCATTAGCGTAAGCACTTATTTTAAATTTAATACCCAAAAATGACTTTAATCAATTAATTCAATGAGAGTAAATGAAAATCATAAGTAAATAATCTGGTGTGTCACTCACACGACTTTCTCTTACCCTGAAATTTAACACTATAATACAGGTTGCAGATTAAAAGGTAAGATAACGAGTACTGTTATGTAAACCTGTGTTAAACAATTCATATTAGGCTTCTGAAGAGTTTTATGTGATAATTAGTTCTGTGTGAGGGGGGCGGTAGCCCCCCTCAACCCCCCGTTTCATTAATGCACCTACATTTACATAGAATTTTATTCGGTTATTAAAAAATTATTCTGTTTTTTAAAAATAATTTATTAAAATTATTATTTAAAAAAATTATCTCTTATGATAATGCAGACGATTTCCATATTAGAGAAGTGGTATAACACCAAATATCCAAAAAAAATCTGTATTATTCTCATCATTAAAAAGAAGGGGGGGGGGAATATTTTTTTTTCTAAGTTTTTTTTTTTCCCTTAAAAGTAAAAAAAAAATCGATAACTTTGTTTTAAATTATCGCACATCGATGGTTCAACCATTCGTTTTAAAGGTATTGGCGAGCTCTTCTGAAAGATACCCATCATGAAAATTTACTCCCCTCGAGGGGGGGAGGCGAGGCTCCTACATACACAAAATTTTTTCCCAGTTAATTATCTCTATTACAAAAAATATATATTCGTTTCATTTGGTTTAGTGCAGTCTATAGACGTTAAACTCTACTTTCCTGCAATTTACCCCATAGACGTAATGTATTAGAATTCTCTTGATTGTCCCTGTACACGAACCATTTGCTTGATCTTAACGAAAAGCTTACTGTAGCATCTCTATATGATACACATTTAGAATACCAAGTTTGAACTTTCTGCCATAATTTGTTTTTGAGATATGCTGATAACAGACAGACACACAGACACACACACACACACATACACACACAGACCATTTGCTAAAAGCATGATTTTCGTATTCAGGGAACCTCAAAACATGTAAATATAACAAAATTTCGCGTTCGAAAATTTGAACCAAAAACAATACTTTCTCTACCTTATGGGTAAGAGAAAGTAAAAATGGGTGCTAACTTTAAACTTGCATCAAATATATATATATATATATATATATATATATATATATATATATTTGAATGTTGTTGGTGTTAATAATGTATCTCTTAAATGCTAAATTTTATAACGATCTAAAATTCTCAACTTTATATATATATAACCCTATAGTATACTACCTTTAATTTCAAAATACCAATAAGAAATCAAAGTAGACAAAATAAAAAAAAAATAAAAATTATATGTATGAAAGCATAACAATGATCAACAGTTCATCAGAAACGTATATTGAAATATTGTGTGCAAGTATAGGTGAACTTCTGTAAATCTCTAAGTTTAAAAACTAAGACGTTATAGATTTATACGCCCAATTTTACATATACAGAAAATGAATTCTATTGAAGAGAACAAAAAATAAAGAAATAAAGTATAAAATCATTAAATGAAATTCAAAATATTTAAAAAATTAACGATGAATTACTTACGAAAACTACTTTATTGAAAATTTACTTATTTGTACAAGTTTGCTGTATGGTGAGTTTTTACTTTTTTCTATGAAAATTGACTGCATACATATGGATTTCCTTTTTACTTTCTTCTATATGTAATATAGAGAAAGTATTGGATTCGCGAAAATTTTCGACCTCCGTTTTTTGACGGATCTACACGTTTTGGGATGTCCTGAACACGAATTGATAGTTTTTAAAAAATGTCTGTCTGTGCGTCTGTCTGTCTGTCTGTGTGTCTGTCTGTATCATTTTTTTGTGGACGCTGTATCTCACGAACCAATGAATGAAATTTAACCAAACTTGGTATTTAGTTGCAACTTGACATGAACTGGTGCCCATTAGATTTGAGGATCAATAGCTCAACAGGTGGCGCTGTGATCGTATTTTATGCAAATTTTTAACATGGCAGCATAGGACAAAATTCCGTATAAATGGGCATAATGAGAGTTATATTAAACTTTTGATTGTAAAATTAATATGAATTATTGATAATAGTAGTAGTTAACTAGGGAAAAAAAATTGTGCATGGGGGGGCATCGGTTCCCCCCCTGGGGGGTTAAATTTTGAAGATGGGTATAATTCGATTTTTTTTAAACGAAATTTTACCAAACTTGGTATTTAGTTGGTCCCCGACATAAACTGGTGCTGATTATATTTGGGGATCAATAGCTCAACAGGAGGCGCTGTGATAGCATTTTATCTAAATTTTTAACATGGCAGAATAGGACAAAAATTCGTATAAATGTGCATAATAAGAGTTATTTTACACTTGTGATTGTAAAATTAATATGAATTATTGATAATAGTAGTACGTAACTAGGAAAAAATTTTGTGCATGGGGAGGCATCGCTTCCCCCCCTGGGGGGAAGTACCCCCCCGTGGGGGGGGGTAAATTTTGAAGATGGATATCATTCGAAAGATCTCGTCAATACCTTTAAAACGAATGGTTGAACTATAAATCTGTGATAATTTAAAACAAAGTTATCGATTTTTTTTACTTTTAACCAAAAAAAAAGAAAAAAATTCGCATTTTTTTTTTTTTTTTTTTTTTTTTTTTTTTTTTAATATTGTTACTGATAGAATATGTATAGGAAAATATAGAAGAAAGTCTTGTGGTGGCCACAACATACTAGTTTAATTAAAATGTTGTTATACTCCTTTCGCAACTTAAAGGTTTACTATTTCACCTATTGCTTGTATTTTAAATTCTTTATTGATTCATTTGTATGTTGAGGGCATTTTTTAAAAATATGCCTATATCGTATCATAAACAACATACATTATTTGCATATGTAAGCTAAGCTATCCTTGAGAAATATTAATATGTATTTTGTAAATTAATTGGCTTTTTTGCTTTTATTCCATCTTTAATCTAAACCACTTTCTTTTTTCTTTCTACATCAAAGATTATTTATTTCTATTTCATTCTCTCTTCCTTTCAATTTTTATTTCCTAATTTCGAATATATTTTTACTTTCTCTTACCCATAAGGTAGAGAAAGTATTGTTTTTGGGTCAAATTTTCGAACGCGAGATTTTGTTATATTTACACGTTTAGAGGTCCCTGAATACGAAAATCATGTTTTTAGCAAATGGTCTGTGTGTCTGTGTGTGCGTGTGTGTGTGTCTGTGTGTGTGTCTGTCTGGTATCAGCATATCTCAAAAACAAATTATGGCAGAAAGTTCAAACTTGGTACTCTAAATGTGTATCATATAGGGATGCTACAGTAAGCTTTTCGTTAAGATCAAGCAAATGGTTCGTGTACAGGGACAATCAAGAAAATTCTAATACATTACGTCTATGGGGGAAATTGCAGGAAAATAGATTTTAACGTCTATAGACTGCACTAAACCAAATGAAACAAATATATATTTTTTTGTAATAGAGCCTTTAACTGGGAAAAAAAATTTGTGTATGTAGGAGCCTCGCCTCCCCCCCTGGGGGGGGAGTCCCCCCTCGGGGGAGTAAATTTTCATGATGGGTATCTTTCAAAAGAGCTCGCCAATACCTTTAAAACGAATGGTTGAACCATCGATCTGCGATAATTTAAAACAAAGTTATCGATTTTTTTTACTTTTAACGAAAAAAATACTTCGAGAAAAAATCGTACTTTTTTTTTTTTTTAAATATATATATTGAGAATAAAATGGACTTTTTTGGATATTTGGTGTTATACTACTTCTCTAATATGAAAATCGTCTGCCTTATCATAAAAGATAATTTTTTTAAATAATAATTTTAATAAATTATTTTTTAAAAAGAGAAATATTTTTTAATAACTGAATTAAATTCTATATAAATGTAGGTGCATTAATGAAACGGGGGGTTGAGGGGGGCGGTAGCCCCCCTCACACAGAACTAATTATCATATAAAACTCTTCAGAAGCCTAATATGAATTGTTTAACATAGGTTTGCATAACAGTACTCGTTATCTTACCTATTAATCTGCAACCTGTATTTATAGCATTAAATTTCAAGGTAAGAGAAAGTCTTGTGAGTGATACACCAGATTATTTAGTATTATATGAGTTTTATTTAGTATTATATAGTGTTATAAAAATATGATAATTTTTTTTTTTGTGTGTGAAATAATATTGCTTCCTGGATTTTGATGATTAGAATATTGAAATATCATTATACATACATATATATAAGCACTCAAAAAAAAAAAAAAAGTTTTTTTGGAACAAAAAAAATTTTGCTTAATCATCCATTATTATTATTATTTTTAATCTACTAGCCTCAAAAAATTTTTTACTGGCGGAATGGAAAAGAACCCCTCGCTCGCTTATTGGTTGTTTAAAAACAGATCAATAGCCTATTGGATTGGCCAGTGAGTAAACCCTATTCTTTTGGTCAATTGAAGCAAGTTGATTTGATTAAATATACAAAATTACTGTTATGAAAAAAAAAAAAAAAAAAAAAAAAAACATTCTACACAATTAATTCTCAACAAAGACCTAATAAATTAAATTAACTGCTCATTGCACTTATCAATAGCGTTATTGTAATATAAACAGAATTAAAATATTTAAACAAAATGTAGAAAACTGTTTGAAATTTTATTTGTGTAATTGCTCCTTGTGACATTTCAATTTTACTTAAAATTAAGCATATAAAATGTTACATTAAACAGTGACACGTTATGGTAGGATATATTTCTCAAAATATCAAAAGAAAAACGAAAAAAAATAATCTGGTGTGTCACTCACACAATTTTTTCTTACCCTGAAATTTAATACTATAAATGGAGGTTGCAGATTAAGAGGTAAGATAACGAGTACTGTTATGTAAACCAGCGTTAAACAATTCAAATTAGGCTTCGGAAGAGTTTTATATGATAATTATTTCTGTGTGAGGGGGGCTGCCGCCCCCCTCAACCCCCCGTTTCATTAATGCACCTACATTTATATACAATTTAATTCGGCTATTAAAAAATAACTCTGTTTTTAAAAAATAATTTATTAAAATTATTATTTGAAAAAATTATCTTTTATGACAATGCAGACGATTTCCATATTAGAGAAGTAGCATAACACTAAATATCCAAAAAAAAGTCCATTTTATTCTCAATATTAGAAAAAAAAAATCGATAACTTTGTTTTAAATTATCGCAGATCGATGGTTCAACCATTCGTTTTAAAGGTATTGGCGAGCTCTTTTGAAAGATACACATCATGAAAATTTACTCCCCTCGGGGGGGGGGGACTTCCCCCAGGGAGGGAGGCGAGGCTCCTACATACACAATTTTTTTTTCCCTGTTGACTATCTCTATTACAAAAAATATATATTCGTTTCATTTGGTTTAGTGCAGTCAATAGATGTTAAACTCAACTTACCTGCAATTTCCCCCATAGACGTAATGTATTTGAACAATTTTGAGTGTCCCTGTACACGAACCATTTGCTTGATCTTAACGAAAAGTTTAGTGTAGCATCCTTATATGATACACATTTAGAATACCAAGTTTGAACTTTCTGCCATAATTTGTTTTTGAGATATGCTGATAACAGACAGACACACACACAGACATACACACAGACCATTTGCTAAAAACATGATTTTCGTATTCAGGGGACCTCAGAACATGTAAATATAACAAAAACTCGCGTTCTAAAATTTGACCCAAAAACAATACTTTCTCTACCTTATGGGTAAGATAAAGTAAAAAAGCTGGCGGGATGACGTGAAACCGAGTTTTAAATGCACTCGAGCCTTATTAAGTCTGCTGTATTTCGTTATTTATTTCACTCACATCTACTTTGTTTACCTGATGAAAAGTCATACTTAATTATTTCTACCTAAAACAAATATTACGTGTTTTTGGATTTTACGGTATTTACTTACTTTCTTCACCTTACAACGCCAATTTTTTCGGTGCAATTTATTCCTAATGCCTAGTTATTAAAAACATGTTTTGTGTAATATGTAACATTCCTACCTGTGCAAGAATGAATTAATGAAACAGAAACAAATAGACGAATTGTGCAAATAATATCTAAAAAGTAAGAACTTATGTACAAAATTAACAGGATCAGTGTTTATTAGTCACTGAAAAAAATTTGTAATATGAAAAAAAAAAAAAAAAATTACACATACTGGAGCTATGTGATAGAAATGATAACCATATGCATAGTTATAATTCGAGTCAAGTGCCTGTTTAATCTTGCTGAAAAACACTACTAGTTTTGTATCCAAAGTTTATTGGAATTAGTATGGTACTAGTAGACTTAATTAATATTGGATTGATTTGATTTGATTTTATATTAAAATACTATATTCGTAATAAGTTACAGAGTTTGTTTTATTCGCTTTTTTAATACTTTGAATAAATATATTTAAATGAATTATATAACCTTTGTGATAAATCGATAAAAATAAATATCAGTATGAGAGTTGAGCATTTTTAATGTACAGGTTTTTCAAGAATTATTAGACAATAAAATGGAAAAAAGAAATCGAGAAAAATTATGAATAAGATTTAAATGCTAACTTCAGGAATAACCACAAAAATTAATAAATTCTAAGATAAGATTCTTTGGCGATTTCTAGTGTATCCAAGCCATATGCAAACCCAAATTCAAAGTAATAGAATCCTTTCACTTTTCGGGAAGAAGATTAATCTAACAAAAAATAAGTACAAAATAGGCATTTAAATGAACGTGTAACCTTTCTTGTGCTTTAAAGTAAGCATAGCATTTAATATACACTTAATTCAAATTAACCTTAAATTGAATAATCAAAAAGTTTATAGTTATGATAGTTTACATACAGTCAAAAGATTAGAATATAAAAAAAAAGAAAAAAGAAAAAAAAAAAAAAAAAAATTAAAATCAAACAAAACAATGCCATTACTTTGTCACGTCACTTTTTGCTAGAATCACATCTCTGATCCTTTCAGGCATGGATTCCACCAGCAGTTTACATTCACCAATACTGATACTGTTCCATGTACTCTTCAACGCAACAATGAGTTCAATTTTGTTGGTGGTAACTAGGTTCTGAAGCTTTTTCTTTAGGCAATACCACGAATTCTCGATCGGGAAAGTTACTTGGGCAGTTTAATACTGAAATCCTTCTTTCTGTTAGACATTTACAAGTTGATTTCGATGTGTGACATGAAGCGGAATCTTGCTGAGAGATAAATGTGTCGGTATAAATTTTCAGAGGAGGGTATCATGTAGTATTCCACTATATCTTGATACATTGCAGAATTTACACGTTGTTTAAGATACATAATTGTCCTGTTCCAACAGCACTTATGCATCCCCATACCACAACGGATGTTGCAAATTTGACACTTGACAGAGCGTCTTACACATGATTAACAGCCAAGCTTGAACACCTCCTTCGTCAGCAGATGTTTGGAATAAAAATTCATCGCTGAATAAAGCACTTTCTCAGTCTTGTTGCCCAAGATAAGCTTCTCATTGCACCAAGAGAGTCGGGCACGTCTCTGCTTCATGTTCATCTTTAGATTTACTTTGGGGTCCCGCGATTGAAACTCCAATTTATGTAATTGCCTAAATGTAGCTGACTTTGACTCAACAATTCCAGATTAACACTTATTGATGTAAAAAATCAGTTTTAAATAAATTATTTTGGAGTAATCGTTTTATAGTTTACGTTTATTTCTGCCAATTTTTACAAGATTTCTACCACATTTACTTCGATCTTTTTTAGTTCTGTATTCCTTTAAAATCGTCGAAACAGCAGATTATGATACATTCATTTGATCCGCGATAAATCGTTGTTTTTTCCAGTTTTAAACAATGCCACAAGAGATTTCGTTGTTTCATAAATATCCGGTAGACGACCCATTTTCAGCAAAAGACTAACGTAAGATTTTCTAAGTGCCAAGCTTTATACTTGTTGCAACTTATCGGTTAACATGTATGCAAATATTTTCTCTGCTTTTCAAATTGATATTGAATGAATTGATTATCCTAATTTTTTGACCCACATAAAAGAGCAACATAATTTTTAAATGTGTTAGTGGCTTTTAAATTGTTAAAATAATATCTGTATAGGTGTTGAAAATTGTTTCACCATTTTCTGAATAACATGCGTCTTCTTTTAATTTGCATTCGTTCATTTTACACAACACATTGCCAAGTTTTTTTTAGGTTAATTTTCAAATGGCCGGCATTTGGAAACAAGATGACGGGTCAAGTTGGCAAAAGAACATATCAAATGCATTTCTAAGACAAGTGTACTCTGCAAATTTAGTTCGAACTAACTCAAAATTTCAAAAGTGTTGACAAATTTTCAAGTAGCCGCCACTTGAAAACAAAATCGTGCAGCAAGTTGCTCAGTTAATTTATCCAAGACATTTGTTAGATTAGTCCACCGTCCAACATTGGTTCGAATAAATTCAGTATTTGAAAAGTTATCATGATAAGAAATTTTCAACTGGCACCGTGATTTAAGTAGCCACTACTTGGAAACAAAAGGGTAGAGTGAAATGCCCAGCGAACTTATCTGAGATATGTGAATGATCCTCTACACAAATTTGATTCAGTATTACAAAAGTTATCATAATGAAAAATTTTCAAATGGTCTCCACTTGGAAACAAAAGGGTACGTATCAAAAACTTATCCAAGATATTTGAAACGTAAGTTCACTATACAACTTTGGTTGGAATCATTTTAGTATTTCAAAAGTTATAGCGATGGCACATTTTTAAGTGGCAGCCTGATTTTCAGCACATTTTCAAGTGGACGCAAATTGAAAATAAAATGACTGAACAAGTTTTCCAGTAAATTCATCCAAGATATTTGTATGATAAGTTCATTGTCCAATTTTGATTTGATTAATTATATATTTCAAAAGTTATAGTGAAGATAATGGTACCCTGATTTCAAGTGGCCCCGGTTAATTTAAGGTAATTTTAACACAATGTCGGATAAAATTTATTAATAAATTTGGTTGAGACACTTATATGGTTTACGTATGCTCAAAATTCAAGCAAATCTCGTCTTAAATACTCTTTCTACTATGTGGATTTGAAATTTTCAAGTGGCCGCCACTTAAAAAACAAAAATGGTGAAGCAAATTGGTTAACGAACAAGATAAGTTCGCTATCCAATCTTGGTTCGATTTTGGGTATTATTTTGGAAGTTATCGTGATGACAAAATTTCCATTATATATAGATAATAATAAAGAGTAGGATATTTGTTTAGAATCTAACTACATGATTTATCTAGAAACAAAAATTTAGTTGTTTATATCAATTAAGATTAGTGGATGAAGTATATATTCTAAACAAAGTCTATGCAAATAGCATTAGATAAAGTGCATTAATTATTTTGTATTCAGGCGTAAAAAGAGATAAACCTTTCCTTATAATTACTTTCTCTGTCACATACGAATAAGATGAGCAAACGATTGTAGGGTACAAGACAGCCCTAATTGAATTCATGAAATAATAACTTCCATGTAACAGATAAAAAGACGAAACACTTATGGTATAATAAAATAATTAAAAAAAAAAAAAAAAAAAAAAAAGGAAGGATGCACATTAGTCCTCGTGCATTCACCTATAGGTGTTTCGTCAGGTGTTTGCTCACAGGTATATTATATATACATATATATTTACTACCATTTTAACAGTGAGAGTTAACTTCCAAATAAACGTCTGTTGCACTTTTCCTAGCTCTGTATTTATAGTCATTACTATTTGCACTCACGTTCAACTTTCTCTAGGTATAATTGTTTATAATAGTTTTCAATAATTCAACGTTTATTATTTATGAATTTAGAAAATATCATTTCTTTTGATTTTTTTTTCCCTATAAGTTTGATATTTTTCTAATTATTTTTAATTAATTCCTTGATTAGAAAAGAAAAGAAAAAGAAGAGAAAAGAAAGAAAAATGGGTTGACCGCAAGAATTTAACTTCTCTTCGCTCCGCATTCAATGCAAGGAATTTTAGAATAAGTAATTTGAGATACAGTTCAATTCATTTATAACTAAGAATAATGAACAACTTCGAGTGTTCGCAAAAACAGTGAAAACTTACTCCGTATATTTATTAATTTATAATTAAACTGCAAAATTATCAAAATGAAAATTTAATAACTAAATCGGAGAACAGTATAAAAACTTTTTTTTTTCATTTAAGAGAACTTGGCATACTGAAGATTTCATATAAAAGCTTATACTTCCATTTAATATTTATAAATTGAACTACATATTAGTTTTTTTTTTTTTTTTTTTAATAAAATATATATTCAGGCAACTATAAGGAATTAAAATTTATATTTTCACGGTGTGTTCTGAAATCGTAGGCAATTTTAAATATCAGCTTCTTTGGGCCAAAACTCAATTTCTTAATTTCCGAATTTTCTTGCTCTTGAAAGAAAACCATTATACAGGGTCAGCCAAAAGTCCAACTGTCGTCCTTATATCTTGAAAGCGCTACGGAATTTCTGAAAAATGTAAGGGGAAAAAAGTGTTCAATTAATTTGAATCGTTTGGTTAAAAAAAAAAAAAAAAAAAATGGGGCTGAGGGGCATAGTGGAACTTATAGAAAGCAAACCTTGAAATTTGAAATACAAAAGAGGAGTTTTATTATTTTTTTAATTCGATGGCAAGGTCTTTTTTACAAAAGACATTTTTTTAAACGTTATGACTAAATAAAGTTTCCGCTGAAAATCCCACGTCTTCTTGTATCTCGGGAACACCTAGGAAGTTTTTATAACTATGAAAAACATGCTAAATCAATCTGAGGGGACTTCATTCGGTTAAAAAAATAATTGGAGGTAGGCGATCATCGTTCAGATTTTAAATGAAGGAGGATTGTTAGATCATTTAAAGGACTTCTAGAGACAAAGATGTTTAAAAATGCCTACGACGCTTTTTACGATTTATTAAAGTTTTAAATTATAATTCAGACAAATTGAATTCCATTTATATCGTAAGTAGACATAACACCAGATTTTACGAAAAAGTTACAAATTTACTGTAATAAACCAATCTTGAATGGTAATTTAAACATATAGAGATGCGTATATGCCCAAGAATAAAAGGCAAAATTTATTCATTTCCTGCTGTTAAATTACATGCAGTTGTAATTTACATGTCCTGTTAGAAGTTAAAATATGTAATATTACTTTTATACCCCCAAAAAAGCTTTACTTGTGTACCGAACTTTTGTACCAATAACACTCAAATTAAAGCATTTTCAAAACACGCTTTTATTTCAAAATTTACAAGGAAAAAAAAACTCCAGTTCAGCGGATGAAGATAACACTGCTCTGCATGAAAATTGGCCTCAACACCATTTTTGCAAATTCTTATGTAAAATGACCTTCTTGAATCCGAGTAGGACGCCCATTTTGTCCTGTCACCCACCGTTTTTTAGGGACGGCCCCCTATTTTTTCGGTAATTTTATTACTATAAATTTGATTTCTGGGGGGGGGGGGAGAGGATTAGTTAAATATCTTCTGAAGGACTACCGAGTTGGAAAATTCTAAAACATGAACATTTGCGGCAAGGGGAACATTTAGGGGGGGGGGGATTTGTCACTGAAATTATGTATTACATTTCTTATATTTTTTAAACTATTATTAATGTTATTTTTTAAGCATTATATATTTTTGCTTTTAAGTATTAAATTAATTTTTTCCCATTTTCCAAATCAAATTCATGGCCATAAAATTACCGAACAATGATATAAATTGGGGAAGCAGTGATGACCCGAGAAAAAGGTGGGTGACTGGAAAAGCCGGGAGTCATATTCGGATTCAGGAGGTCATTTTACATAAGAATCAGTAAAAATGATATCAGGGCTCTTTTTTTTTTTTTTTTTTTTTTTTTTTTGCAGTGCAGTGCAGTGCAGTGTAATGTGCATATATGCAAAACTTCAGTCCCCCCCCCCATGATAGACAGTGGTATAAAATTCGAAAAAAAAAAAAAAAAAATTATACTGAAGTTGGGGGGCCCGGGGCCTCAGACACCCCTCCCCTCCTTTTAAACCTATTATTGCTTGAGCCATATATTGTTGGGTGAAATATACCAGCATGCAAAATTTCAGCTCAGTCGGACAATAAGGAGTGGCTTAATATTCAATTGTTAGATTTGAGCCACACACTCCTAAATAAATAACATTCAAGGCTAAATAAAATTGGGTAAAAATAGACAATATTAACACTATTAAAGTATACAGTGATACTTGTTTTAATATAGGAAACTATCTTTTACTTATTGATAGGTCTTATTTTGTTTTCCTTTCAGATTCTACTATGCAACTGATCAGATACTTTAGTTGTGTTTGCATCCTTCTGTGTTTGGCGAATTCTGCAACACCCGACAAGAAAGAATCGGATCTAGAGTATTACAACGTACCTCTAGATGAAAGACAGCTAGGGCCAATAGGACTAACTGTTCTTGGAGGAATGATTCTGCCAATACTTATACCAGTAGGCGTAGCTCGACTGGTTAGCCGACTTAGCAATCTAGGAAACAGTAGTTCTTCGACGGGTGTCACCGTTCGTCCAGTTATCCTACCAGGGCGACCACTCTTTGGAAGACCCTTATCTAGGCCTTTATTTGGAAGCTCAGACAACCGACAAAAACATTTTCAAAAGAAAAGATCATTAAGGAAAAAATATATTTTGCAAAAAGAAAAGATATGAGAAATTTTTGTAACCCAACCCTAGATGAATAGACTTATATATATGCAATAATAATCGGACTGTCAAATTCTGTATTAAAAATATATTTACATGTATATCTAAATATATATATATATATCAAAAAAACAACAATTGTAGCTGTCTGAATGACAAATTTTCCGATTTATGAAGTAGTTTTTCTTCCGCGGTAGTTCCAACAGACATTTTTTTCATCCTAGCAGTTAAAAATGCTCCGTGTTGAAAGGTAATGAATAACTACTTTGTGTGGAAACACCATAAATTGGAGTAACATAACAAAAATTATTTCGCATCGGAATTATAACACGACTCGTAGTCAGGCGAACAAAGTAAGCAGGAGTGACAACGAACGAAACTGACTTTAGGGACGAGATTAAATAATAAAACTGAAATTCAATATCAAAACTAGTGGGACAAGAAATAAAAATAATCCGGTGTGTCACTTACACAACTTTCTCTTATCCTGCATTTCAATACTTTTAAGACAGATTGCAGATTAAATCGTAAGATCAATAAGGGAAGGTAGTAGAGTTCAATCTACTTTAAATAGGTTTTATTTGACACAGAATTCTATGTGATGTGTGTGGGGAGGGGTACCGATCCCCTCAAACCCCGTTTAATTACAGTGTTGTTTTTTTTTAAAGAAAATTCGAGGCTGTTATTAATTTGCATTCAAACTTCCCAGTCTTGATCATTTTTTTCAAGTGGCAATTTAATACGAATTTCAAAATACCAAATATGAATTTCCTGCGGTTATTTATTTTTAAATTATGCTGATAACAGACATACATACAGAGCATCCGCTAAAAATTACTTTCGTATTCAGAGCACCACAAAACATGATATTATACGACAAAAAAAAAAAAAAAAAAAAAAAAAAAAACAGTTGAAACTGGAACTTCAAAGAGTACTATGTTTACAGTATCGGAATGAAAAATTATTTGTTTTTTCTTGAGCAGTGTTCGTCGACATAGTGAAATGTTCCATCAATTATATTCAATAGAGGAGAACGTTTAGCTTAATTTTGGGTAGCTCTGTATAATGTCTATGAACTATATGCACGTCACATTAAGTACTTAAATTTAATATAATATGAAAAACACCTAACATAAAATGGAAACACACTTCCAGCAATTTCCTAGTATAACTCCAATGTATTCAAATACCTTGGGTAGTCCTGCAAACTGAAGGATTCCCATACCACAATCTACACAAAACATGGTTTTATGCATGTAAAAAAATACGTTCATTCCCTTTTGTTTAGGGCAGACTATAGATGTTACACTGTATTCACCAGAAATCCCCCCCCCCCATAGACGCAATGTATTTGAATTCTCTTGGGTGTCCCTGTACACGAACAATTTGCTTGATCTCAACGAGAAGTTTATTGTAGCACAATTATATAATACAGATTTAGAATACCGAGTTTGGACTTCCTGCTGCTATTTGTTCTTGAGATATTCTGATAACGACACACATACAGAAATACACACAGACCAACCGCTAAAAATATGATTTTTGGATTCATGGAACCTCAAAACGTGTAAGCATAACAAAAACTCAATTTAGAAAATTTGAACCAAAACTTTCTCTATCATACATATGGGTAAGAGAAAGTAAATAATCTGGTGTGTCACTCACACGACCCTGCATTTCAATACTATAAAGAGAGATTTCAGATTAAGGAAATAAAGTTCAATCTACTTTAAACATAATCTAAAACAGGACTAACGGATATAAAGATCAAGTTAAAATCATTAACCCGTTAGTAGTCGCTAGTTGGTCGATTTGCTGCCCATTTTTCAGTGTTGCCAGATTTTTTTATTCAATAGCCACCAAAAATTTTTAGAAGTGACATTTGATATACATAAAACGCGAATAAAATCGAAGAAACGTCGGTCACATCACTTCTTAAAATTATCGGTGGCAGTTAAATAAAAAGTGCGCAATCTGTAATAGGTGGCGCTGTCTATAGCGACTACTAACGGGTTAATAAAAACAGCGAATAATTAGGAAAATACAATAATTTTTATTTTTGAAAAAGAACTACCCTACATGATTTTTTTTTTAAACAGAGCATACTATGCAATGCATGCAAACGATTATTACCTATCTGTCAGTTAGAGTATATTTTAAAAAATTAACTGAATAGAGGTTAATGAAAACAACTTAATAGCGTAAAATGAAAGTTACCCTTTATTTAAGTTTTACTATATCACTTATTATTTAAACTGAATTCTAAACTAAAGTACTTTAAATAACTTGAAAGAAAACATGTTAGTGAAGATTTTTACTTCCACGCGATCCCTGAAACTCGGCACAAATGTGAATAAGTCTTTATCGCTAGGCAATGACTCATGTATAGATAAGAGGCTTGAGTCACGTCAATGACAAAACAACACTTGATCACTTCTATATGTGTTTTTAAAACAATATTAAATAGTTTATAGAGATCATTTACTATTTCATATCAAATTTCAAACTACATTTAAATAATGCAATTAACCTATTAAAATATTGAACTGTGCTTTTAAAAATTGTGCTAAGAAAATAATTAAGCTAGGGAGTTCAAAATAAGATTATTTTACGATAAGTCACCCTTTTTCATTCAATAAAATAAAGTTTTAATAAAATATAAGGGTAATTGTAAATGAAAGATTTTAAAAATCTCTTAATAGGATAAAAACAAAAAAAAAATTAGGAGCTAAAAATTATATCTAATAATAAACTATATATTATTTAAACACATATACTTCACAAAGTAAAAATTTCCACTTACGGATTGAACTATAAGTAATATAACTTACTCATTTGCATAACCACTAAATTTCATAAGTCAGATATAGGATTTAAAAATAAAATACTAAACAATAATCTTTGTGATACAATGGCACTACCACAGAAAGAAATTGTTCTTTACAATATGATTTGTTCAGGAAATTTAAGAATGTCTAAGTGAAAATAACTTTCCGAGAGGTCAATGAGTCATACTAGAATCATGCAGTTGTATTGAAACTTATTGTTTTTAGTTGATGAAACTTCTAATGAGACAATTATTTTTACTACCGCATAAATGTAAATTTTTATATTATTCCTGTATGGATAAAACTTTAAATATTTCATTACAAGTATAAGCTTATACTATTAAATATTTAACTGTTGCTCCTATAAGTGGAATGCCCTGTGGGGAAGTCTTTCTAACTTATAGTTAAGCCAGATTTAGAGAAAACCAAGAAAAAATCCAAACGGGTAGGTTAATGAACTGAAATCGAACCCAGCTTTAAACACAGAATCGCTCAGTCTTTATGCATAAACAGGATTGCTAAAACATCTTACATAACATAATACAATAATGTGTTAAAAGTTTTGCTATACGATAAAAATTCGCAAAGCCACGCTCTACTTGTCATAAATGTTTCTGTTTCTTTTATGGAAAATGGCTGAAATTCAAGAGCGATATTTTAATATATGATGAGGGTTACTGAATAAAATTTTTAACGTATAATTTGTTTTCAACCGTATTTTTTTAATTTAAACATTTTTTTTCCTTTCAATCTGAGCTTAATTAATTGTCTGTCGTATATTACACTGAGCCGTATTCAGGATTGTAGAACTCAGCGTAGTCTTTTCTTTTCTTTTCTTTTTTTTTTTTTTTAAGTAATATGCAATCGAAGAAAAATATTGCAAAGGATTACTAAATATTTTTTTTAAGTTATTGGTTTCAAAAAAGTGGCTGCATTGAACCCAGTGTTATTTAAACTTTTCATCAGTTGTCAAATCTTTAGCGCAGCCATGTTTCAACATAAGCGACAAGGACGAAAAATTGTAGCATGAGCGATTTGAGCGAGAAAGAGGAGGCTGATAAGACATGATGCTTGTCTATCTGGTGTGCGTATGCAGTAAAGTGTACCCGGCAATGTTAGGGATTGTCTCTTATGGCGTTCAGGTCTCACTTGCATCTTTTGTGTGCGGCCACACACCAAAGCTCAAATCGGGCACACTACAATTTTTCGTCCTTGCCGAAACATAGCTACTCTAAAGATTTGACAACTGATGAAAACTTTAAATAACACTGTGTTCAATGCAGTCACTTTTTTGAATACCAATAATTTTAATAGAAATATTTAGTAATCCTTTGCAATATTTTTTTCGACTGCATATTACGAAGATTGCTTTGTATAAATAATAGTATTAAAAAAAAAAGACTACGCTGAGTCCTACAATCCCAAATACAACACAGTGTAATATACAACAAACAACCAGTTAAGTTCAGATTGAAAGGAAAATAAAATTAAATTAAAAAATACGATTGAAAACAAATTATAGGGTAAAAATTTTATTCAATAACACCCATCATATATTAAAATATCACTTTCGAATTTCAGCCGTTTTCCATAAAAGAAACAGAACAACTTTTATGACAAGCAGAGCATGGTTTAGGGGTAAAGGATTGGATTTGTGTCCCCATTGGTACTCGGTTCGATCCTTGACGAAGGATTATTTTTTAATTTTATTTTATTAATCTTTTTAAATGGATAAATAATTTAAGAAAAAGATAATTTTTGAAATTTTTTTTAATAAATATATCCTACAGAAAACATTATAAAGGAAAAGAGAAAAATTATTCATTTAAAGGGAAGAAGATCAAATATAGAAACGTAGTATTATGTTAATAATGACCATATGTAGTATCGGCCCCTTGCTTCCTACAACCGTTGATTCCAAAACTGCCCAGCTTCCTTTGCCGTAGCCTGTATCTTCGAAGCGGGATGAACTAGCACTGCTGACAGCGAGCGCAGAATCTTAGAGGAAGGACGTAGCTGTGACGTAAGACGGACGCCACTTCCGGAACACACATTTTCATCGATGGGAGCGGAGAGCTCTTGCCGGAAAGAAGAGAGTAGACGGTTGACTTTTGAGACGTGTGGACGCATAGATTTTGATCTGTGGACGACGAAAGTTCGCTGAAATGACGTTCTGTACTAGGCTGAGTACTTTTAACCCTTTGCGGCGCAAGACAATTTGAAACATTTAAATTATACTGCCACCGGAATTCATGAACTAAATTAAACTAAAAGAAATTTTAAATTTTAAGGTTTAAAAAACCGGCTTTTTCTGATATGTTATAAACGTGAATTTTTGCTAAAATATTTCCGGGATGAATTTTCGCAGCTGGATCTTAAATTTTGCGTCCTCGTGGCGAGGACACCGCGCGTTAAGGGGTTAAGTGATCAAATCAGAAGTTATGTGTAATCAGAGCTGCCAACCTAATCCGGCAAATTGTTAGTACCGCCCCTTTTTGTACACCACTAAATTTTTAACGTAATTCTCTTCAAATATATTTACGATGAATTAAGAAAACAAATACTCTAAAAATTAAGTGGTGTAGGAAAAGGGGCGGTACAAATAATTTGCCGGATTAGGTTGGCAGCTCTGTGTGTAATCCTCTTTTGACAAAAACTGAGAACTTTGACTGTTTAAATATGACTGATCTAGTCGGCCGTTCAATACTAATTTAAACTATAATCATTGTAAATATTTGTATAAAGTACTTTAATCTTTTATTAAATTTTAAGTGATAATAATTAAGTGAATTATTGGTTTTCTGTTTAAAGCCCACACAAGTTGGCCATCCCACAAGTCAGAAGTGGGATGGAACGCGAATTTTGATCTAACGTAAATTTTGATGGAACGTTGAAAAAAGAACTATTTTTTTTTCTTAATTCGTCGAACTTTTTAAAATATAAACTTTTTATAGACTGTGAACTCTTTATTTATTTTAAAACTTTTTTTAACTGTGTTCCTACAAATGAGTGCCGAATTATTTATGGTATGCCATTCGACAACTGTGTGGATTAAACCGAAATTACAAGCTGGATAAGTGACAGGTCAGACTTATGGCGTATTAAAATATTCGAGTATCTGCTGTTGTTCCTATTCTGCAAAGGTACGTCAGTTTTATTTTTATTGCATGATGGTATCATTAGGGGACATTCCTCAAATAGGTATTGCACTAGGGACGGAGAAATATAATAAGGTTTAAATTCTGCATCGGTTTATTTTTGAAAACGAAGGTGATCGAAAAAACAGATGCAGAGTAAAAAAAATTCTCCGGATTTAAGTTTGCCGTCGATGATGAAAATTATATTAAAAACAAAAGTTTATAGACGATAATTTTTCACTAAATGAGCTTATCACAATCAGTAATTTATTAAATGTTTCATTCGACGGCACTAAAGAAGAGTTGAGAGACAGGTTGTTATTAAAATTAAGTGATATTGAATCACTCAAAGAGGAAAACTCCGACAATGATTCGGATGATGATAACTCTGAAAATGAATCTAGTACTGATAGTGACGTCACGAAAATTGACTCTTCAGTGCAATGCCATAATGATGATGATTATAATAAAGGTAAAAAATATAACATTAATTGTGGTAATATTAAGAATTCTGGAACACATGGTGCAGCTATATCATTTAATGATTTCGAAAATAATATCTCAAAATTTAGAGGTGAGCCGCATAAAAATATAATTGAGTGGTTCACTGAATTTGAAGAAACATCTCATATGTTTAATCTTAATGAACTACAAAAAATTATTTTTTGTAAACGATCTTTGAGCGGAAAAGCTCTGTTATTCATTAAATCTGAGAAAGCGCAATTAACGTATAAAAAATTAAAAAAAGCGCTCATTGAAGAATTCAAAATTGAAATTAATTCCGCCTCATTGCATGATATATTAAGTAAAAGGAAAATAAAAGGCGATGAGTTTGTTCCAGAATATTTCTTTAAAATGCGTGAATTAATTAAAAATGGGCACATTGATGATGCTGCAATCATGCACTATGTGATCCAAGGAATTAATGACAAATCTGAAAACAAAATTATGTTGTATGGGGCTAGAAATCTTCATGATTTCAAAGAGAAAATTAAATTGTACGAAATATTTAAGAGAGAGTGTGATAAAAATAAACATAGATCTGAGAAAATTGAGTATTATTCAAAACCGAAACCCATAAGGCACAATGCAGTTGAAAAATTTAGTTCTAAAATTGAAAACAAACTTTGTTATAATTGTGGTGATAAAAACCATTTGTTTAGAGACTGCCCTCATAGAGAAAAAGGTTTTAAGTGTTTTTCATGCAAACGTTTTGGGCATAAGAGCTCGGAATGTCCGGGTTCAAAACCCGAAGTTGAGGCATTGTACAGTCGGGGAAAAAAAAAAAAGCAACACCCGCTGTAATTTCGTTATTAATTGACGCAGGAAGATCTAATAGACATAATTCAAACGGAAATTAAAAGCACTTTCTGAATATGTCGTCAAAGTTTGAATTAGGGGTCATCTACATATTGAAATGAGCGCCAACTTTGATTTTTTCAATAGCAACACCCAATTTTGACTTCATTTTCGAATTTCTGAGAGTCTGGAAGCACGGAAAAGTATACTGTTTGTACACTTTATCTTTAGTATTTATAGAGTTATAATAATCAAAAATGTGTTAGGGGGTTATCTGAAAATATAGAAAAATAAAATTAAGATCTTATAAGAAATAAACAAAATTTTAATGTTTCACACCGGAAATCTTTCAGGAAAAAAATAATCAAAAAATTAATAGAACGTTACTCCTTTTTCCCTGTTACTTAATTATCCTGAATTCAATTTTTTAGATTTGTATACACTTCAGTACTTTTTTAGTTAATTTTAGGTCTATTTAAATACATTACACTTGCGATTAGTCCATAAAGTACTCTTTGAAAAAAGTGCAATATTTTTCAAATAAAAGTGTATATTATGGCTGTACTGATTTTCTTTCGTAGGTGTAACATAATATACGAAATGAAATAATATAGATATATATATCTATACAACAACGCATAAACAAAATCTTTTCGGATAAATTATTGTAAGGGTTCATGAAGTAAATAATAAACTATTTTAATCGCACTTACTAGTTTTGGGTCAGTTGAACTCTTTGGAACTGTACGATTCATTTTATAATTTCTATGAAAATATAATATCTTAATTAACCCTTTCGCGACTGCTGACGTAGATTCACGCCATTTGAAAATCTGTAACTCCGTCAGTGGGCGTTTCTTTCGTAATTTGTGTGTTACATTTTCTTAAGTGTGTACCCAGTGCTCATAATTTTGCAATAAAATATACTATGGATAGAAATATATTGATTAGAAAGAATATAATTATAATGTATATCCATTTGTAATATAATTGTGAATACAGAAAATTTGTTCTGAAATATTTCATCTTGAGAGTAAAACGCCCGTAGGCGGTCTTACTGTCAAAAAGACAAAATCCTGCGGTCACAAAAAGCGTTAAAATATATTTATAAAAGTTAAAGTGTGTTTTTAAAAATGTATAAAGTTCAAATATATTAATAAAATTTTAAAGACTAAGGTGCCCTTAAAATAATAATCCTCCCCCCTACGAAATATATAAAAAAATAAATAAATAAAATAAAATAAAGCAATATATGAAGCAAATGATTAACCTTTTTTAACTATGACGGTAGTTAAGAAACGATTTTACAAGTCTGTCTTGCATTCCAATTCCATTAATCTTTTATCGTTGACAATTTCACATTAAACTTATTTTTCTATTTAAAACAGTAAACCCCGCCTATTTAGTTAATTTTTTTTTCTTCCAGTGTTCGTTTAAAAGATTCAAAATTTATCATCAATTAATCGATGAAGTAAATACCACTTGTGCATATTTTTGTCAACATAAAATAAGGGGTTTAACACGAATACTCAATGTCACATTTACTTTTCCATTTCTGTATTGTTTGGTTTTGAAGAACGATGAAGGCGTGGCTTGTCTTCTTTATAAAACAGGAATTCTTGATGCTAACACTAATGTCTAAAAATCATCATTTTTGTTTCATTTCTTTGCGTTTGATGTTGTTGTTATATAATTTGACCCGTAAATAAAAAATAAAAATATTTTGTTTAATTTTCTTTGTTATTTTTTAAGATTTGATTCATTATCTCATGCAAAACTTTATAAGAGACGGCCCCCTAAACCACTCCAAAAGAAAGATTTATTTATATCTCGAAAACTAATAACTGGAATGAGCTGCAAATTTGCACACCCATATTTTTCAGCATTAGGATTCATTTTATGTAAAAATTAATATAGGTCATAATTCATAATTTTTATGAATATAAATTTATTAATATTTTTCAGAATCAAAAGTAACGATGGATTATGTTTGGGTTTCTTCACTGTATCTCGTAAAACAAAAATTATATCGATCAAGTTATTTTTTGTGAAGATATTAATAAAAGTTTGAAATATGAATTTAACATTAGCACCTTCAAACTTTGAACGCTTATAACTCTGTGAAAAAATAAGTAAAATATACAACCAATATACTTTTTCGCGTTGTCGTGATCCCAGGAATTCAAATATAAAATAAAAATAGGGTGTTACCATTGAAAAAATCAAAGTTGGTGCGCGTTTTAATATGTAGACGATCCCCCCAATTGAAAATTTCAGTTCATTTTCTGAAACTACTCACAATTCCCCGTCGAATGATACCTATTACATTTTTCTACATGGATTAGCAACGAAGTTACGTTGAGTGTTGCGTTTTTTTTTTTTTTTTCCCGACTGTACATTGGCGTAAATCAAAACATGAATAAAACTATACAAATAAATAATGTAAATTTTACAGGTATTATTGATACGGGGAGTGAAGCAACACCGTTGCGAAAGATTGCTTTTGACAAACTGAATATTAATAGATTAAATCCTATGAGTACCACTTTGAAGGGGATCGGGAAAAGTTCCGTAAAGCCGTTAGGCTCATTTGATGCTAATTTGAAAGTCGATAATTTTGAATCTGAAACTAATATTTATGTTGTAAATAATGATGTAATACCCTATGACGTAATCATTGGAATGAATGTGTTGATGTTAAGTGAGACGACGATAAATGAAAAAGGTATTTTTATAAAAAATAAACCTAGTTCACTTGAAGTAAACTTAGTAACAGTTCTTCCAGTAAATGCATATAAAAATGAAATTAAGACGAATATTGTTATTGAAGCTCCCATTAACTGTAAAAATAAAATTTCTGAGAAATCCCCAGAAATAAATTAAACATTAATTAGTGTTGAAAAATGTAAAAATAAAACCCCTCAACCTGTTATATTGTCTAAAAAATCATTAGAATCTTCCGAAAAAGCCGTAAGTGAAAATGATGACGACGACGAGAATGACGAAAGTGATGACGATAAGAAGATGCTTTTAAAGGAGGATAATAGTGAAGATGATGACAGTGAGGAAGAGGAGGAGCCTCGACGAAAGAAACAAAGTCAGACGAATATTTTCCAAATAGATGATGACAGTGAGGAAGAGGAGGAGCCTCGACGAAAGAAACAAAGTCAGACGAATATTTCCCAAATAAAATTGCAAAATCAAGAAAACACTTCTTTGAAGAAAGACGAAAAACGAATCCCACTTGGAAAGACTTCGCAGTTAGCAGAAGAGCTGAAAGAGTTGAAGGAAAAAGTTGAAAAAAATTCCAAACTTCTTAAAAGAAAGAAATTGAGAAAAAAGCCTTTGACGATAGATTCCGTTGATTGTAAAAGACAGAATATCCCAAAAGAAGAGACTGCCGGTGTAAATTTGAGAAAATTGTTTATTCCATCACTTCCATTGAAGACTACAATTAGTGAAATAGCTGCATTATTTCCCAAAGCTGTGCAAATACAGTTAGAAGTTTTCCCTGCACATGAGAGTGCTACTATAAACTTTATGACCGAGCAAGATGCTGCAGAGGCCTTAAAAGACACTAAAACTGAAAATGTTCAATTAGAGGTTCTCGAGTTCGAATCCCAATTTGAGTTTGAGTCCCAGAGTAAAGAATTGCGTAAACATGACAAAGAACAATTTGTTAAAGATAAAGAGAAAAATAAAACAAAATATAAATTGCGTAGTCAACCACCAAAAACTGGTGAAATAGGCGACCAAGTTGCCATAAAACCAAAACTAAAGTACTTTTGTCCCTGTAAGACTGTGAAAATAAAAAATGAAAATATTTGTGATGTGATTAAAGATGGATGCCATGAAGGCCCCCGTGGCACATCCACTCATGCCAAATTCCTCAAACGAGGGATAACTTAAAAAAAAAAAAAAAGAAGAAGAATATCAAATTTGTATTTGTGCTGTAAATAAGTTTGTTATTATTTTGTGCTGTTTTTTTTTTTGTATTTTTCAGTGTGGACGCCTGGAGGACCAATCGACGCAGGATGGCCGAGACTGTAGTACCGGCCCCTTGCTTCCTACAACCGTTGATTCCAAAACTGCCCAGCTTCCTTTGCCGTAGCCTGTATCTTCGAAGCGGGATGAACTAGCACTGCTGACGGCGAGCGCAGAATCTTAGAGGAAGGACGTAGCTGTGACGTGAGACGGACGCCACTTCCGAAACACACATTTTCATCCATGGGAGCGGAGAGCTCTTGCCGGAAAGAAGAGAGTAGACCGTTGACTTGACTTTTGAGACGTGTGGACGCATAGATTTTGATCTGTGGACGACGAAAGTTCGCTGAAATGACGTTCTGTACTAGGCTGCGTACTTTTAAGTGATCAAATCAGAAGTTATGTGTAATCCTCTTTTGACAAAAACTGAGAACTTTGACTGTTTAAATATGACTGATCTAGTCGGCAGTTCAATACTAATTTAAACTACAATCATTGTAAATATTTGTATAAAGTACTTTAATCTTTTATTAAATTTTAAGTGATTAATAATTAAGTGAATTATTCGTTTTCTGTTTAAAGCCCACCAAGTTGGCCATCCCACACACACACACATATATATATATATATATACACACATATGATTAAAGGTTAAAAAAATAAAATAAAAAAGGTTTATAATCTCCTGACAAGGACTTTTTTCTTTTCTTTCCTTATTTGTTTTCTTATTTTTTTAATAGATGAATAAAGTAAGAAAAATAATTATTAAATTTAACAAAGTTTTTTTTTTTTTTCCCCTCCAAGATAAATATACTTTACTGAAAGACATCAACGAGGAATAGAGAATAGAATTATTCATTTGAAAGGAAGAAGATAATGTTAAAATATAGAAATTTAGTGCCTGGTTAATAATGATTATATATACATATATAATTTAATTTAAATAACAACTAATTATCTAGGAATAATATTAAGGTAAGTTTGAAGTTAAATTAAACAGAAAAATCAATAAGTAAAATTTATTGTTTTTAAAGTCAAAATTAATTGTTTCATTAATTAACAAGTCTTCACAGGTAATTTTATTTGTCTTTTGTGGTTTCAGTGGTTTGAAATCTTCTGTTGCTCGGCTTTTTCTATGTTTTAAAGATATATATATGAATGATTAAAGGTTTTAAAAAAATATCAAAATGTAAGGTTTTTTTTTTTTTTTTTTTTTTTTTTAAGAATGAACAGAACATATTAAATATATATTTGTCACCATTTCTCATTACAATTTTGTTCAACGTTGAAGATTGAGAACATCTTGGAAATCACTCGGTTTTTGCATCGATTTACATTTATTTATTGATAATTGTTCAGATTTAAAAGCAATGTTTTCATCTGGAAACTATATTTTTAAATTTAAATTAAACAATAAAAATGAAGGAAAAGTGCAATGTAAAAATTATTTATATTAAATTTATTCATTTATTTAAATTATAAAGAAAAAATAAAAACACTTTTTTTAAGCTGAAAAAAATTAATAATTTAATAGAATATTTATTTTACATATCAATAATTACTTAATTAAAGCAGACGAGCATTGTATTCTGCTAGAAACATATCAAATATTAATTAAAAATTTAAATGAAAACATTAGCAAAATAAATGAAAAAATAAATGAAATATAAAAATTATTTTCCCTCAAATTATTCATTTATTAAGGCATGGGCACATGGGGCACTAGCCCAGGGCACCAAATCTACAAATGATATTTGAAAAATTTTCACTGTTAAACTATAGAAAAATGTAAACATTAAATCATGACATTTTTATTAACATTATTCGAAAATTGTTAAGCTAAATTAGATATACAGTAATAAGCTACAATATCTACATAGGTTCAAGCACTTTGGTCTATTTTACATTTTTCCTCCTTAAGGGCACTGTCCCGAAAGCGTTTAGAAATGACGCGCTAGTATAAAACCTATGTAAAATGTCTAGAGAGATTTCTCATTCGCATTTTAATATTTTTGAATTCTGTTTTTTGCACATGATATTTGAGATCAAATCACACTCCGCCAGTTTAATAAATTTTTGATTTGTGTTATTGTCTGATTGTGATTTTAACTGCAATTTTGGAAATTTGGAAAACTAGGGTATTGTTCTATTTATAACTTTATAAAAATAAACCCGTGAAATAGCCTTAAAAATTAAATTGCTCTCGGGAAACCTTAAAGTTCGAAGTTTTCAAATACTTTTTTTCCATAATTTTCACTAATTTCGTAGATCAAAAATCTTTCTAGAAATATTGCGAATTTTTGTGAAAATACTGAAAAATTCTTAAAATCTCCGCCTCACATCGGGTCCGCCCTTATCTACTTGATTGATGAGACAGTTTCTAATCTTTTTCACTCCTCTCCCCAAATGACACTGCTGGTGGTTTTTACTGTGAGAGGGGATGTTTGGCAGAAAGTGAAGTAAAGTAAAGAAAAGATTGAGGTATTTCCTCAAAAGTGCACTTCAGAGTCAAAGGTCAAAACATGATTTCGTTTAAACTTCTTCATTGAGTAGTTAAGTTTGTAATTTAAGTTACATAATTTTTAACTGTATTGATATAATTTCTCCCCTTCCCTTTTCAGACTAAGGAACATACACTTTAGAATTTTACTAAATTAATTAAAAACACTTTAAAAACACGTTAAAAATACAATTATTAAAATATGATCATATTTTAATAAATGTATTTTTAACGTGTTTTTAAAGTGTTTTTAATTAATTTATTACAATATGTCACGTGTTTTTAACTCAACTCTTAATTGGAGTTTGTTTATATTAGAATTTTACTGTTAAAGAAAAGAGAAAAAAAAAAAAAGGACTATATAAAGACTTCTTTTTTTTTTTTTTTTTTTTTTTTTTGCGGAAGTATGAAATGGACAATCACAGGCTAAAAAGAAAAGCTAACCAAAAAATGTTAAATTTTATATACTGGAAATTTAAAAAGAGTAAAAGTAAAAGTATTGTTATCGTTATTTGGATGAAGGCGATTGACTGCACTAGGGTCCTAGGCCTGAGTGGGTGCCCTCTGTGTGTGTGTGTGTGGGGGGGGGTGTCATTCTAAGGAATTAGCCCGTATTTATTTATGTTTCGGGGAAAAACACGGAAAACTCAGAAAGGCTAGGCTGATGAGAGCGACCTGGGATCGAACCCGGCACCTCACGTCTAACAGCTTCGAGGGCAGAATCTCTCGGCCGCTGGTAGGCCGGAAAAAATGAAGGAGATTATTTATTTAGATGAGTATTTTTTATTATATTTTCTTTTCAGGACGTAAAGGAATAGCCGAAAGATGAAAAAATAAAAATAAAAATTTCCAGTTTTGACTCAGGGACATTCAATTTAACATTTCACTGGAAAAGTAAAGTTTGAAAAATTCTTTATAAATTCAAGGGAGGATGCGATATTGGTAGAGGGTAGAAGGGCAGGGAAATACGAAATACATTTTATAGCGATTATTCGTTATCTTGCCATCTCTGACTAAGGTACACAATTTAGAATTTTGCTGTTGGAGGATTAAAAATAAATAAATAAAGCTGTATATTTTCGGAAATTGGTATGAAAAGAATAATGGTAGGCTAAATAATCTGGTGTGACTTTCTCTTATCCAGAAATTTAATACTGGATTTAACTTAAAATAAAAGTTTCCATTTAAGCTAGATTTAATACAGGTTGGAGATAAAGAGGTAAGATAACGTGTACTGTTATCTAAACCTATGTTAAAGCAATTCAAATTAGGCTTCGGAAGAATTTTATATGATAATTAGTTCTGTGTGAGGGGTCTACCGCCCCTCTCAACCCCCGTTTCATTACTGCACCTACATTTATATAGAATTTAAATCTGTTATTAAAATTATACAGACAACTTTGACATGCAACATTCCTTGAAACATCAATCTTGATCAAATTTTCCAGCAACAAATTTATATTAACTTGAAAATACAACTTTTGGATCTCCTGAAATTATTTGCTTTCGAGTTACTCTAAGTGAAACAGACAAAGATCAAACGTTAAAAAACTTGAATTCGGTAATCATGAAGCCACAAAACTTGTAAATATACATAAAACAAGCGATGAATAGCTTAAAAACATACATTATTTACCAGTGGCGCACCCAGAATTTCTGCCTGAAGGAAGCCGAAGAGTAATAGGGTCCTGTATAATAGGTTTATGGGCATATACGCACACATATATATAGTAAAGAATCTGCTTTAAATATTTCTTTTGAAATAAATGAATGAATGAAATTGAATTTAAGTTGAATAGCACAATCGAGGAATTTATATCAGTATATAACATGCTAAATTACAGTAGTTCGGTCAGTTGGGGTTGGCACGGCACTGAGCTTGCAAACATAAAGTTGTAGGTTCATTTATGATAATAAAAAAAATGTCGTATGATAATAAAAATAACTACTGTGTTGTGGCCACCGCACGATTTTCTTCTATATTTTCCTATACAAATTCACTCAGCAAAATTAATTTATTAAAATTATTTCTTAAAAAAATTATCTTCCATGATGATGCAGACGATTTCCATATTAGAGAAGTAGTATAAGACTAAATATCCAAAAAAAGTTAAATTTGTTTTCAATATTACATTTGAAAAAAAAAATTTTTTTTTTTTTTTTTTTTTTTTTTTTTTGTTAAAAATGAAAAAGAAATCGATAACTTTATTTTAAATTATCGCAGACCGATGGTTCAACCATTCGATTTAAAGGTATTGGCGAGTAGTTTTGAAAGATACCCATCATGAAAATTTATTCCCCTCGAGGAGGGACTTCCCCCCAGGGGGGAGGCGAGGCTCCTACAAACACATTTTTTTTTCCCAGTTGACTATCTCTATTTAAAAAAATATATATTCGTTTCATCTGGCTTAATGCAGTCTATAGATGTTAAACTCTACTTACCAGAACTTTCCCCCATAGACGTAATGTATTTTAATTCTCTTGGGCGTCCCTGTACACGAACCATTTTCTACATCTCAACGAAAAACTTAGTGTAGCATCCCTATATCATACACATTTTGAATACCAAGTTTGGACTTTCTGCTACTATTTGTTCTTGAGCTACGCCGATAACACACACACACAGACAGAACATTCGCTAAAAACATGTTTTTCGGATTCAAGGTGCCTCAAAACAGGTAAATATAACAAAAACTCATGTTCGAAAATTTTACCCTGAAACAATACTTTCTCTGCCTTATGGGTAAGAGAAAGTAAAAAATAAACAAAAAATATTAAATTTTAATAACTTGAAATTTAAAAAGTGAAAAAAAAAAAAAGTAGAACAATAGCGATTTGTCATTTTACTTTTTTCTGTACTCAATAGAAGAAAGTTTTGGATTTGTAAAAATTTTCTACTTCCGGTTTTTTGATGGATTTACACGTTTTGAAAGCACCAGTTCGCGATTTATCTTTTTTTAGGAAACGTCTGCCTGTGTGTGTGTGATAAAAATTCCGTTCCAATTTTGTCCCAGGAACTACTGCTCAGATTTACCTATAAATTTATATGTAGTTTAATCTTGACATAAATTAAAGCCAACCAATTTTTGCGTTAATCGCTCAACAGGTGGTGCTTTTACACAGCAATTTCAGGGTATGCTATATCTCAGGAACTATTGCGTAAAATTTGATATAAATGCATATGTTGGAAAGGAAAGGAAAGAAAAGATTATTTCTTCACAAGTGCAATTTTAGACTCAAAACAAGATTTCGTTTCTGAACTTATTCATTTAGTAGTAGTTTTGTAATTTAAATTATATAATTTTTAACAGTATTAACACAATTCCTCCCTTTGCCTTTTCAGACTATGATACATACAATTTAGAATTTTACTATTAAAGGTTAAACAAAAGAAAAAAATACTTTATATATTTTAAAAGTATAAACACTCTTTTTTTTTTTTTTGCGGGAGAATGAAAAGAACAATCACAGGCAAAAAAGAAAAGCTAACCAAAAAATGTTAAATTTTATAAACTGGAAATTTAAAAAGAGAAAAAGTAAAAGTATTGTTATCGTTATTTGGATGAAGGCGATTGACTGCACTAGGGTCCTAGGCCTGAGTGGGTGCCCTCTGTGTGTGTGTGTGTGTGGGTCATTCTAAGGAATTAGCCCGTATTTATTTATGTTTCGGGGAAAAACACGGAAAACTCAGAAAGGCTAGGCTGATGAGAGCGACCTGGGATCGAACCCGGCACCTCACGTCTAACAGCTTCGAGGGCAGAATCTCTCGGCCGCTGGTAGGCCGGAAAAAATGAAGGAGATTATTTATTTAGATGAATATTTTTTATTATATTTTCTTTTCAGGACGTAAAGGAATAGCCGAAAGATGAAAAAATAAAAATAAAAATTTCCAGTTTTGACTCAGGGACATTCAATTTAACATTTCACTGGAAAAGTAAAGTTTGAAAAATTCTTTATAAATTCAAGGGAGGATGCCATATTGGTGGAGGGTAGAAGGGCAGGGAAATACGAAATACATTTTATAGCGATTATTCGTTATCTTGCCTTCTCTGATAAAGGTACACAATTTAGAATTTTGCTGTTGGAGGATTAAAAATAAATAAATAAAGCTGTATATTTTCGGAAATTGGTATGAAAAGAATAATGGTAGGCTAAATAATCTGGTGTCACTTTCTCTTATCCAGAAATTTAATACTGGATTTAACTTAAAATAAAAGTTTCCATTTAAGCTAGATTTAATACAGGTTGGAGATAAAGAGGTAAGATAACGTGTACTGTTATCTAAACCTATGTTAAAGCAATTCAAATTAGGCTTCGGAAGAATTTTATATGATAATTAGTTCTGTGTGAGGGGTCTACCGCCCCTCTCAACCCCCGTTTCATTACTGCACCTACATTTATATAGAATTTAAATCTGTTATTAAAATTATACAGACAACTTTGACATGCAACATTCCTTGAAACATCAATCTTGATCAAATTTTCCAGCAACAAATTTATATTAACTTGAAAATACAACTTTTGGATCTCCTGAAATTATTTGCTTTCGAGTTACTCTAAGTGAAACAGACAAAGATCAAACGTTAAAAAACTTGAATTCGGTAATCATGAAGCCACAAAACTTGTAAATATGCATAAAACAAGCGATGAATAGCTTAAAAACATACATTATTTACCAGTGGCGCACCCAGAATTTCTGCCTGAAGGAAGCCGAAGAATAATAGGGTCCTGTATAATAGGTTTATGGGCATATACGCACACATATATATAGTAAAGAATCTGCTTTAAATATTTCTTTTGAAATAAATGAATGAATGAAATTGAATTTAAGTTGAATAGCACAATCGAGGAATTTATATCAGTATATAACATGCTAAATTACAGTAGTTCGGTCAGTTGGGGTTGGCACGGCACTGAGCTTGCAAACATAAAGTTGTAGGTTCATTTATGATAATAAAAAAAATGTCGTATGATAATAAAAATAACTACTGTGTTGTGGCCACCGCACGATTTTCTTCTATATTTTCCTATACAAATTCACTCAGCAAAATTAATTTATTAAAATTATTTCTTAAAAAAATTATCTTCCATGATGATGCAGACGATTTCCATATTAGAGAAGTAGTATAAGACTAAATATCCAAAAAAAGTTAAATTTGTTTTCAATATTACATTTGAAAAAAAAATTTTTTTTTTTTTTTTTTTTGTTAAAAATGAAAAAGAAATCGATAACTTTATTTTAAATTATCGCAGACCGATGGTTCAACCATTCGATTTAAAGGTATTGGCGAGTAGTTTTGAAAGATACCCATCATGAAAATTTATTCCCCTCGAGGAGGGACTTCCCCCCAGGGGGGAGGCGAGGCTCCTACAAACACATTTTTTTTTCCCAGTTGACTATCTCTATTTAAAAAAATATATATTCGTTTCATCTGGCTTAATGCAGTCTATAGATGTTAAACTCTACTTACCAGAACTTTCCCCCATAGACGTAATGTATTTTAATTCTCTTGGGCGTCCCTGTACACGAACCATTCTCTACATCTCAACGAAAAACTTAGTGTAGCATCCCTATATCATACACATTTTGAATACCAAGTTTGGACTTTCTGCTACTATTTGTTCTTGAGCTACGCCGATAACACACACACACAGACAGAACATTCGCTAAAAACATGTTTTTCGGATTCAAGGTGCCTCAAAACAGGTAAATATAACAAAAACTCATGTTCGAAAATTTTACCCTGAAACAATACTTTCTCTGCCTTATGGGTAAGAGAAAGTAAAAAATAACCAAAAAATATTAAATTTTAATAACTTGAAATTTAAAAAGTGAAAAAAAAAAAAAGTAGAACAATAGCGATTTGTCATTTTACTTTTTTCTGTACTCAATAGAAGAAAGTTTTGGATTTGTAAAAATTTTCTACTTCCGGTTTTTTGATGGATTTACACGTTTTGAAAGCACCAGTTCGCGATTTATCTATTTTTAGGAAACGTCTGCCTGTGTGTGTGTGATAAAAATTCCGTTCCAATTTTGTCCCAGGAACTACTGCTCAGATTTACCTATAAATTTATATGTAGTTTAATCTTGACATAAATTAAAGCCAACCAATTTTTGCGTTAATCGCTCAACAGGTGGTGCTTTTACACAGCAATTTCAGGGTATGCTATATCTCAGGAACTATTGCGTAAAATTTGATATAAATGCATATGTTGGAAAGGAAAGGAAAGAAAAGATTATTTCTTCACAAGTGCAATTTTAGACTCAAAACAAGATTTCGTTTCTGAACTTATTCATTTAGTAGTAGTTTTGTAATTTAAATTATATAATTTTTAACAGTATTAACACAATTCCTCCCTTTGCCTTTTCAGACTATGATACATACAATTTAGAATTTTACTATTAAAGGTTAAACAAAAGAAAAAAATACTTTATATATTTTAAAAGTATAAACACTCTTTTTTTTTTTTTTTTTTTTTTTTTTGCGGGAGAATGAAAAGAACAATCACAGGCAAAAAAGAAAAGCTAACCAAAAAATGTTAAATTTTATAAACTGGAAATTTAAAAAGAGAAAAAGTAAAAGTATTGTTATCGTTATTTGGATGAAGGCGATTGACTGCACTAGGGTCCTAGGCCTGAGTGGGTGCCCTCTGTGTGTGTGTGTGTGTGGGTCATTCTAAGGAATTAGCCCGTATTTATTTATGTTTCGGGGAAAAACACGGAAAACTCAGAAAGGCTAGGCTGATGAGAGCGACCTGGGATCGAACCCGGCACCTCACGTCTAACAGCTTCGAGGGCAGAATCTCTCGGCCGCTGGTAGGCCGGAAAAAATGAAGGAGATTATTTATTTAGATGAATATTTTTTATTATATTTTCTTTTCAGGACGTAAAGGAATAGCCGAAAGATGAAAAAATAAAAATAAAAATTTCCAGTTTTGACTCAGGGACATTCAATTTAACATTTCACTGGAAAAGTAAAGTTTGAAAAATTCTTTATAAATTCAAGGGAGGATGCCATATTGGTGGAGGGTAGAAGGGCAGGGAAATACGAAATACATTTTATAGCGATTATTCGTTATCTTGCCTTCTCTGATAAAGGTACACAATTTAGAATTTTGCTGTTGGAGGATTAAAAATAAATAAATAAAGCTGTATATTTTCGGAAATTGGTATGAAAAGAATAATGGTAGGCTAAATAATCTGGTGTCACTTTCTCTTATCCAGAAATTTAATACTGGATTTAACTTAAAATAAAAGTTTCCATTTAAGCTAGATTTAATACAGGTTGGAGATAAAGAGGTAAGATAACGTGTACTGTTATCTAAACCTATGTTAAAACAATTCAAATTAGGCTTCGGAAGAATTTTATATGATAATTAGTTCTGTGTGAGGGGGGCTACCGCCCCTCTCAACCCCCGTTTCATTACTGCACCTACATTTATATAGAATTTAAATCTGTTATTAAAATTATACAGACAACTTTGACATGCAACATTCCTTGAAACATCAATCTTGATCAAATTTTCCAGCAAAAAATTTATATTAACTTGAAAATACAACTTTTGGATCTCCTGAAATTATTTGCTTTTGAGTTACTCTAAGTGAAACAGACAAAGATCAAACGTTAAAAAACTTGAATTCGGTAATCATGAAGCCACAAAACTTGTAAATATACATAAAACAAGCGATGAATAGCTTAAAAACATACATTATTTACCAGTGGCGCACCCAGAGTTTCTGCCTGAAGGAAGCCGAAGAATAATAGGGTCCTGTATAATAGGTTTATGGGCATATACGCACACATATATATAGTAAAGAATCTGCTTTAAATATTTCTTTTGAAATAAATGAATGAATGAAATTGAATTTAAGTTGAATAGCACAATCGAGGAATTTATACCAGTATATAACATGCTAAATTACAATAGTTCGGTCAGTTGGGTTTGGCACGGCACTGAGCTTGCAAACATAAAGTTGTAGGTTCATTTATGATAATAAAAAAAATGTCGTATGATAATAAAAATAACTACTGTGTTGTGGCCACCACACGATTTTCTTCTATATTTTCCTACACAAATTCACTCAGTAAAATTAATTTATTAAAATTATTACTTAAAAAAATTATCTTCCATGATGATGCAGACGATTTCCATATTAGAGAAGTAGTATAAAACTAAATATCCAAAAAAAGTAAAATTTGTTTTCAATATTACATTTGAAATTTTTTTTTTTTTTTTTTTTTTTTTTTTGTTAAAAATGAAAAAGATATCGATAACTTTATTTTAAATTATTGCAGATCGATGGTTCAACCATTCGATTTAAAGGTATTGGCGAGTACTTTTGAAAGATACCCATCATGAAAATTTACTCCCCTCGAGGGGGGACTTCCCTCCAGGGGGGAGACGAGGCTCTTACAAACACATTTTTATTCCCAGTTGACTATCTCTATTTAAAAAAATATATATTCGTTTCATTTGGCTTAATGCAGTCTATAGATGTTAAACTCTACTTACCAGCACTTTCCCCCATAGACGTAATGTATTTTAATTCTCTTGGGCGTCACTGTACACGAACCATTTTCTACATCTCAACGAAAAACTTAGTGTAGCATCCCTATATCATACACATTTTGAATACCAAGTTTGGACTTTCTGCTACTATTTGTTCTTGAGCTACGCCGATAACACACACACACAGACAGAACATTCGCTAAAAACATGTTTTTCGGATTCAGGGTGCCTCAAAACGGGTAAATATAACAAAAACTCCTGTTCGAAAATTTTACCCTGAAACAATACTTTCTCTGCCTTATGGGTAAGAGAAAGTAAAAAATAACCAAAAAATATTAAATTTTAATAACTTGAAATTTAAAAAGTAAAAAAAAAAAAAAAAAAAAAAAAAGTAGAACAATAGCGATTTGTCATTTTACTTTTTTCTGTACTCAATAAAAGAAAGTTTTGGATTTGTAAAAATTTTCTACTTCCGGTTTTTTGATGGATTTACACGTTTTGAAAGCACCAGTTCGCGATTTATCTATTTTTAGGAAACGTCTGCCTGTGTGTGTGTGATAAAAATTCCGTTCCAATTTTGTCCCAGGAACTACTGCTCAGATTTACCTATAAATTTATATGTAGTTTAATCTTGACATAAATTAAAGCCAACCAATTTTTGTGTTAATCGCTCAACAGGTGGTGCTTTTACACAGCAATTTCAGGGTATGCTATATCTCAGGAACTATTGCGTAAAATTTGATATAAATGCATATGTTGGAAAGGAAAGTAAAGAAAAGATTATTTCTTCACAAGTGCAATTTTAGACTCAAAACAAGATTTCGTTTCTGAACTTATTCATTTAGTAGTAGTTTTGTAATTTAAATTATATAATTTTTAACAGTATTAAAACAATTCCTCCCTTTGCCTTTTCAGACTATGATACATACAATCATACAATTTAGCATTTTACTATTAAAGGTTAAACAAAAGAAAAAAAATACTTTATATATTTTAAAAGTATAAACACTCTTTTTTTTTTTTTTTTTTTTTTTTGCGGGAGAATGAAAAGAACAATCACAGGCAAAAAAGAAAAGCTCACAAAATAAATAAATAAATAAATAAATTTTATTATACTGGAAATTTAAAAAGAGAAAAATAAAGGTATTGGTATCGTTATCAGAAAAAAGTTACCAAAAATTATTAAATTTTAAATGCTTGAAATTTAAAACGATAAAAAAAATTAAGAACAAAAGTTATTTTTCTTTTTACTTTCTTTTGTTTTCGATAGTAGAAAATTTTGGATTCGTAAAAATATTATATTTCTGACTTGCAATGGATTTCCCCTTTTTGAGATATCCAGAATGTGATTTATTTATTTTTAGGAAACGTTCGTCTCTGTGTGTGAGAGAGATAAAAATTTCTTTCCAATTATATCTCAGGAACTACTGCTCAGATTTACCTGTAAATTTATATGTAGTTCAACCTTGACATAAATTAAAGCCTACCAACTTTTTTGTTTTAATCGCTCAACAGGTGACGCTTCTACACAGCAAATTTCCACAATATCAGACAAGGCAGGAACTAATGCGTAAAATTTGATAAAATTGTATATGCTGTAACTACTGCGTAAAATTTGATAAAAATGTATATGTTGATGCACTTTGACCTGAGTTAATGCTTATTACATTTGGTGCTAATAGTTCAACAGGTGGCGCTGCTGTAAAGCTAATTCTGAAATTTTAGGAAATGCTTTATCTCAGGAACTAACACACACTAATAAACACATAAACTAATGCATAGATTTGCATATAAATGTAGATGTATATTCGCCTTAACATAACTTCATGCCTATTAACTTTTGGTGCCAGTCCCTCAATAGGGTACGCTGCTATACTACGATTTCCGCAGCTTACAGGAAGGTTCTATATCAGGTCCTATTGCGTATAATCAAACTAAACTTGATACGTAAATTGACTCAGCTGAGTCAATTTGGGTGCATATCGACGGATAGAAGGCGCTACTATTTTGAAAATGTCTCCGAGAACCAGATGGATGTTATCTGCACAGAAAATATTTACTTTCGTTGGGCATTTCGTGTGATACCTCTCTGAGATGAAAGAAGTCTCCATTCATAATGGAAATAATAATAAATTTGTATTACGAAAATTTCTGTAGGAAAATACATAAGAAAAATTTTTTGATGACCACAACATACTAGTTTTAGATGAGTGTTTTTCGTTATCTGTCAATTTTCAAGACATACAGGAGAAAATAAAAATTAAATTTCCAGCTTTGACTCATGCACACCCAATTTTGACATTTCACTGAAGGAGTAAATTTTAAATAATTCTTTATAAATTAAAAGGGAAGGTTATACAGACTGAGGGAAGGGAGGAAGGAGAGTGCTTGCTAGGCAGAGCTCGAAATTAGCGGTCGTTAGTTGTATTTTCGAGACAAATATTTTGTTTTGATGACCACAATTATATACCTGGTCATCACTTTGACGCCTAACATTCTTTTCCCCATGCAGTGTGCAGGCATAATATGCGATAAAATAAAGGCACTAGCAATAAAGTAGTAGAATTAAATTCCCAGCTTTCTTGTAAAAATATCAGTACAAAAACCCTTAACGGGTTAAAAGTTTGTGACGCAGCTACTTTATCGCTATAAAATTTTGAAATATGGGTCTTAAAAATAATGATATAAATTTTAAGTGACGCTTTACTATTAGTTAAAATATACGTAGATTTTCTTATTTGATCATTTGCTTTTTTCTTTTATTTATATTTACAATGCAAACATAATATTTTTAACTTCAAGATAAGACAAATATATTAAATATACTCACTGATACTTTTTCATTTGCACTTCAATTTCAAAATAACAGTTTTAAAAGGAATGATATAAAAATTCCAGTGACTCCTCGGTGTCATTTTAAAAGATTTGTTTTTTGATTCCATTAAAATTACCTTTGTTTTGTCTATTAAAGTATATTTACACATTGAAACAGTGCTTTTAATTTTCAAATATACTGTCAAATAATCACACTTTCACTGAGTTTGCATTATAAATTGAAATTATTTATTTCAATAAATTGATTTGTCTTTTGCGTCACGCTATCCAAAACTGCAAACAAAATTTGTGCAAATGTATTCTTTGCATCACACTATCTCTTTGCACAAATTTTCACTTAGTTGGATACTATGATACAAAGTAACATTTACATAAATTTTATTCACAGTTTTGGATAGCGTGACGCAAAAGACAAATCAATTTATTGAAATAAATAATTTCAATTTATAATGCAAACTCAGTGAAAGTGTGATTATTTGACAGTATATTTGAAAATTAAAAGCACTGTTTCAATGTGTAAATATACTTTAATAGACAAAACAAAGGTAATTTTAATGGAATCAAAAAACAAATCTTTTAAAATGACACCGAGGAGTCACTGGAATTTTTATATCATTCCTTTTAAAACTGTTATTTTGAAATTGAAGTGCAAATGAAAAAGTATCAGTGAGTATATTTAATATATTTGTCTTATCTTGAAGTTAAAAATATTATGTTTGCATTGTAAATATAAATAAAAGAAAAAAGCAAATGATCAAATAAGAAAATCTACGTATATTTTAACTAATAGTAAAGCGTCACTTAAAATTTATATCATTATTTTTAAGACCCATATTTCAAAATTTTATAGCGATAAAGTAGCTGCGTCACAAACTTTTAACCCGTTAAGGGTTTTTGTACTGATATCATTACTTTTTAGAGGTTATTGATCAAAAAATTAAAACAAGTCCTTCCGGCTCATAGGAAGGTTAGGTTGATTTATCTTTTCTTAAGAAGTTGCCACCATTTTTTCAAAATGGCAGCTACATTTTATTAATGAATTTGATGGATTTATTAATGAGGGCTATGCATACATGGAGTTTTAAGCAAATCGGTTCAAGGGTTATTGTGATAATTTTCAAGTGGCCACCATTTTGAAACAAAAGGACAGAGTGACTGAGATGCCCAGTGAACTTATCAAAGGTACTTGAATGATATGTCAACTGTGCAAACGTGATTCGAACTGATTCAGTATTACAAAAGTTATTGTAATAAAAAAAAATTTAAGTGGCCGCCACTTGGAAACAAAATGGTGGAGCAAGTTGCCTAGCAAACTTATCCAAGATATTTGAATTGTAAGTTCACTTCCCAACTTTGATTTGAACCAGTTTAGTATTCTAAAAGTTACTATGGTGGCGCATTTTCAAGTAGCAGCCTGATTTCAAGCGGCTGCAACTTGGAAACTAAATATTGGTACAAAATTCATCCAAGATATTGGTGTGATAAGTTCAATGTCCAACTTGAACTGATTCAGTATTTCAAAAGGTATTCTGATGATAAATTTACAAGTGGTATCCTGATTTGAAATGGCCGTACTAAAGATATCGGTCATTTTGTTAAAAATGGCAGATAAAATTCATTAATAAATACTTGGTTGAGACCTTTATGTGGTCAATGTAAACATCAAAATTCAAAATGTGGATTTGAAATTTTCACGTAGCTGCCACTTGAAAACAAACTGCAGAGCAACTTAGTTAACGAACTCATCTAAGATATTTGTACGATAAGTTTGCTGTATAACTTTGGTTCAATTCAATTTTGAGTATTATGTCAAGTTATCGTAATCACAAAATTTCCATTACAAAAAAACCCAATTTATACATCTTTTACATTTATACGACTTTTTAGTGAAGTCCTGATTCATTCCTATTCATTTGAATGAAAAATTTCTTTGTTTATAAGTCACACAATATTAGTTATGTCTTTTCCACTTTTCTAAAATTCACAAAATTTCTTGACTGGTCATTATTTTACCATTCTAAATATAAATTTTGATGAGTATGTGAACTTTGATATTATATCATGACTTTGGAGTTATTCACAATCTATTAACTAATTAAAAACAAATTGTCTGATGCTAATTTAAGTGATAATGATGTAGAATGTGAAGAAGTTATTCTTAAGAGAGGACAATACCTAATCTTGGCAACAGCTATGGCCTATCTTATGGGAAGATCTATTTTCATAACTAGGGGGCTCTGCCCCCTGCTCGCTCCGCTCACCAACCCCTGAGGGAGGCTTCGCCTTCCCCCGACTCACTTTACTTGTTAACACATGCAGAGCTCTGCCCGCCTATCCGCTGCTTTCCTTTCACTGAATAGGAATGTTAATAGTGCATAACACAAGACAAAAGCAGAAAATTTTGAAATATGTAATATTTAATAGCACATTATTTTATTTTTATAAAAATCATGCTTAAAATCAGTTTTTTTTTTTTAATAGAAAGAAATCCGTAATATCCAGACTATTTTCTATTATAGCTTTAGTATATCACCTTTGTTTTTTAACTATAGATCAGGACCGCGGCACCCTAGTCGATAGCACGCCGACCTTGTAATTGGAAGATTGCGGGTTCGGTACTCGAGCTGGCCAAAGACCGTTGTGTACACTAATGGTGGCTGGTGCATGTAAAATCTGTTGTGGCGACAATATCCTCCATATTCCCATCAAAACTATACCTTTTTGGGTCACCGAAGCGGGGGAGCCATCTCTTCCGTGTAGGATCAAATATGTGATGGCATGTCTCCGAAACATACCTAGGGGTGTGCCCCAGATTGTCATCAATTATCCATAGTGCAGTAATGGCCAATGTCATATCCAACCTATCTAACTACCTACCTACCTACAACCATGGATATTTTAATTTTCCCATGTAAGAAAATTTACTTTCTAAAAGTAGAGAAAAAAAGTTATTAATAGCAACACTGACATTTATTTTTTACAACCATGGTTCCGAGCAGCGGTATAGCCAGTCCATAAAGCACCGAGCTCATAATTGGAAGATTGCTGATTCGATACTTGAGCCGGTCAAAGACCGTCGTGTGCACTAATGGTGTCTGGTGCACATAAAATCTGTCATGGCCACAAAGTCCTCCATGTTCCCATCAAATATATACGTCTGGGGAATCTCCTCCATGGAGGATCAAAATTGTGATGTCTCTGGTGTATGTCTCTGGAACATCCCTAGAAGTGCTTCCCAGACAGTCACCAATTACCCATAGCGCAGTACTTGGGCGATGTTAAATCCAACCTACCTACCTACAACCATGGATCGTATTTTATTTTTCCCGTGTAAAATGACTTCATGACAGAAGACCAACGTCACTGGGAGAAACTTTTTTCAAGGTGGCAAATAGAGTACTTTCATAAATTTGTCGTTTATAGCTAATAACTTCTTTAATTAAAACGATAGAAATTTCTAAGCAGCTGAAATGTCTTCCTTGAAGTATTCGGAACACATTGATACCTCTCATGATGCGAAAGACCCTGCCCTCCGCGAGAAGATGCTGTCGCAGACAAAAAAAATTTGACGCCAGCGACAGTAATTTTTTTTTTTATATATATAGAGATTACTCATTACCAAATGTAGTTTTTAAATTCTGTTTTCACTTTCAGAAAATTCACAACCATTAAATTGGTACTCATTTTCGAAGAAATTGATTTTTAAAAAATTTTATATATTTTTTTCGTTCAAAAATGCAAATTTTCACACAAATTGCTTTTTTTAACCACAAAATGAAATACTAAAAATTTAAAAAATCAATTTTTGGAAAATGGGTACTAATTTAACGACTTTGAATTTTCTGAATATATTTCTTATTTTAATTTTGTAAAAAAAAAATTATTACTTGGTAATAGAAATTCCAGATGAAAAAAATACAAAATTAAATTTTACTTCCACATAGAAAAGTTATTTATTTATTTTTCACAAAAGTAATGTCTTTAATAATATAAATGTGACATGTGTATGACTGTATATATATATATATAATCAATTTGATAAATATGCAGAAACTTAAAGAGAAATAATAAAAATGTTGAGTGACTCCAGTCGACTTTCTGAACATGAAAGTAATTCACTGTTGTTTAAATAAAATAACGTAAGAGAAGTCATTAAATAAACAATCAAGAAAATTATTTGATTATTTGCTCACAAATAATATATTGTTTAATGGAATGGAATGCATCCGAATTATTTTATGTATATCTGTAAAAGAACTAATAGTGTTAGATTCACCAAAATGTATATAGTTTGTGTGACATATACTTATAATTTGTATATGAATTCAAAGCTCAATCAAATGAGGCTTCAGACGCCATCACATTTTAAATAAATTCAGACTACAGGCCATAATATTACAGAATTTTTCGTTATTTCCCTGTAAAAAAAACTATAAATGCTAGATTCAGCAAAATATATCTATACGATTCATTCAACAGTGACTGATAACATGTATATAAAAGTTTCAGCTTAATTGAATAAGGAATTCAGATGCTATCACACTTTAAATTATTTGAGCCCATAGACTACAATGATAAAGAATTTATCTTTGTGTCCTGGTTAAAATAAATAAATAAAATTGTGCTAGATTCTCCAAGATGTATACAGTTTGTACTACGATAACCTATAACATATGCACCAACTTTTAGCTCATTTGAACAAAGCATTTAGACAATATTGTGTTCACTCTACTCAGATATGTACATACATTATCGTAAAATAGCAAAAATGAACTCATGGAACTTCAAACATGTAGATACACCAACTTCACGTCAAATTTTTGTTATAATTACAATACTTTCCTTACCTATGTATTTTCAGAAAGTAAAAAATTCCATGAAATATATGTGAATCATTCATTTCATCATGCTTAATAACAAATTTTTTAAAGGTGTTTACGACTATGAGGGAGGAGATGATAATGTAGTTGAAAGCAGTGGGGGGGGGGGGGAAGGAGGGGAATTAAAATTGAAACTATAAACTATACTTTTGCACCCAATTCACCCTTAGAAATAGATATATTTATTTATTAAATATTGTTAACTTTGCATGCCTATTTCAATCATTTATGTCTATTTTGAAATATTTAAATTGATTTTATTTACATACACAGGTTTAACCTGGCAAAAAAATTACTTTAGCATTTTAGCGAAAATAGGCAAGCACTATTTTAGCTTTTTCGAAAGTTAATTAATTCTTTGGATACCATTGATTTCTTTTACTTACAAGGAACATCACCCAAGCGTCCGGCTCGGATTTCAATGAGAGAGAGGCGTTTCTTTCATATTTGATATGCTATCAAATTTTACTCAAAAATATGTGAAAAATTTGTATTTATACAGCAAGTGAATACTCAAATGAATAATTCAGTTGAAATAATTTTCAGTACTACTATAAATTTTCATTTGTAACTTAAACATGAAAGCGCAAAATCATTTAGTATTTTTAAGTCACACCCAAAGGCGGAGCTTACTGTTGATATGTGGTTGATGTGGTTTTTAACATTTTAAAAATTCAATAAATAGAGAAAACAGGGATGATAGCAAAAATTTCTGTGATAAAAAATATTTGGTACATGCCCTCTATCAGAAATTAAAGTTTCATTAAAATCACAGCCAGACACGGTGTGCCTTGTTAGCTTTGTTATCCTCAGTTATTTTTTCTATTCCTTTTGTTCATTGATGATTTTAACCAAGAATCCATATTTGTGACTTTAAAAATATGAATCAGGAAAACTATGTTTTGATTTCAACAATAGAAAAAGAGGTACTCATATCATACATGTAAAATGAAAAAGCAATTTAAAAATTAAATAAAGTGTAGTGGTAGATAATCGTGAAATACTAGTGCTAAGAATGCTTCTATGAAGCAAATTCTGACATACTTTTAAATATTTTTGCATTTAAATTCAATCATTAAAAATAAATCCAAATTACTATACAAATAATGATTCCCAAAAATTTCAGTTCTTTCATAGTTTTTGCCTGCAAATATTACAAAAAAAAAATCTGAGTTATTATATAGAGATATTTTATATAGTTATCCAGTTTTAGCTTTTTAGTGAAATTCTGACCAACATTTTTTAGCAAAATGCTAAAAAAAGTTATGGCAGTTTAAACCCTGCACAGGGTTCAGGAATTTATTAAAAAATATGGTCGCCAACAAAAAATTATGGTAGCCCATAAAAAAATATTCTCCAACATTTTCTTTCTTTCTTTTTTTTTTCTTTTTATTCCGTTTCAAAATTTACTTGAATATAGCAGGGGTGCAGAATATGTCCGAACATGCGAACGATGTTCGGGGGAAATTCTGGCTGTCTGGGGAAATTTTGAATAATTATTATCTTAGAATAAAATAAAAATGAAAACTGAAGTAAGAAAAAATTACTGAAAAAATAAATTTTCGAATATTAAACTACAAATTAACAGCTGTATTCTTCTTTTACAAGTGTATTCCCTTTAAATACCCGTTACCCCCTCCCCCCCCCCCCCCAAAAAAAAAAAAAAAAACTTTCAGATAATAGGTTGATGCGTTATTTTTGGGGAAATTTCAGAGGTCTGAACATTTTCTACACCCCTGGAATATAGGAATTAAGATTCTATATACCAATTATTATACCAACTAAAAATCAATTATTTATTAGGCTGGAATGATTTATTTTTTACATCAGGAAACACTTGTTTAAATTTAACATCATGAAACTGGTTTTATTATTTTTACTAAATTAATACACCATCGGCAATGGTACATAGGTACAAAAATTCAGCACCAGATCGATAGCATGCATAGACAGGAGCAGTGTGAACCAATTCCCTAAAACGGTGCAATAATTTAACACAGTTGTGAAACATGCACGGAGATATGTAAATTCCCTAATTCAACACAGTGTCTCAAAAAGTGGTGAGGGCAAAACAGTGAAAGTAGAATTGGAGCCCAATTTCGGGACCAATTCTTTCACCAAAATATATATATTAAAAAAAAAAAAAATCCTTAAAGTTGAAAACATTATTAATAGTTTTAAAAAATATTGGTCCCCAATGGCGACCGTATTTCACAAGCTCTCACATACACATAATGATAAAGAATTGTTTTATATATATGGAAAGAATAAAGGTAATTTTTAATTTAGGACTCGCAAATAATTAATAGTGGACAAAACGGTATTTTATCCGGGGCGATTTTAACCAGGTTTTTTCCACTATGGAAAAAACCGAACAACCCTGACCCAAAGTACCCCATGTTTTAAAATCATTAATTACATTAAAACTATTAAAACATAAACGAGGAGCAAACATTCAAACCATGTTTTCACCTTTAGATACAATTTTTCAGACCAAAAAAAAAAAAAAAAAATAACTAATAAATTAAAAAAATAACTCTTCTTTTTTTTTTTTTTTTTTTTTTTTTTTTTAAGAAAAAACTTGATTTGAACATTTGCTCCCCAAATGTTTCAATTCGATAAAATGTTAAAGTAAACATATATAATGTGCAGTATATACCTAAATTTGGAAAATATATAGCAGCATGTTAATTAGCAGCACTGTTAAGTACTTGTTTTGATTGAATTGCCATCTTCAAAAACTAAAATATTTTTTTGTGTCAATTTCAATTTCAATGTTGCTAATATATTTTCAGTATATAATTATAGGTAATGATGATGTATATAAATGTGAATTCTTGTAGGCATATGAAATTATTAGTTTTCATTTTATTTCATGAAATATAATTCATACCCAAATCCAAAATTATCCCTATTCTATTAGCAATTCATAAAATGCATAAGATTTGCAGCTACAAGGAAAATAAATTACAAATATACACTTCCATTACTATGATTTAGAGGCAAGTGTTTTATAGTTTTATTTTCTAAAATGTAGTTATTCATATTTCCGAAAAGTAAATAAATGTCTGTTGATCTGTTGGCTAAAACAAAAATATCTTCAAGTATAAACAAATCACTTGTAACCTCTATTTTTCGAATATGCCTGTTTTAAAGTTCCACACTTCAATATTCAAACATTTACTTGAGAAATTAATCTTCTAAAATACAAAATATTAATTTAAACTAAATGTAATTTAATTCACTTTAATTAATAGTAAATTCTGTTTCTAAACAAAAAAGAAAATGCAGACAACTTATTCATGCACTATGTTCCAGTGGCGGATCTAAAACTTTTTTTTTTTTTTTTTTTTTGGGGGGGGGGGGGGGGGGGTAAGATTTTTCAAGATGTTATTCCATATCAATTAAAAATTTCCAATTGTAATATTCAATTATGAATGTCAGTACTTTTAGCCTAGCCCCCCCCCCCCCTAGATCCGGCGCTGCTATGTTCTTGCATGCATGAGCATACCACAGTTAAAAAGAAAAAAGTGGCAGAATGGCTCTTTTTGCAATGTTTACCGCAAGAGAGCTTTCTGTTTTCAGTGGTGTACAGAATGAAATTCAAGAGGAAAAGAAAAAGTAAAGATATTAACAGACATGTTACTTTTCAGCCTTTTTAAGCTTGAAAATTATTATTCTTGGGATCAATGCAAATCTGCATTAAAACTTTTTGGACATGTGTAGGGGGGGGGGGTCAGCCTGAATTTGTGCAATATATTATTAGCAATTTCTATGTGATTGGCTTTCAAGAAATGTCAAATTCAAACTTTGAGAAAATGAAAAAGAAATAGCTCTTCAACTGCATTTTCCTAATAAACTAGAACTACATTATTCTGCTAATCAATTGCCCCAGCAAACAATGCTTCTACAGAATAAACTTATTTTCAAGTATACGTAATAAGTTTGTCTGTTTTTTAAGCACTTACAACTATTTTAATTATAATTAATATGATATTCAATATGAGATTTATTGTTCTGATTTTGTTTATTGTGTGTGCATGTATGCAATCAAATTTAACATTATTTTTATTATTGAAAAATTTATATTGTGTCAGTTGCCTGATACCACTTTTGAGGGGGGGGGGATCGGGAAAAGTTCAGCCTTTTTTTCTGTAAGATTGTACCATGTCTGTATTAATTAAAACTTTAGCTCTACGAAAATAATCAGTTTTAGACACTTTTCATGGTTAATCTGTTTATTTAATGATTTTGGCCGAATGCCGAATATTTGGCCAGCTATTACTGACAATCAGCTGTCAACTTCCTAATTTTTTTCGAACTATTTAAATTGTACCATTTACATTTAGTAATATTTTACTTTTTTAATTATGAGAAATTAACATAAAAAATTCCTTTTCAGAAATGGTGATTGATTTAAATGTAGAAAATTACTAGAAAATATTACAATACACAGTGGCATGATGCTGAGCTCACAGCAAAGAAAGTTATTAACTGTTAGATTCCTCAATAAATACTTAAACTTTCTTAGATGACAACATCATGTTGCACCCCAGCAATAAAAAATAATCTTTGAGAAAAATCAACTTAAAGATAACAATAAAGCATTGACTAGCTTACAATAAAACTAACAAAAATGCCTCTCACTCAGGTGGATAAACTGCATGATATAGCTTAGGTGGGACACTTTTCATCCCAGTGACATAAAATTTTGTAGGTGTCTGCAACAGGTTTTTAAAATTTCGTAATCTGTACTCAAAAAGCCTGAAAGCTGAAAGCGGCAATCTGGGAGGAGGGGGGGGGGGGGGTGTTAACAACAGTGGTGATCTCGTGCAACAATACACAATACAATTTTACTACAAAATAATATAGTATAAACAATTATAAGATAATAAGTTTAACTCATTCAATTAAATATTTCATAGCAATGTTTGACACAACACAATATAAATAATTATAAATAATAAAAGTATTAATTTTAGTTTTGATACAGAAATTTTTATAAGTGAATTTTGAAGTGGAGGAGAAGTTTTGGAGCAGTTTTAAATGAAATTAGCACTTTCCTACATTCCCGTAGAATCTCAGTAACAGGTAACAGGAGAAAAAGAATACATGCATAACACTGCCTATCAAGGGAGATCTAGGCTCCTAGGTCGCCCTTGTTAAGCACTGTTTTGTGTGTTCCTACCAAGGCACCTATAGGGAGTTCAAGAGTTCCTACCACAGAGCGTCTAAGACGTCATACATCAGTAGCGCATTGTCGTGGGCAAAAATATCTAAATTGCAGACAATTTTTTATGACTGCAGACAAAAACTGTCTTAAAGTTGTGGGAAATTTTTTTTTTAGTAGTGCAGACAAAGAGTGTCTGAAAGTTAGGGTCAATTTTTTTTATTAGTGCAGACAAAAACTGTCTGCAAGCCGTTTTTCTGTGTCCGCGACTATGTCGCCGTGTCGCGGCGTTTCTGCCACTGGGCTTTTCATATGACATAAACTCAAATTCACTATTTTTTTACTTGTATCATGTATCACCTTTTTTAACGGGGGTGGACATAATATTTGTTTGATCTCCTAAAATGTCCTAGATGGCAACATTATCTAAAATACGTGCACTCCTTGTTAACTCGATTTTAAAGATATAATCTTTATTTAAGTACTGTTGTTAACAAAAACAACTTTTGTTAGTATTAGTGCTACACCAAATAGCACTTTGACCGAGTAGTTGCTGAGTACTTGGACGAGCACCTAATACCAAGTAGTTGCAAGAAAGAATAATTGAAGCATATATGAAAATTTGCACATCTTAAAATTTAAAAAAAAAAGGCTTTTGAACATAAAATTTAGTTAAATGGTAAACAGCACGCTTTCATGCAGAACTTTTGTAGTGTATATACATAATTAGGTTCATTGCTACATTTTGATACTTACAGCATAGTGAATTACTAAAACCAAAACTGATAACTTTATTCTTAACATCTTTTTTAGATGCGAAATTATCATCCTCAGATAATTCTTAGAGAATATAAAAGTTATTATGCTCTAAGACTTAATTTAAGATACATGAAATTTACATATGAAAGGGGAACATTAAAATATTTTATAATATGGCCATAATTGGCAAAATAGCAGATTTAATTATGCAAATACATTTTAGATAACGTTTTAGTGTATTTACCTTTTTTATATATACCGTAAAATACCATAAAATCCTTTACTCAGATAAATGCCCCTCCTATTTTCACGTTTTTTTTTTTTTTTTGTTCTTAAAATACTAAATAAGCACACCTTTTGCTCGACGGTTGACTGTATCTGAACAGATGATAGTTTTTTACATTATTTATTTTATAGTATAAAATTCAAAATCAATCTTTAGATTCATCTAGCCAAATAATTTCATATTCAGCATTACGGTCGAATATCGAATATATATACTGAATATTCAGTACATTCCTAATAACTAGCTAATTATTTTCTAAAAGCAAATTTAGTTCTGCATTTTGGGGTAAAATTCTGTTATGCTTGATTTCATAAATAATGCCTGTCTTGAACTGTTAGCGGCAAAATGCTTGTGCATTTTAATAACAGATTACAAAATTATTGCATATTTTGGTAAACAGAACTGAACAAAAAAAAAAGTAAAAATTTTATTGATAGGCAACAAAATAATGATGAAGTTTGGCAATTATTTATATTATTAAACATAAAATTTGATGATAGATACAGAAAATACAAATGATTCTGTATTTCAATAACAGGCCACAAATTTACCATGGATTTTGAGAAATAGCTTTGGTGGAAAAAAAAAAGAATTTTATCAATTTGCAATAAAATACTCTATTCTTAGTAATTATTTGTATTGTGAAAAATAAAGTTTCTCAATAAGCAGCAATATGATTCCATATTTTCTTAACAAGCTGTAAAATTATCGCTCAATTCAAAATAGTTTTCAAAAAATCGCAGACTTTATAGATAAAAAATAAAAATAATTGTGTATTATGGCGAAATGTAAGCAAAAAATATTTCAGGAATAGCTTGAAAAAGAAAAAAAAAAAGTGCAAATTTTATTGATAAGCAGCGAAATAACAGCATGTAAGCAATTGTGATTAAGCTATTAAACTGGTAATCCAAAAAGCATACTTTACTGCTGTCCATAATAAGTTTATCGGAATAATCTGCAGCGCTTGCTGCTAGAAAGCTCCCTCTTAATTATTAAAACAAAAGTATATATTATTATTATATTCTAGGTTACCGAGCAATACATAAACATGGAACTAAAAAACAGGCATATTTTGAAAATTACAGGCGATTATGAGTAATAATTTGTTTAGGCTTGGCAGTGCAAACAGATCAAAGATAAGATATATAAACACATTTATTGACTAATCGAAAAAAAAATATGTAACCATAATAAAACACGTACCTCTAGATGCAAACATAGTATTAAATTTTGCTTTTCTCAAATCATTTATACCTTCCGGTATCAATTAATTTAGGGTTTTCAACTAGAATATCTTCTTTCTTGATTAAATAATGCTCTTCGAAGTAATAAATAAAATAGAAAAACGTAATGAAACTGAAAGCTTGATAGGCGGAATGGGCGGAATAATACAGTGCAAACCTCGATGGCAAACAATTAGCGCCTGTCTACAGCGAGTCAGCGAGCGCCAAAAATTTTGGATGTACGCATGCGCACCAAAGATCATGAACCATGGTATAAATTTGTGTGCATGAGTGATAAACTTTTTCGCTTTAAAAAGAAATTAATTCATTATAAATAACGATGAAATAGAATATCTATGATTACAAAATACTTCTTTTACTTTAAATATTATCTAAATAATTTTTTGACGAAATGGGAAATTTTAAAATTAAAAATATTTTCTTCATAACAAAAAGTTATTGACTGCATTCACGTTGGTCAGCCAACCAACAAAGCCTTGCAAGCAAGAAGTAAGAACCGATTTACGGCCATTTTCGCCGAAGAAAAGCATGCAATTGGCGGAGTAATATAGTTCTATTTTTAAAACAACTTTTATAAAAAACAAGAGTTTTCCTGAAAAAAACGAAGACGTTACTAGATTAAGAAAGATCCTATTAACAGCATATATTAATTATATAAAAATCCTTCGAGCCGTTTTAGAGATATTTTTCAGAATTTAGTCCATTACACCAATCGTTTTCCCTTTTTGGCTTTAAATTGAGATTCAGATCTCAAAACATACTGCATGTAGAAATGTAAAATTTTAAGGATAGATTAAGACCGTAGATAAAAGACTATTTTGAAAAGATCAGAACAAAATATGGCATATTTGCTGAGATATTAAGTGTCGGCTTTTACAAATCTCTCTGATGTCAAACTAGCCGTATATATGAGTTCGCAGCGTTCAGTTTGGGCTTCCGCTTGCGTCACTCGAAAAACTGCCGTTTTTCATGATTTGCATTAGCACATTTTTAAAATGCAAAATACTAACTAATATAGAATGAGCATTTTAAATAACTGGAGTTTATCTACAACGTTTACGCATATGTTTCTGTGTGTAAATAACAATTTTAAAATGGCACTTCAGTACAACATAATTGCAACTAAGAAAACAATGTTAGTTGCCATTTGGCACCCAACTTGTTGATTCTGTGATTTCAACCTCTGTTGCTAGGGTTATAGAAAATACAATTTATAACTTCACCCACTTCTCCACCTAGATAACCATATCTCATATATAAGTAAAACCGCTTATGTATATTTTAAAAACATTCAATAAAAATAAACTTCTATTTGGAGGGTGAACAATGATGACGTTTCAAAAGAAATTAATCTTTTTTTTTTTTTCCTTTCAAAGCGTGCTACCAAGGTTGAAGAAAACATGAGACAGAGTGGGAAAATTTATTTAACTAACTTCCCGACTAGCTAGACATTTGAAAGTTTTAGAATAGCTCAGAACATGGTGACAATGCATTTTTTAAATATTTTTAGCCAATTATTTCGGGTACCCGCTGCCTTCGGTAGCGTTTATATGATTCAACAGAAGATTTAAAGACATGGCAAATAAAAAGTTATTTTTATCTTGTAATTATTTTAGATTGATCGTCGTAAATAAAATATGTTACTCATTTTTTTTTTTTTTTTTTTTGCAGAGATTAGTCAAAAGCTTGAACATATGACTTTCTGTTTTTCAAAAACATTTGAAACTGTTACGAAATTTTAGCGTTAGATAAAAACATTTTGTGTAGACTATTTGAATTTCCCTTTAAAAAACAAGTTTAATAGCATGCACTTTTTACAGGGAAACATCTAAATCTGAAAAAAAAAAATAGTATTTATAATCCCGACTGTACAATTATCGAACTGAATAAAGGGGCTTTTATTTTTATCTAAAAGATAAATAATTTATAATTTGTTAATAAATAAATAAATAAAGTAAAATAACATAAAATAAAAATCTTGCGGTTACAAATTTAGATGAGAATGCATTGAATTCTTCCACAACATAACTTGCTTATTTTATTTTTATTTATTTACTTACTTTTCAGAATTGGTTTCTACCAGTGGAACTATAATGTGCAACACACTGAATATAAGCACACTATCTTTCAACCCAGAATCATGCACAATGTGTCTTTGAGTGAAGTTACTTATTCTTCGTTTCCATATATACCGCGCCAGGGTTTATTTTAATTATTTAAAAGAAAATGTGTGCACATTCAGTTTTTATTCGATATAAAAAAAGAAATATATTTGAATATATATATAAAGGTCAATTTTTAAGTCTTTTATGTTTTTCCTCAATTGTGACTTGGTTTTTATTTTACTCTTTAATTATGAGCAGCTAATTATGTAATGAGGGTAAGTATCAATCATAAGCATATGGTACCTTTTTTTCTTTATAACATTACCTTCATATACACTAAGGGACAAAACAAAACAAAAAAAAAAAAAAAAGAAAGAAAGAAAGAAAAAGGCGCGCGCGAGCTTGGATACTTTCATTGTTCTTTTCAAAAATCACCAATTTTAAAATTTAAACGTAGGGATTTAACAGAGAGTAATTTTTGCCGGATATATCTGAACACTGATGTCAGGTGGATACTGATATGCGGCATCGGGCAAAATCGCTATTCGTTTTGTCCTTAATTTTAAATGATTAAATTGGACAATTTTCAAATATATATATATATATTTTTAAATCCCTTCGTGCAGATATTAACTTTTTGAATTTTTATGGAGTAGTTTTGAAGTTATGCAAATTACAGATCACGAATAATAAAATCATTCTATGCATAGTCTTTATACTTTTAATAATTTTTTAATAGTTAAACTTATGTTACAAAATTTCTTTATTTTTAGAAATTTTCATTTCCGTTTTTTTTTTTTTTTTAAGTTTAATTTTTTTTTCATTTATTTTAATTTATTAGAAATTGCCATCACTATTTTAGAAACTTTTATTTGCAATAATTTTAAAAATGTTAATTATAAATATTTTAAATTAAATTTGTCAGCTACGAAAATCATGTTTTTAGCAAATGGCCTGTGTGTCTGTGTGTGTGTCTGCCTGTTATCAGCATATCTCAAAAACGAATTATGGCAGAAAGTTCAAACTTAGTATTCTAAATGTGTATCATATACGGATGCTACAGTAAGCTTTTCGTTAAGATCAAGCAAATGGTCCGTGTACAGCGACAATCAAGAGAATTCTAATACATTACGTCTATGGGGGAAATTGCAGGAAAATAGAGTTTAACGTCTATAGACTGCACTAAACCAAATGAAACGAATATATATTTTTTGTAATGGAGATAGTTAACTGTGAAAATTTTTTTGTGTATGTAGGAGCCCCGCCTCCCCCCCCAGGGGGGGAAGTCCCCCCTCGAGGGGAGTAAATTTTCATGATGGGTATCTTTCAAAAGAGCTCGCTAATACCTTTAAAACGAATGGTTGAACCATTGATCTGCGATAATTTAAAACAAAGTTATCGATTTTTTTTTTTACTTTTAACGAAAAAAAAAAACTTAGAAAAAAAATCGTACTTTTTTTTTTTTTTCAAATATTGAGAATAAAATGGACTTTTTTTTTATATATTTCGTGCTATACTACTTCTCTAATATGGAAATCGTCTGCCTTATCATAAAAGATATATATATTTTAATAATTTTAATAAATTATTTTTTAAAAAGAGAATTATTTTTTAATAACCAATTAAATTCTATATAAATGTAGGTGCATTAATGAAACGGGGGGTTGAGGGGGGGGGGGCGGTAGCCCCCCTCACACAGAACTAATTATCTTATAAAACTCTTCAGCAGCCGAATAAGAATTGTTCAACATAGGTTTACATAACAGTACTCGTTATCTTACCTATTAATCTGCAACCTGTATTTATAGTATTAAATTTCAGGGTAAGAGAAAGTCGTGTGAGTGACACACCAGATAATTTTTTTCAAGTTATAATAATAATAATAATAATAATACAATAAATGTATCCTTCTATACTGAGGTTGTCCAATTTCTTCACACAATATTTCTGATATTTACTTTAATTTTTTTTTTTTTTTTTTTTTTTTTTTAATTAATTACACGTTCGATTTTTATTTATTTTAATTTTATTTTATTTTTTGACACAAAGAAAAATATATTTACTTAGATATTCATTTTTGGCATAAACTTTTTTTTTTTTTTTTTTTTCTTTTTTATAATTTTAAAGTGGGTTTTTATTACCTTTTGAATCAATTATCCGATTGAACTAAAAATACGCTATTCCATTTAATTTGACCGAATTTTCTAAAATTTATTTTAATTAATAATGTAATAATAATAAGTTCACTTTTTTTTTTCCCCGACATAAAAATAATTACGTATATATTTTTGGCATTAATTTCTTTTTTCCTTTTTTCCTTTTTAATAATTTTAAAGTTTAAGTAGGATTTTTATTACTTTTGAACCAATTATTCGATTGAACACAAAAATACATAATTACCTAGATTTCGTTTTCATACTTAAGTGTACCAATTTTTGATATAATCCGGACTAAAAATCCGAACATATACAGTAACAATCGTTTAGCTCTTTATATTTAAACGACAAAATAAAAAAGTTTTGAAAGTACATTCAAGGTAATAGGTAAAAATTGGTAACGAAGACAAAATCGCTATCTGAAAGAAATTGTTCGACCTGTCTTAGTACTACTACTATAAGTAGTAGTAATAATAATAACCTGTGTTTCTATATATATATATGAATCAGTACTATACATATGTATACATGTGTTTTTACATGCATTCATTACATAATATTGAGGTTCATTCAATAACGCGCTGTCTTTTTATCAAAAGACAAATCAGTACTGTTTCTTTCTTGACAGCCCTTTTGAATAATTGACTACTTTTTGGGGGACGAAAATGACCCCGCCTCTTGTGATCATTATTTACTCTCATATTGACAGCCGAAATAGTTTATACGTCCCTAATTGGACAAAAAATATCACACTAGGTAAAAGGCGGGGAAGTTTCTTACTTCAACTTTGCCAGTTTTATAGTTTCGTTTTCTATAGCAAGGAGTTACGGGGAAACGAGGCAGTGCCCTTAATGCTTCCAAAGTGCGAATTTAACTGTAGAAAAGTTCACATGTAGATCGGCTGTGTTTTGTCATCAAAAATTTGGCAAATGACAATTTGCTAGTGGAATGTTTTCTGATGTTACTCCTAGCTCATAGTCATAGTATGTAATACATTTGTTTAAAATAATTACTAGTTATATTTTGAGTGTGGATTGTGATTTATTAAATTGCCGTGATGAGAGCTAGTGAGAGCTACGGCTATGACCTAACAGCTTATTATTTGCCCTAGGATAATAAATAAGCAGAAACATACTCTTTTTCTTTCTTTCTTTCTTTCTTTTTTTTTTTTTTTTTTTATACAGGATACTAGCACCTAAAAATTAATTAAAAATGCTTTAAAAAAAAAGAAAAAAAAAAAAAAAGACTTTTTTAGAGTTGTAATTTAATTTTGGAAATGTACCCATTTTGCTTGCCTATTTTAGAAAAGTCCCAAAATTTAGCACTTAAAATCCATTTAGTCTGGTTTCGATGTTATTGTGCGTATGAAAGCATGCTAATCCTATGTCGCTGTATATTTTAAATATTATAAATAAATCTGATATTTTGTTGTGCTCCAACGAAAGATTTTCTCAGTTTTATTTTTCTTAAAAATTATGTTAAATGAAATATATTTTTATGAGTGATACACAATAATTTAAATTTATGTATAACATTCAAAATGTCCATTACACATAAAAGTCGTATAAGACATAATACACTTAAAAATTATTTTACTGTATACGCTTGTGTGTGGGGGCACCCTATAAAACTTGTGCCCAGGGCCTCCAAAAGTCATAGTCGGGCCCTGAATAAACTGGAAAATGAATCGAATGAACAGCCGTTCATAGAAACATCATCGCTGACGAATCAAACTAAAGCAAGCGAAATTTATTTACAAACACTCGTGGTTCGTATTAATGATGCAGGAACAAATCAATTGGATAATAATTACATATTTAAGAATGATCCTAGACACAGGGAGTAACAAAAGTTATTTAACAAAATATGCAGCTGAAAAATTCAAATTAAAGGAAACAGGCGTCCATGGTTTTTTCAAAGGGTTAGAAAGAAAGCAGTCCCATATTAAATATAATGTTACGTGAAATGGTATAAATGGGAAGAATAATATTGAAATAGAGGTCATGGAGCAGCATAAAATATGTTCGATTGTACCCAAATTAAATAATCAGAAATGTCTAGAAGAAATGAAAAGAAAAGGAATTTTGTCAAGTGATCTAATTGACGTAGATGAAATCTGTTTTAACGGAAATGCAAATAAAATGCATTTATTGCTAGGAGCCAATATTCAGGAAAATTATTGACAGGTGAAATATGGCATCATTCTAACGGTCTCGTTGCAGTAGAAATCATTTTAGGGTGGACAGTAATGGGAAAAATAGAGGACTGTGTGAAAGTAAATAACTCGCTGTTACACGTGCATGTTAATGAAAATTACGAGAAGGATATAGAATTAAATGAGGATAAATATGATCGTAAGAAAATAAGTAAACGTAATTTCGGGATAGGGAAACCGTAAAATTTTTGTTGTGGAAAAAAGAATGCAGATGTGATTTCGAAGTGAACGAAAATGAAAACGGGAAGAATGAACAATTTGTGTCAAAGAAAAAATTTCCTAGATATAGAAAATCAGAAGAAAATTTGATTTCCTATGAGAAAAATATAATCGATATAGAAAATATAGAAGAAAATGATATAGACCAGAAGAAAGAAAGGAATCTAGATTTAGATGTACTGATAGAGCTGGTCAAAATAGTAAGAAGACTGGAAAGAGAATTTGTGACTAGAAAATATGAAACTTCTGAAAATGTTCCTGATTCCGGAAACTCTTATGCTGATGAAGAGCCAGGTTCCTATGAACCAGATTCTATTGAAAAAGATAAAAGGAAGATGAAAACTAAGAAAAGTAAAAATATCTAGGAAACAAACAGATGATGGAAGCTTGAAGAAGAGAAAAGAAAAAAACAGTTCCGGTGAACACTGCCTTTTATTGATAGATCCTTATAGAAAGTAATTGACAGAGAACTTGTCTACCGCCCAGAAGATGGATAAGCGTTCCCTCTGCAGAGTTAAGATGAATCCAGGTAGGCCCATAAACAATTTTATCATTAATTGGAGATAAATGATTTTGATAGAACAGTATGATTAAATGCATGAATAAAATTTTCAAACACTCTGTATATAGAGTAAATAACAATTATAGGAAAAATTTTCTAAAATAAATAATATGAAAGCACTATGCTAGATCCAAATTTCTTAGTTCAAATGAATTTCATCTCCAACTCAAAATATAGCCTTTGATGAGCATCGTGCTTACATGTATCGTATATACCATACTATTTCAGTGAAGAATATAGAAATAAATTGGTAGAAAAGATTCACATAGAAATGAATTGGTAGTTGGGTTTAAAATATACGGAGAGGATCATTAAGAGTTGTTATAAGTAATTTTAATGTTTATTATTTTCCCTTTTACTCTTAGATTTATAATCCATGTTCATTAGAAATTCGAGGCATAGAAAATTACGATTAGACACACTGTGATAAGGCTTTATTGTTAAAAATGAACTCATTTAACAAGTTTTTAATATTCTGTTCTGCGAAAGCAAATTGTGGCAAGTACAGATTTTTCTGTCAAATATACGTGTTATTGATTTGCTATCATATCTGGAGAAAGATATTCTTTTTCTAAAAACTTCTGTAATTTTTGAACTACTTTAAAGTAACTTTTTCGCTTGATCCTGTTCTAAAAATTCCAGATTCTAAATCGTGAGTGGAAAGTTCTGTTCCCAAAGCTGGTAGCTGTGAAGTGCCGCATTCGATCCTAGGTCACGCTTGTCAACCTAGCCATTCGGAGTTTTCCGATGTTTTCTTCGAAAGATCTCTACAGAAGGCATCCCGCCTTAACCTTACACCATCAGATTCTAAATCTAAAAGGTTGAGGTTAAATGAGGTTAAATAGTTTTACCCAGCGCCCAATTGGCGACTGTCTGGAATTCATCCCTAGGGGTGGTCCCCTAAATCTGAGTGGAAAGTTATAAACTTTTAAAATCATCTATCATCAATCAAATCTTTTTTTTTTTTTTTTTTTTTTTAAATAAACATGTAAATGTGGTGCTACATGCTACCCACCTTTTCCTAAATCGTATCAGCAAAATAGAAAATCACTGGATCTAAAATAGTAAAATGCAAGACGCATCTCCAGTTGCGATTCGAGGAAATCTGTTTATAGGACGAAACAACTTTCACCAAGAAGAGTATTGAATGAATGTAATTAGCTCATCTCCTCAAAGAAAGGTTAACTGGTTCATTAACAAGCAAGGTAGAAAGACGGGACCAAGTTTCTATTTATGAGTCGTCATTATACTTAATACGTAGATCATGCCTTAAAACCACACGCGATGAGGTGCGTTTTGAATTTATTTGTTTAATTATTAAAGTGATGAACTTTGAATCCGTGTCAACGACTTTAGTAAGCAAAAAACAGGTCACTTAACAAATATTCTGCTTTCAGTTTGTCTTAGTACCTGAAACCACTAATAACGATCTGGAAGCCTCGATATATTTAAACGAGAACTGTGTCTGCCAAAGGCGAATTTCTTGACATTGCAAACTGGTTACTTTTAATCGAGCATCGTTGACAGAGAAACTGAAGAGGCCACTACAGGAGTATATCAACTATAAGGTTCGCGTTCAAAGCAACGAAAACTTATTTACGTAAGTAACTCTTTATTTTAATGGGCTTTTTTTAACAATGGAATACTTAGCTGCCGCTTTCAACAAGATTATTTTTAACAGTCATAGATTGAGAGTTAACTTTAATTGGACAAATGCATTGTTAAAGTATTGTAAAATCAACAATAACTATAAATTCGTTTAAAAAGTGATTTTCCTCCTATTATCACTTTATTTATTGCTTACAGTAAAGTATAATGGGAAAGAAGAATCAAAACTATTTAAGAGGGGAAAAAAAAAAAAAAATGACACATTTAATTTTGGTTGCAAGATTAATCGAAGTTCAGTGCATTAAGGCAATATTACTAAAAAAAGAAACAATAATAATAAAGGTTACTAAAGATTTTATTTATCTGTCAGAAACACTCATACCTTCATTTTGCAAAAAAACAATTAAGGTCAAGTTATAGAAATCAAGTAATTTCAGTTCTATTTCTAAAATGCAATTGCAAGAAAACAAACATTAAATAAAACCCTCTCACTTCATAATTCTCTACAAATAATAAAAGAAAATGTGTTTATGTGTGTGTCCGTCGTTTTGTAGTCAAACAGCTGATTGCTAAGCGGCAGAATTTTGCATGGTGGTCGAATTGACTTCTCCTGATGCTCGATTTCCGAATTTCTGATTAGTTAAATCTGTAAATTTCCGAAATGGTGAACTCTGGAGATAGAAACGTACAAATAAATAGACTTTCTATGTTCCAATTAGCTCAGTTGGTTAGAGCGTCATACTATTAACGCGAAGGTCGTGGGTTCGAACCTTTAAAGGCCGGTGCGATTACTTTTTGCAGATAATTAATAAAAAAAGATTTCAATTGATAGAAAACAAAATCTTTCAGAGTCTTCACAGTACTGTAAACAGTAAGGATGACGAGAAATGACAAAAAAAAAAAAAAAAAAAAAAAAAAAACAGTTGAACTTCGAGATGTGTTGGTCACTTTTTAGGCAAACGGCTGATCGCAGAGCTACAGAATTTCGCATGGAGGTCCGTTTCGACCTCTCCTGATGCACCTCGAAGTCCAATTTTCAAATTTTGGATTAGTTTTTTTTTTTTTTTTTTTTTTTTTTTCCATTAATAAAATTTTTCCAGCTGAAAAGATTGTCTGGTGCTGACTTCTTCTGATAGTGTCAGAGAAATGTTTGTATGAAAAATGTAATTCTATAATAATAGCAGTTCCACTTATCGTCCAGTTAGCACCTAAATTGAAATGTTCAGTTAAGGCGTAAATGGAACAGCGGGGACCTGGAACCGATATAGTGCAGGGAGGGAAGGCAGCGGGGATCTGAAGCCAGATTTTAAGTAATTTCAATGGAAATTTTCTTTTTTGTTTTTTATTTATAAAGGGATTTAAAATATATTGATTAATGGTTTTTGAAAATTCCTTTAAATATAGTGACTAGCGAAGCAGGTAATGCCTGCTAGTCTACAATAAAATTATATACAAGACCCCCCTTATTCTTAAAAGAAAAAAAAAATCAAAGGCATTTATTTAGGGTATATATTGGTTTTGATCTCGAAATTATACACCATAAAATAAATATACAAAAACAGCGGGGGAAAAAAGGTAAGAATAATGAAGTGCACATGATTAATAAATAAATAAGAAAGCATATAATCTGCATAAAAATGATTTCCATTTCACATTTCATGCCAAATTTTATATTATCTGCTTATTACAAATTCTTTGATAAAATTAATAACAATCAGCTATGTTTATTATTATCTAGATAAGTAGTTTCTTTAAATTGCGGAAATGAAATTAGTCTTCTTTTCTCACCTACTTTTTGGAAACGCAAGATGTTTCGGATCCCGGAATAAAGGGCACTTTTCCAATTCGCAAATCGCAAAATAAAAAAATATCAAATAATGAATTTAAAAGATGACTTTCAAATTACATATTTAGAAATTTCAATTGATTTGGTACAGCATTCATTTAGTATATACCTGGGAGAAGAGGGGAAGGGGGGGGGGACTAGGGGCAGATCGAAAGAAAACAATTGTTTTTATAGCAACTCTTATCGATTTTAATGAAACTTTGTATAATCAAGTACAATTTTTACCTCCCCCCCCCCCCAAGTATGTTTGACACTTAATGTAATTTTTTCACAAATTATACGTGATTATATGTTTTTTTGAATCGATAAAAGGTTAGTTTAAAGAAGAATATATTTTATTTCCATATCCCCCTACCCCAATATATAATGCACTCATTGCGATCTTCATAAAAAGTAAGTGATAATCATAGACTATTAAAACCCGAATAAACTACTACGTCAGAAATGCCAAAGAAAAAATACTGGAAATGCATACAGCTGTTTCGGTAGCCTAAAGCGTACCGACTTCAGTGCAAAAAGGATCCTTTTGGCACTGAAGACGGTACGCTTTAAAAAGGATTGAAAAATGTACAGATAGATTAATTGATTTTAAAATTACTCTTAGGCATTTTGGAAAGTGTTAAAAAGGCTTAACGCAAAATAAAATTCAGCCACAAGATTATAATTACAGCTTTTGATCTCTCTGAATATTTCAGTGTAGCCCTGAAAATCATAAAGTTAATCATATCATATTCCATACAAAACATTATTTTAGAATATTAACAACACATTTCAATATTTTTATGAGTTTTACAGTAGAAAGACTTTTAAATATAACTTTCGAAAAATTCTGTCCTGAAACGTAATGCATTGGCTTTTTTTTTTTTTTTTTTTTTCCCCTGTAAACAAACTAGTTGAACAGGACCTATTAATGTCATTTTAAATGGGGAACATTCTATAGGGAAAATATTTATAAAAATAACACTCATAGAACACAATGCTTTCGAATGCTTTTGGGTGTCCCTGTACACAAACGAGAAGATATATTCACTCCATTTTCAATATGGAATATCCGATAGTGAACTTCAATAAAATATATCAGTTTCGAGAAATTTCATAAATATTTACAGGAGTTAGAGCTCGGACAGACAGGCAGACAGATACACAAAACTTAAATCATATTCACACTTAAAAAATGCTAGAAAGTGTAAAGAACGCTTAACATAAACGAAAATACAATTCTAGCAATATTTTATCAATACCTCTTAATATAACTGGATATTTTTGTGCCACCCTGTAAATCTAATGCTATATGCTATGCAAAGCATTCTTTTGTGCATATAAATAACATATTTCAATTTCCTAAAACTTCGTGGAAAGTAAAGTTATTAAAATTTGATTTATAGAAATATCTCTCATAGAACGCAATGCTTTGGAATACTTTGAGTGTCCCTGTACATAAACCGATGGTGGTATTTTCTCCATTTTATACAGGAAATATCCGATAGTGAACTTCAATAACATATTTCAATTTCATTAAGATATGTCTACAGTAAAGGTATGAAAATAATGGTTTATAGAAACGCCTCTCATAGAACACAATGCTTTGAAATACTTTCGGGTGTCCCTGTACACAAACCAGTAAAGGTTAATCTCCATTTTCAATAGGGATCGTTCGATAGTGAACTTGAAAAACATATACCAGTTTCAAGAAATTCCATAAATATTTACGGAAGTTAGAGCGCGGACAGACAGACAGGCAGATACACAAAACTGAAATCATATTCACACTTAAAAAATGTTGGAAAGTGTTAAAAAAACGCTTAACGTAAACGAAAGTACAATTCTAGCAATTTTTTTTTAATAGCTCTTAACATAAATGGATATTTTTGTGCCACCCTGTAAATCTAATGCTAATCATGCTATATTCTATGCAAAGCATTCTTTTGTGCATATAAATAACATATTTCAATTTCCGAAAACTTCGTGGAAAGTAAAGTTATTAAAATTTTATTTATAGAAATATCTCTCATAGAACGCAATGCTTTGGAATACTTTTGAGTGTCCCTGTGTATAAACCGATGGTGGTATTTCCTCCATTTTATACAGGAAACATCCAATGGTAAACTTGTATAACATATTTCAATTTCATTAAGATTTGTGTACAGTAAGGGTATGAAAATATGGTTTATAGAAATACCTCTCATAGAGCACAATGCTTTGAAATACTTTCGGGTGTCCCTGTACACAAATCAGTAGAGGTATAAACTCCATTTTCAATAGGGAACGTCCGAAACATATATCAGTGTCAAGAAATTCCATTAATATTTACGGGAGTTAGAGCGCGGAGAGACGGACAGGTAGACAGACAGACAAACCGAAGTCATTAACACTTTTCAACCTTGTTGGAAAGTGTTAAAAAGAAAAGAAAAGGAAAGAAAAATAAATTGAAAATGTTGAATCAATTACAGCTAGTGCGGATTTAGGAAATGTTAATCAAAATCCAGGGCAAAAATGTAAGGTATTTATTTATTTTGTGAACCAATTATTTATTATGTGAGCTATGTTGGCTGCAACAAGCCAAAATAGGAGAAAAGAATAAGCGAAAAAAGAAAAAAAACTGTGAGTCTGCTGATCCGAAAGCCACATAAAATATTAAAATGATCCTAATTTTATTGTTTTTTCATCATTTAAAAATTTTTTAGGCATTTGAAGACGTAAATTAATTCCAAAATTTTAAATTTTTCTTAAATCTCAAAATTGTAAACCTTCTCCCATTCATTTTTCCTGCTCAATGTGAAATAACGCTAGAATTTTAAATGTTCTGCATTGTTACAATTTTCTGCGTATGAAATATCCCGAAAAATTGAATTATTCTCATTGCCGTTTTCTCATCTTACATTTTTCGGATTTGAAAGTTGGAATGTTACCGAAATTCAGAAAATTCCTGAATTTTCTGAATGTGAAAACGAAATTTAAAATTATGTATTATTTCATGACTAATGATAGGGATTTTTCAGGTCTGGATGACGTAAAAGAACTTTGAAATTCTAAAATTTTTGTCCTAATTTTTGACTTGATGAAAACTAAAAATTAGTCACTTAATTGAAAGGTATTATTGTTGAAACTTAATTTGCTATTAGAGTCGAACTGCAGAAAATTAAGCTATTACATTTTCTTTATATTATTTCGAATCAGTATTTTCATAATTATTTTATTTTATTTATTTATTTTTCAGATAGAAATTTTCATATTTTTATATCTTAATTCAGATTTATTAAATTTTTTTTTTTTTTTTTAATTAGATTATTTTTATCTGCTTTAATGAAATTTCTGTTGCGTTGTTCAAAATATATATATATATATATATATATACGAGATTTATTTATCTATTTTAATTGCGAACTGTTTAGTTTATTCATCGAATTTCGTGTTTTTATTATTTTTACCAGACTATTAATTTATTTATTTCGCAGTTTCTAAATTTAGTTTATTCATGTGTTTCCCCTAGTATATTGTGTGTAATCAGTCTATTAGCAAAAATTTCTTTGTTTATAGAAATAAGACATTATAAATTTTATTTTGAGAATTTGGAGGTGGAGGTATAAATAAAAAATCAAGCTTCAGGTACGCGCTACCGACGGCACCTCATTTCGCGCCCGCGCTGCATAGGGTTCCCACTGATTGTAGCATCGTTCTTCCTCGGCGATTTAATTTGGCTCAATTTCAACTCGCTCTTTTTTCTATATTTCAATTTGGTTCCAAACATTACAATTATATATATATATATATATATATATATATATAATGTTTTCCAATACACAAAAGTGCTTTAAATGCATATATATTTTGATTTTCTAATTAAAAATACAATTAATAAACGAAAATTAATTTAAATTTTCAATCTATTCTACAATATTGCCCTTTTTTCTGGTAAATACAATAAATAATAATATTATTAGTTTTCCCTTCCAATAGAATTAAATAAACTACTAAAAAATCGTATAACAGCCGTTGCTAAGTGGCGCAGATGATTGAAATGTATGCAAAAAATTAACAAAAATGGAACTATGGAAAGAAATCTATGCATAAAATAAAAAATAAAATAAAAAAATACAATTTCGAAAAAATTTTCGATGACGTGCACCCCGGCAGTGTTCAACTTAACCGTTTGTTAAGCTTTGTAGATATGCGGTCAGTAGTCCGAGCTCCAGAGCACAGGCCACAGAGACAGTTACTTCTCTTTATGTACAGTCGGCAGCAAAATTATTCGAGCGCTAGCATAATTTACTATATTAAAAAAGTACACTTAATACTGTTTTGTTAAATAAATCCTTGTCGAATCATGTTCTCGACAAGGTTTATTTAACAAAACAGTACCAAATGTACTTTTTTTTATATAGGAATTTTTGCTGCCGACTGTACACAATATGTATGTGAGTGTGTATTCAGTTAATTATCAACAGTATGTACAAAGATTAAAAAAAAAGGGCACTCGGTGAAATTTGTATGTAGAAATAATTAATAATATTTAATAAGCTTGTTAATACTGTTATTTAATTAATGCCCATGGTATTGTGATACATGCACACGAACATAAAGATATTCCTCCTCTTCGCATATATCTCAGACAGGACCCGATTAACTTCATGTGAGGCCCGGGACACACATACTTTTGTGGACCTCCCTCGCACTTTTCAACAATCAGCAAAAGTGCATACATAACTGTATACCAACATGACAGAATTTTGCATTATATGATACTACTTTTAGTCATTTCCAGGGCAAAAAAGGCAGAAGGACATTTTTAGGGCCAGTTTTAGGGCCCCTTCTACTCAGGGCCCGGGACACGTGCCCCTGACTTCAAATGTCCCCTCCCCTCCAATATTTTGAAACCAGGCACACCTACGCACAGGGGGTTCGAAAATGACCGCGAGGACGTTGAAGACGATCACCGCGCTGGGAGACCTTGTTCCTGCCGGACAGAGTGTCACAAGTTAGTTTTACGTTGAAGTGCTCCGCCGTTTGAAGGATCGAGTCCACCGCGTCCGCCCAGAGATCAAAGACGATTGGGTTGTTCATCACGACAATGCGCCGTCTCACATGTCGCTCGCCGCCGCCGAAGTTTTGGCTAAGTTCAACGTGACAACACTGCCGCAAGTTTCTTACAGCCCGACCTCGCTCCCTAGACGTTTTTAATTTCCCCGGATTAAGAAAGACCTAAAGGGAAGCGATTTGACACGATTCCAGGGGGGAAGAGTCACTTTCTGAACTCATGCTTTTAAGAAAACTTCGGAAGAGAGCTGCACGGCAAAGGATGGCCGCGATTGTAATGATCGATAGATGGCGCTTTCTCAACACTGCAGTTGTTAGTAAACATTAACCACGTGTGTTCCATTAGTGTTCTTTTTGTTATTCGTACTATAATTTCTCCGCCATTACATTATGGAAAATTGATTGCTTTTGGAAAAAAATATTTCAGTTTATTCAAAGTTCGATTGGAAGTAGATTTTTAACTGAAGTTGAACAAATATTAGTTTCAAATCATCTGATTAATTCTTTACTTCCATTAGCCGAAGCAACTGAAATTTTAAATTTGTCATTTGGAAATAAATGGAAGCTCAATTCTGGATTTCTTGATCCTTTGGAGTTAGATTGTAGCACACAACAGTATGTGTTATCTTTTTTACCGTATTTATTACTTTTTATTCAATAAATATATGTGAAACTAAATATCGGCAAGCAATGGCGGCTGTATGGAATTCGAATTAAACCATGTTTATTGTAATTTCACCTTAGCCCACCAGAGGGCGAGCATTTCATTACAATCGCGGATTTACACCAGATCAAGCTTCCATTTAAACAATTGTAAGTTTTTGTTTCAGAAATAGTTTTTTTTTCATTTATAATTATAATTTATTTAACAGTTAAAATAGTCATAATAACAGTTCAATGACGATACTACATATTAAACTAGATGATTATTGATGAATTTTCGATTATCCGAAGTAGGTTCGGTCCCAATTACTTCGGATATTCGAGGTTCTACTGTATTATATATATGCATAACACACACGAATTTTATAGACGTATTATACAAATACTCATTATGCATACGTATTATATTTATAAACGCACCGGCAAAATGATGTGATTTCATACATACATAAAAAAATAAAAAAAAAGCTAAATGAGAAACATTTAATAAAAAGTGTAAAAGCCACCCTGTGCTGCAAAAATTCTCAGCTAAAAAAAGGACTGATATTAGAATTCCCCGCCGCTATTTATTCGTGGAAAATCCACGCCTTGCTTAATTAAGATGTGCCAATAACTTTGCATACGCCTTTCTAATAAATCCTTACTTCTTTCAACCTCCCTTGTTAGCTGAGTTCGTTTTCTGGCTGCATGATAAAGCTATAATTTAAAATATTTTTAAGGCGGGGTGCGGCCTCTATGCTAAAGCTTAATTGATAACACTACTTACTGCTTATTAGTAAACAGAAAATATCATTTACGCATCGTGTTGTAAAAACACTTTAAATTATAGCTGTAGAAAGTACAAATGTGTGTTGTATAATTATAGCTGTACAAAGTACAAATGTGTGTTGTATAATTATAGCTGTATGTATGTATGTACAAATGTAATTTATACATGTGTTAAAATTTTAGCTAGTTTCTTTTCTTTTTTTAGTTTTTCGTATGAATTTACCCCTTTTCATTTAGCGGAAAATAATTTTTATTTTGGATACATAATGCTAATCCTTCCTCCCCCCCCCCCCAAAAAAAAAAAAAAAAAGTTTATTCCTTAATTATTATTAAACTGACTTACAAGTCCTTACTGATGCAACGCCAAAATGCACAAAGTTATTATTTACCTTTAAGAAAAAACTGACCCTAATACTTTTACAGTACCACTTTTCAATCTATTTATGTAAAAAAGGACAAATAAAAGCGCAAATATTAGTTATTTTCGATTCTTGCAGACGATAAATATACTTCATTAATGGACGAGAAGTTCTGCTCTGGATGCTAGGAAACTAAATATGTTAGTTTCAAACCTAGTTTACGCATTTTCGGAGTTTTCTGTGGTTTTCTTCGAAATTCGCTTCAATGTGGGATAGAAGTCCTTAGGAAAATCTCCCCAAGAAAACTCAAAATAGGCCTAGCATCCGTAATATCGATGATTAACGATTATTATTATGATGAATATAATATCGGTATAATAAAGCATCGGTAATCGGCCTCAATCCATACACCACACAATAACTTAAATAAATAAACCTCTTTACATTTTAATTTGTTGCTAATCCATCAACAACTTTGTTTAAACATGCCTCTATAGCTTTTTCTGGTGCAATGCTGAAATATTGCACACTAGCAGGCTACGCCCGCTTCGCTGGTCACTATATTTAAATGAATTTTTAAAAGAATGGATCAGTATTTATTTTTTACATCACATTACAAATAAAAACTTAAAATAAATAAATAAATAAAATAAACACTGAAATCGCTTTAGATCTCGCTTCTTCGGGTACCCGTTGCCTAACGCAGCTCTCTTTTCTACCCGTACTGCATCGGGTACAGTTCCCAACTGTCTATAGAAAGGTCTTTCCCAGGCACTTCAATCTGGGTATTTATCAACGACTTGTGGATTTTCTGTTATTTAAGAACTACGATTTTAAAGATGACTGTATCTCAGCATCTATTATATATTTTAGTTTTTGAACCATGTGTTTTATAGCCCCCGTTAATTACACTATATTACGATTTGATTCCGACCAGTGCAATTAAATAAAATAAAAAAGTAGATTTTCTTTAAAAAGGAATTAAATACATGAAAAACGAATTTTAATCAGTTTATCCTTTCTACTATAAACTACCATTTTTTTCACCCAATAAATATTACAAAAAATAATAATTAAAAAAAAAAAAAAATTCTTTTAAAGGAATTAATTAGAAAAAAATGAAAAATAAAAAGTTGCTATATTATAAAATTTATACATAAACGTAACAATTTATTTCTCTTGCATTACCATTTGATTTTCAATAAATATAATAATAATAATAAAAAGAAAAAAAAAGAAATCGCCTTCAAATGAATGTGTTAAATAAAAAATGAATTGCATAATAGCCGTTGCTAAGATACGCAGACGATAACAATCGAAGAATAAATTCATGAAAAATGAAACATTAAAGCCAATATTTAAAATCGAAAAAACATTAATTTAAAAAATTCAAATTTGAAATTCGAAAAAATCTCGATGAGGTGCACACCTGCAGGGCCCCAGGTGCCAAAATGCCAAAATTGGAAGCTCTGTGATCAGTAGTGTGAGCGCCAGAGCGCAGATACACACAGATACACACACACAGACACTTCTCTTTATTTATATAGATAACTATTTAAGGTATAAGGTACATATGCAAATTTTTTGAGTTGGTGCCGTTTAAAATTTGTAATTCTTGAAATTGAATACACTGATACTTTTATGAAATTCTGTAAATTATTTTGCGCATATTTGTAATATTTCATTTGTCTCAAATCAATATTTAAGAAATTAAAGTCGATTACATTTTCAGGCGGGAGCAGGAGGTGTGCCTAAATTTTAAATTGAAATTTCCAGTATGAATAAATGAGTGTGTGTATTCACACGCATACACACATATGCATGTATCATGAGTGTATGACCCGGTGTTCTAGAAGTCTGTAGACATTTTAAAAATTCCTAACTATTGAAGGAATTGGTAGATCTGAATGAAAAGATTCGCACCCTTTTCGCAAGATCTGTAAATCTTGCGAAAAGGGTGTTCTGATGAAGGGGGATTTTTTTTTTTTTTTTTTTTTTTTTTTTTTTTTTTTGGGGGGGGGGGTAGGGGGGGGTTAAGAAAAAAAATTAGTTAAAATTTTCGTCGATAAAGGGCGCTGTACGTGAGAAAATCACAAATTTCTATGAAAAAGTACATTTATTTCCATGCAAATGTTTACAGGCATATATATATCCTATTCTATGTGTTCGTCATCACTACAAATTGCAGTTTTCAAACGAGTTATAACACTACTAATTATAACTTCAGTCGGTGGTTCTTAGCTTATGGAAAACGTCTTCATCAATGGCGCGTTATCCACCAAGTCAGCATCCCAATTAAAACTTCATGTATGCATAAGTAGGAAGCAAAATAGGAAATAAGATGTGCTAATCGTAAAACCGTGGAATTTATAGGAATCTGATTTGGATATTTCTCGTTATTCGCCTATGCAGCGCCCTCTGTCGGAAACTATTTTTTTTCCTACCAAAAAAAAAAAAAAAAAAAAAAACCTCCTTCAAGAGAAAATTTTTTAAACAAACCGCGTTCAGTTCTACCAGCTACTTCAATATTTATGAATTTTTAAAATGTCTACAGACTTTGGGACATCCGGTATGTCAATAATAAGTAAAAAATAAAGAGTTTCGATAGAAATGCCAGATTAAATTTAGCAATATCGAAAAGAAATTTATCTTGTGGCTTGGTATAACGCGCCTGTGCTCTACTAATTGAACAACACGATTGACATACACAGTCTACCAATAAGTATTTGGACATTTTCGAATTGAGCCGTATTTTTCAAATATCTACAAAAATTCTTTACGAGTTATCTCGAAACTTTAGGAATATAAACAACCAAAGTTTTGATCCTCCCCCCCCCTCCTTCCCCCCGAAAAAAGTGGACCAGTATTTTTTTTTTTTTTTTTTTTTTTTTTTTTTTTTTATGTTTTGGATCACCCTGTAAAAAATAATGCTTGAAATACGTTTTAGCTATGGCACGTGATTATGAGGCTTCTTCTAATTAGATGTATAAATCTGTATAAGTTTTTTCTGTATAAATTTATATATTCATAGAGTTATGACGATTTCTTTAAAAAACTTGGGGAAAAAAAAAGCCATTTTTTAAAATGTAACACGTAAAGTATTAAACCCAGTGCAAAGCCATTTTTAGGAAACTTGGCAAATTACATTAGACACAGCATATTGCAATTAGAATGCAAAAATGTTATTATATATAATCATTTCTACTAAAAAATTTTTAACTATGCATGCCCAAGCTTTAAAAATGCCCAAGCTTTAAAAAATATTTATATAATTTAATAGCCAATAGTACTAAGCTACTTATATGAAAACCCCAAACAAATATGTAAATTCAAAAAGTTGTTCGAAATAAAGTGAACAGAATTTCAGCCCCCCCCCCCCCCCCCCCAACAACAATAATAATAAAGATGATAGGGGATTTTATCAATATTTATTTACAATCAGCGAACACAGTATTAGCAATGATTGAATCGAAATAAATATGTGAGTAAAACCCCTTATAGTTTGACTTTTATTTTGAGAGGAACTGAATATCAGCGTCTCTAAAATTTTACTCACGTTATATTATATTGTCATCATTGACGGCAAAATGATTTTTTTCTTAAAGGTTTTAGTGCTATAACACGTGTAAACATTTTGTACTAAAGATTTGTTTTCTAATGATAATGACAATATGACAAAGTGAACGGTGCGAGGTCTATATCAGTTCATTGTATCCCGTACAACTTTTTGAGTTTACATGATATTTGTTTGAGGTTTTTATACAAGTAGCTCAATATTTTTGGCTATTAAATTATACAAAGGAAATTTCGTCAAAGCTTGTGCATGCTTAGTTACAAAAAATACTCATATAAGATATTTGATATATTTGCATTCTGATACAGTATGCTGTGCCTGATGTTGTATGCCAAGTTTCCTAAAAATGGCTTTGCACTGGGTTTAATACCCTATGTGTTACTCTTAAAAAAGTGGCCTTTTATCTTTTTCTTTTATTTTTAAAGAAACTTATGTCTCCATGAATATTTATGGAAGCCTCGTAAAAAGTTATTAGCACACACTGAAGAGACATGAGACAAAGTTTGATGCGACATGCGACACACGCATGCTCTAAACAGTTTTCAGGAGATGAACTTGTATTTAGAGCATGCGCGTTTAGCATGTCGCGTTAAACTTCGTCTCATGTCTCGTCAGTGTACGGCGGGCAATTAAAAGAAGCTTCATAATCACATGCTAGAGCCAAAACGGTGTTTGGTGTTTAGGATTAAGGCCGATTGACTGCTGTAGGTCCTGGGCCTGAACTAGCGTCTCGCCGCAGCGCCGGCTCCCTACAAAAATGCTAGCTGAGTGAGTATACGTACATACTTGGATTTTTTAAAGTTGTTGGATTCGAATTTGAAATCTAGCAAGTTAAACAGAGTTTGGCAAGACATCACCCTTTTAGCACATTTTCCTAATTTATGTGTATTCCTTTAATACAAAAATGTTTCAAATGACAAAAATATCCCCACCCCTAAATATTTTTATTTTTATTTTTCAACTTTATTTTTAGGAAAATTAATGAATAATTAAAAAAAATTAACTAAAATTTTTTTTTAAAAACGAAACTGCCATTTCCTTGAAATATCTTCAATACAGGTTTATTTATTTATTTATTTATTTTTTATCTTTTATTTCGTTTATTTACTTATTTTTTTTTTTCTGCTTATCCTTTTTTTTTTTTTTTTTTTTTTTTTTAAACCTTGGATTACAATACAAATTTAAAATATGTAAAATATTTATTTTTATGTTTAAATAATAAACAAAAATTATTTTATTTAAATTTTAATTATTATATAAACTTGTTTAAATTTGTTAAATGTGTTATTTAAACTACTTCTTTTTAAAATTCCTTTAATGAAAAGATGTTTCAAATGATAGAACCCCCCCCCCCTCACTACAAAGAGAATTTAAAAAATAAACCAGGTAAAATGTTTTATTAAAAAATAACAACCGTTTTTTTTCCCTTTAGGAAAGATAATAGATAATTAAAAGAAAAAAAAATCTTTAAAAACGAAACAGCCATTTTCTTAAAATATCTTCAATACAAATTGAAATTTACTGCTTTTTTTTTTTTTTTTTTTAATTTATTATACAGTTTATTTTATTTTACTTAGCTTAAGAAAAATAAATAAATAAATAAAACGTGGATTACAATAAAAATTTATAATAGAATTTTTAAATATGTAAAATATTTATTTTTAAGTTTAAATAGTGAACAAAAATTATTTCATTTAAATTTTAATTATTATTTAAGCTTGTTTAAATTTATTAAACATATTTCTTTTTAAAATTCCTTTAATGGAAAGATGTTTCAAATGACAAAAACACCCCCCCCCCTAAATATTTCTTTCCATATTTTATTAAAATAACTGCAGTTTATGAATTAATACACTACATAGAGAATTACTTTTTTATTTAATACTAAATCCTGCGAAGATTAAAAAAAAAAAAAAAAAAAAAAAAAAAAAATATGAGAGTTATTTAAGTTAATTAATGTGAAGAAAATAAGAAACCCCTCAAATTGTAAAAGCATTCAACAGTTATTTCAATTTAATAAAACATGACTCACCATCAGACCAAAAAAACAGGCAAATGTGCAACATGAATCCATCAGCACATTGCAGCAATTTTTCTACAGAATCTTTAAAAGTTTGTTTCTGAATGTGGGATTAGGCCTGAGTGAGATGTTCTCTGGGCAGTGTTTTTAAGGTGACCTAGCGCATTCTAATGCGAGTTCCTAAGAAGACCATAGAAAAGTCGCACAACTAGGTTAACAAGTGTGTACCTGATTCAAAGCTAGCACCTACCATCTATCACCTTGGATGACAGAATCTCTTTGCCAGTGCAATAAATTTAGAATAAGGAATTTGTTTGAAATACAGATTTCAAATTCTAAAAGGGCTTTTTTTAAAACTGATATTTTGGTAGCATTTTTATTTATTTATTTTTTATTTTATTTTTTCCATATAAATAAAAAATATTAAAAAGGTTTTGACGAAAAATTTTCGCCTGTAGTCAAAGCACGGGAACCTGGGGCCCCTGCCCTGAGAACCAAGATAAAACACTAAACTCCTTAAATAAGCATTCATAAATCTGTACTGATAAGTATAAAGGATTTAAGTCCAAAAATGTCGATTTTGAGTTAAGTACAGAGTCAGACTCAGAAAAAGAAAATTCTCTATCGATTGGTATAAAGGATTTAAATCCATGTCATTTAGTTTTTGAGAAAATCCATTGGTAAAAAAAGAGTCAAGTCAGAAATTTAGTATTAATCTTTGATATAAAATATCTAATTCAATTTTTCCCCTTTATTAAATGAAGGTTGACAATCACTGAATGGTATAAAGGGAATAACTATAAATCAACATAATCCCTTTTTCCTAATCGATTCTACTGATTAGTTTTTAGTTAGTTTAACTTTATTTTTCGTCTCCTGAAAAATCAAGAATATGAACTTAAATCCTTTATACTTGACAGTACAGAAATGTTTGTTGCGGCATTTTTTTTTTTTTTTTTTTTTTTTAAGAAGTAATTTAAATAAAATATTTAAAAGGCAGTTTCGTTTTTAGAGTATTTTTACCTCTTTTTTTTTTTTTTTTTTTTTAAGAAGTAATTTAAATAAAATATTTAAAAGGCAGTTTCGTTTTTAGAGTATTTTTACCTCTTTTTTTTTTTTTTTTTTTTTTTTTTTTTTTTTAATTATCTATTAATTTTCCTAACAAAAAAAAAAAAAAAAAAAAAAAAAAAGGTTGCTGTTTTTTAATAAAACTTTTTACCTGGCCTATTTTCTAAAATCTCTATGTGGTGTATTAATTCATAAATTGCAGTTATTTTAATAAAATACAGAAAGAAATATTTAGGAGGGGGGTTGTTTTTGTCATTTGAAACATCTTTGCATTAAAGGAATTTTAAAAAGAAATAATTTTACGAATTTAAATGAGTTTAAAAAATGATTAAAATTTAAATGAAATAATTTTTGTTTACTATTTAAACATAAAAATAAATATTTTACATTGTTAAAAATTCTATTATAAATTTTTATTAAAATCCACTTTTTTTTTTTTTTTTTTTAACAGATTAAAATAAAAAAAATGCAATACATTTAAGTTTGTATTGAAGATATTTTAAGAAAATGGCAGTTTATTTTTTTTTAACTAGCTATTAATTTTTCTAAAAAAAAAAAAATTATTTTTTACTAAAACTTTTTACCTGGTCAGTTTTTTAAATTCTTTTTGTAGTCTATGAATTCATAAATTGCAGTTATTGTAATAAAATATGGAAAGAAATATTTAGGGGGAAATATTTAATAAATTTAAATAAGTTTAAATAATAATTAAAATTTAAATAAAATAATTTTTGTTTACTATTTAAACATAAAAATAAGAATAAATATCTTACATATTTAAAAATTCTATTATAAATTTTTATTCTAACCCTTTTTTTTTTTTTTTTTTTTTTTTTTTTTACCTAAGTAAAATAAAATAAACTGTTTAATAGATTTAAAAAAAATAAATAAATAAATAAATAAATACAATAAATTTAAATTTGTATTGAAGATATTTTAAGAAAATGGCAGTTTCATTTTCAAAGAAGTTTTTTAATTATCTATTAATTTTCCTTTAAAAAAAAAAAAATTGTTATTTTTTAATAAAACATTTTACCTGGTCTATTTTTCAAATTCTCTTTGTAGTCTATTAATTCATAAATTGCAATTATTGTAATAAAATATGGAAAGAAATACTTAGGGGGAGGGGGTGTTTTTGTCATTTAAAACATTTTTGCATTAAAGGAATTTTAAAAAGAAGTAATTTAAATAACATATTTAACAAATTTAAACAAGTATAAATAATAATTAAAATTTAAATAAAATATTTTTTTTTTTTTTAAAGCTAAGTAAAAATAATAATAAATTGTACAAGAGGTTTAAAAAAAAAATTGCAGTAAATTTAAATGTGATTGTAGATATTTCAAGGAAATGGCAGTTTCGTCTTAAATATATATATATATATATATATTTAATTTGTTAAAATTATCTATTAATTTTCCTAATAATAAAGTTACTGTTACAAAAAAAAAAAAAAAAAATAGTAATTCAATTCAGTATGAATTATCATACACATCTAACGCATAAACATATATGGTAAACAATTTTACAACTCTTCAGAAGTGTAGCAGTGCATCGCTAAACCTGCAAAGGCAATTTATTCAACTTTTTCGTAGAGAGCCGGCGCTGCGGCGAGACGCTAGTCTGGGCCTGAGGGGGAGTGCCTTCCGTGGAGGTCTTTCTAAGGGGTCCTAGCCCGTATTTACGCAAGTTTCGGAGAAAACCACGGAAAACTCCGAACAGCTAGGCCGACGAGCGCGACCCGGGATCGAACACGGCACCTCACGTCTACCAGCTTTGAGCGCAGAACCGCTCGGCCGCAGGTGGGCCTAGAGCCAAAACGGATTTCAAGCATTACTTTTTACCGGGTGATCTAAAAAATTTTCATTTTTATTTCATTTTTTACTGGTCCTCTTTTTTCTTTGGGACAAACTTTTCCTGAAATATATGAGGTATACATGTTCTTTGTACCCCAAAAATTTCAATTCCTAAATCATTTTTCTAGGTATTTGAGAATACGTCTAAATTCGAAAATATCTAAATACTTTTTGGTAGATAGTGTATGACTGACACTGATCGCACAAATGATAGATGGAATTTTTCAATTTTTCAAATAGGTATGTAGATCTGAACGCTTTGGCATAAGGCATAACTTTGGCACTTTATCTGAAAAAAATCACGGTAGTTCTGGAAATAGTCTTACTTTATGTTTTTGAGGTCGCTGAACCCGAATTTTGAAATTTCCACCAAAATTCCCTTGTGCGCTTCCACAAATTTTGAAATAAACCTCCCAAAATCTAATTTCTTAAAAAAAAAAAAAAAAAAAAACTTTTTGTAAAAAGGTAAAAAATGTAATTCTGAAAGTACACAAAATTTGCAACGAAAGAAGTTTTGTTGCAATTTGATGGAGGGTGAATTAGAAAAGAGGAAGGAGTAGTGAACAGGCGCATCCTAAATCCATTCTGACGTTAATTTACTCATATCAATCACCCTCTTATAGCGTTCGATCTTCTTTAGAGCTAAAATTCCTTTTATTTTTTTTCTACTCCTTTTTTCTGTCTATTTTGCTATCAAACAATTGAGACAATTACTAAATAAATTACCGTTGTTAGGCATGGTCGAAAACTAAACATTTTTGGGGAAATACGCAATTCAACTGATTTTTGCTTTATAATTGCACCAAGAATTAAATTGCTCCAAACGAATAAAATTACATGCATATTTGTTCAAGCTATTTTGGCTGTTTTTACAAACAAAACTTTTATTATACGTAAAATATCGAAAAAAGTTATAAAAATTAACAAAATTCTTAAATTTTATCTTTAGTTAACATTATTCTTGTTTCTAATCTTCAACCTAATCTGACAGAGCTGGGATACCAAACAATATTATTTTTTAGCAAAACTTCTTATGATCAGAGTTCTGTATGTTGTATGTAAACATTTAAAAGAATATTCTGTTTCAGTAGAATAATTATTTCGCGAAACTTATGAGTAAATTAGAAAGCAAATTATTCTAAATTAATACACTGTTAAAAATTTCAACAAAAAACTCTTACGTAAAATTACAGAGAAAAATAAATGGAGATATTAAAAAACTTATTTTATATATTCACTTTAGTAACTAATATTAATTTAATTAATTATTGTTGAGAATATATTTCGGACTTAGAATGTTTTTTCTAAAGTAGAAACAGTCATTTTTAATTTTAATTAAAAAATTAAATAATAAAATTAGGTAAAAATACGAATAAAGATTGAGAATCTCGATTATTAACATTTAACTAAGAACTACTGTGAATTTACAGAGACGTTGGATAAATATTTACAGAAATTTTTAACAGTGTAGATTAACTTTGGAATTGCTCCAATTTAGTATAATTTTTAATTATAAAAGCATATAAACTTCCGTTTGGGGATTAAAAGAAATAACAGAGGATATTCGTTTATTAGCACGTTTTTATTAACTCACTTCCTTGTTTATTTTTCCAGTACAAATCTGTGCAATCTAACTTCCCGGCTAGCTAGACATTTGAAAATAGCTCAGAACACGATGCCAATGTATTATTTTAATACTATTCATTCTTTTAGTGTATTCATTTAATAATTCAATTAGTAAATGTTTGAACATTTCTTATAATTGCTCTCTTTGATCATTTTCTTTCAAGTTGATGGGATATCTCATCAAAATATTAAAAACTATTAATTAATACATAAAATTGTCAAGTTTATATAATACAACAGAAAATTTAAAAATGTGGCATATAAAGAGTTCTTTTTTATCTTGTAATTATTTTCGTTTTGTTCTGATTCCAACTCCGAAGCACATGCTTCGAGGCCGCTCGGTCAAGTCAAGTCAACGATGTGCTTCGGAGTACCTGCATTTGGTCGCAACCAATGCTTACCTCCAACGAAAAATGCGAAAAACATAAAAATAATTTTCCATAAAATAATTAAAAGCCAAAAGGATGAATTTAGAATTTTGATCTCTGAATAAATCTCCGCGTGAGCAGAGACCAATCAGAGTGAAGCACCAGGAGTTAAAAAAAAAAATAAATAAAATAAAATAAATAAATAAATAAATAATAAAATAAATAATAAATAAATAACTCCTTGAGAAAACCTAAGTGTAAGGAGCATGCTACTCGGAGCATGCTACGAGTGACGAAATATCGCGTAATATAATAGTAATCACAAGAGCCAATCAGGACAAAATAGTGCAGATGCTAAGCCACCTGTGGTCACACACAGGCGAGTTGTTTTGTTTTCCGAGCCAAATCTCTGCCACACAATGGCTGAAATTTTAACCGTACTGCGTTTAGTAGCCCTTGCCCTTGCGCCTAATATGCAGTAATTTTTTTTTATGTACACTACAAAAATAGATTTTACTTAACTTACAACTTTTTGGCAGAATCGCTGGATGTTTTTGGAAAATGGCAAAGACGCCTTTTCAAGCCGTCCACCTACACGAATTCTCTCTGTCTGATCCATGAATCGGATGAATTTTTTTAATTTACCTGACAGGACCTTTATCAAAACTTCGTTTGTGCTTTATCAAAACTCCTTCGGCTACCTATACTTCTTCCAACTTTAGAGGTCCAGCTCTCTTCAGCTTATTTCTGCAATTATAAATAAATCTAAAAATATAAGAAAGGGCATTAACTATTTTATAATAACTGTTACTAAGATCTAAGAGTTCATCAAAAATGTTGGAAGTTTCATAAATCATCATCGTTGTTTCGGAACAATTATCAGTAGAAGTTCTAGTCTCGTTCAAACAAAATTCTTTCTCACTTTGTGTCAGGCACTCAGCTTCGTGAATCTCAGGTGGTATACACGGTTTTAAAAACTGTGATTCATCAAAAATTCTACAACTGTCCACTACATGTTAATGCATGATTGGCCTTTCGATTTTCTTCACAAAGAGAAATCTAACTGCATCTCTGTCTTTCTCAGTTAAGGCAATTTGAAAACAAGGATTTTCTATATCGGCTAAATTTGCTATTTTGTTAAGTTTAAAATATACAAGCAACTGAAATATATTAGAATTTAAATTTATACCAGGCAATAAACAATCGTTAAGGGAAAACGGACTAACTTCATGTGAACTAGCATTAAAAATAGCACGTATTTTTGTAATGATACTTTTTTTTATACTTTACTACACACAGCCTGGTGAGGACGATAAAACACCGGTTTATTCACTAGTTTTAAAGTATCGCATACCTTTTCTATCATATCCTAATCTAAATATTCATTCAAGATATCCCTATATCTTTCATATAACGAATTATCAGATAGCTTAAAAGGTCTAGAAAGAAGAATGCATTCTTTTGTCACATCAAAATTATTTTCTAATTCATTACAATTCTTCTTCCAAGGTAAACTACCAGTATATCGACCATTTTTTTAACTGACAGTTTCTTTAAAAAGCTCAAGTGCTTTGTCTTCATTGTAGCAATGAGGATCACCTCTAATTCAGATTGATTTTAAATCAAAGATTTTTTTTTTTAATTGGGTCTCAACATTCATGAAGAAATCCACAATGCACTGGTGTTTTATCATCTTGAAAATTTTCAATACTACCACCTGTAAGTATCCAAATGCAGAAATTTGCAAAACTAAATTTGTATTAGGTACATAAATTTGTCCTGATTAAATCAAAAACTATCTCAGAACCAAGGAGCAGCTTGATTTTTCTTGGTTCATGGAATTCTGGGTCGGCTAGCTTAATATTTTTTAGTATTGCAACATTATGTAAATCTGCATCAAAGATATCAAATGAGTAATGTCTGGAACTATATAAAAATCCAACTTACGACTAAAGGATTTTTCTACATTAGATATTACTGCACTCACTTTTGATTTTACAGTAGTTGAAATTCCTGCTAAACAACCTACTAATAAATTTACATTTTATTTTTACAACTGAAGCTTTTCAGTTAATTTAGATGAACAAAGGTGAATCATACTTCTATTATCAAGTAAGTTTTCGCTTGATACATTTTTCATTCATTACCCTTAATAAGAACCATGGCAGTAGATAATAGCACTTTCTTCACAATATTATTATTATGACTAGTCACTGCCATAAAACACCATTCTTTCATTTTTACTTTCTTTCATTCTATCTTTTCATTTTTACTTTCAAAAGAAATAGCATCGTTGAGTTCCTGAAAATTCGCAGACTCATTGGAGTCTAACATTTGAGCAGACGGCGGTGCAATCTCATAATTTTTTTTTTTATCCTGCGAGAAACGGATATTTTTATCGACCAAAACAAATGAAAGAATTATGTTTCTTTTTACAAACTTTGCAAGAATAATTAGAATAGTAGTTTCTTACACTAAAACAACAAAAACAAACTTTGTTCTTTTACAACACCAAATCTATCTTTCTCACTTAACTTTTGAAATTTATGGCATTTAAACAATTTATGTACAGGTTGTTTTCACTTTTCTCTGTTACACATGAAACCATTGAAAAAACTTTTGGATTATTTTATTTAGGAATTATTGAAGTTTTTGTTGCATTTAAAGTCCTAGCATAATCTTTAAGGAAATCTAATAACTCTGTAACGGTAGGTAATGTACCTTTTTTTAAATTTATTTCCCACCACAATTTAGTATTTTGATCAAGGTTTTAGCTTAAAATAAAAGCAAAAATAGTTGATGAAAACCTTTTTAATTATTTATCTAAACATTCTAATGATCTAATAACTTCACTTGTTGCGTCAATTAAATTTAAAATCGCAGATGCTGACTCATTCTGAACAACTGAAATGTTTATAAATCTCTTGAGATGTGTATAAATTTGTTCCTGTTTATTCGAGTACTTCTCTTTTAGTAGAGACCATGCTGATCGGTAATTAGAATCTTTTATTGTAATTGTTTGAACTAGTCTAAAGGCAACTTCTCTTAAAGCTGACTTTAAATATTGTAATTTTATAGCATCTGATGAATTTGGGTGTTGATCTCACTTTAAAAATATCTTTGAACGAAAACCAAGCATGTATTTCTCCTGCAAAAGTGGGTAAAGAAATCTTTGGAAAACACTACAGATTTCTCTGAAACCAAAACTGAATTTAAGGTAGAATTTTCAGATTTATTTTGACTATTTAATTTTGACAACTTATTATTAACATCAAATTCTATAAGAGTAGCATTAATTTCATATTGTTCATTCATAACTTTTTCGACATTTTCTTCCGCACTTAATTCGATAATAGAATCGAAAATAGAATTGAACTCATCCTATAAATTCTTAAATTTTGTTCTCAATAATTCTAAATCACTAATATTTAATTCTGGTCCAGATACTTTTTGTTAAACTTCGTTAGGACTGCTTTTTGTGACCTTTTCTTTGCAAGAACGTCTCATTTTTTTCTGCCATTTCGTTATGTTAAAAAAATAAACAAAACTTGTTCTTAAATTGTGGAAAAAAATATTCAAACAGTAACTAATAATAATTATTCCATAAAAGTCGTAAAAGTATTTAAAGGGTTTTACTCACCCTTAATTCAGCAACAGCAACTTTTGAGAGAATAAGTCCAATGATTTTCAAGAGAACATTCTTCAAGGGAATAACTTATAGTTCACAACGCAAAAATGAAATTAATTAAGTTCAAAACTCTGGCTCAACGGACCAGAATGTTACTGCAGATCATATTACTATTCTTAAAATCAAATAATGGACTGTAAAATTAATGAAAGAAACTATTTTTAAATCATATCAAACTTTATTCTCAGTAATGACACTTACAGCCATATTCACCATTAACTTCAATTCCCGGTTCAATGCAAAAACTTGAAAAGCGTCTAAAGGCAGTGTGCAGCTTTCTAAAGAAAATGACTGGCTTCTTCTGCCCTCTAGCGACAAAGATTTCATATAATCTTTGATTGGTTATTTTCAACTAAAAAATCGGAAAGTAACAATGCCACTAGATGGCATAAGCAATGCATCCAATTTTACTGGAAAGTTGTACCCTGGCTTTATGCGATTTTCAAGTTTTCATGTTCAACCTGGAGCTGAAGCTATTGGTGAAGCATTCTGAGCATCCTTGCTCTTAACACAAACTGAAGCCAAAACAGAAACTACCAATTACGAATACATAGAAAAGGGTGATTGCAGTGCCACTTCACAACTCAATGTATAAGGGGCAAAGCACCCACTATATAAATATTTTAAAAAATTTTACTGAAAAATGCCATATAGTGACTCTTCCCACAATTATTTTCCATTGTTCATTCAACATTTCAAACATTTTTTAGTTGTGTTGGGTAATATAGTAATTGGCATTGTTAAGATCATTTTTAAGCTTCACTAGAATTTCCCCGAGTCCAAAAAAAAGTAGAAAAATTGGGTAAGCATTTCTAAGTAGGGGATGAATGGGACATATTTAATGTTTTTATTGATAATGTTGGCATGTGTAATTCAGAATTTTGCAACACTGCTCATAAATACCCTTCACTATTCATTTCCATACAAACATACTAACTTTAATAAAAATTCATCATTTTTAATTTTTTGCGTTGCATGTGCATTGTCCTATTCATCCCCACCTATAGGGATGAATGGGACATGACTGGGGTTGACGAAAAATAGCAAGAAAATAAATTTTTAAATGTTAACTTTGTTTACGTGATTTTATTTCACAACTATGAATTCATTTATATGAACATTAATCAAAATATTTGCTGAAATTAACATAAACTGATATATTAACTCACAAATTAAAATCAAAAGACAAAAGTATTTTTTTTTGTGTGTGTGTGTGTGCAGTTTCTAATGCTCTAGGCTTTGGTAACTTCATTGTGATGCCCTCTACATCCCCAAAATAAATTTCTGGTGAGCCAGTATAGTAAAATAAATAGGTATTATCTTTCTCAAAAATTGCACTTGCGCATTATCTTCATTCTTGTTTAGAACTCTTGCAATATAATGAAGTCTCTTTCTTGCCACATAACATTAAAATGAAATAGTCTTCTGTCATCCAAAGTATGCACTTGTAGGTCTACATCATCCATGGATGCATCACTTTCATCATAAAATGATAAATTTTCTGATTTACTTTTGCTATTTCTTCTTTTAAAGCTTGATTCATATCAGATGCAGAAACGTGCAGAAAATTTGGTTCTATGGAAATTTCCTTTTATTATTTGAACTAGGCTTTTACCCAGGTAGCACATAACGTCGTTATAGCATTGCAAATAAGTCTGAACAGTGAAAAATTAGTTATAACAACATTATGTGCTACCTGGGTAGTTGCTGCGACCATCTACTGGGCATTTTCTGCTTCTGACAACTTTATTGTCACCTCCTGTGGTGCTAATTGGTATGAAAAACTTGGATTTCTTTTATAAAATTCTTCAAGGAGAAATAAAAATAATATCATTGATTGTCCACATGTCCAAATTTTCAAGAGTCACTTTCTGATAATTAATAATTTATGACTTTTGATGTGTAAACAGAGCTTAATGCTTGTTTCTCTGATGTGTCAGTTAGTACATGAGAATTTCCACTTTTCTTCCGTCCCTTAACACCTGGTTTTCTTGCAGAGATACCTTGAAATAAGAATGAATTAATGTTAGGAGACTACTGCTATGCTGTTTAGTCTCAATAGGTGTTTCTGTTAAAGTTGTGCCACAAGTGGAAAAATGTGTTGAAAAGAAATCAGAACAATTAATTTCAACCTATTTTTCCTTAAATCTACAAAATTAAGAATCCTGGTAATCAATAAATGCCTAATTTACACAATTAAAAATACAAAATTATTTTGTAATGAAATAGCTAACTTAGCTATTAAAAAAAAAAAAAAAAAAAAGCCTAGTTGATCCTTAACTTTTATTTAAAATTCTTTTTATATTTGCCAACTTGTGCTAAATTCAGATGCTACTTTCATAACTCTACATTATAGCTGCTAAACTACAGGTTATAGAATATAGAAATTCTATTCAAGATTTGTCCTAATATAATTCTTGTGTTCAGATTTAAATTAGTAAACAGTGGGGATGAATAGGATATGCCCCATTCATCCCATGGTCATATAAAACAGCAAATAGCCTTAATGAACAATTGCCAATATTATTCTTAAATATCATAAATACAATATCAGATTATACCTTTTCATCATACAAGAGTTATATTTTAGCTTTAAGAAAATACTTAACTCCTTAACAACTGCTTTATTTAAATCACTAAAAACTTATTTTTGTTGCTAAAAAAGATACTTCAAACTTTTTCTGTCTTTCTATGGTGAGTATAATTCTGAAACTACACTTGATGAATGACCTCAGTGCTGCTATCTATCAGATAAAATGTCAAGTTTCTTAAGTTTGCAAAATATAAAAATTTCACTACTGCCCCATTCATCCTGCGTCCAATTTAACTCCACGCTCCCCTACTTCTTAATTCTAATGATTTATTTAGATAAAATGAAAATGTGTTTATTTTATTGACAATAGCAACAAAGTTTAGGAGTTCATGTTTAGTTTTTTTTTTTAAACACTTAAATTGATATATGTCCAGATACATTGCTCTGATATATTAAATAATATTGGTTATTTCAGTTAACTCTGCTTCTCTCGAGTATTTAAAATCACACTAGAAAATAAATTTTGAAACAGATTAGCTGAAAAGAACTTGAGTAATTCAGGGCATTTAGCGATTGCTTAATTGAATAGCACTTTTTTTAATAGAAAAATTCAGTGATTGTTCAAGAAAATCACTGTGAAAAATTATGGAATTTTTCTATATAAAAAAAAAAAGAGATACTCAATTAAGGAACGGCTAAATGTCCTGAATTGTTCAAGTACTTCTCACTTCATCTGGTTTGAATTTTATTTTTAATTAGATTTTAAACACTCAACAGAAGCAGAGTTAACTCTTTGCGGCACAAGACAATTCGGATCATTTAAATTATACTGCCACTGGAATTCATGAACTAAATTAAACTAAAAGAAATTTTAAATTTTAAGGTTAAAAAACTGCCCTTTTCTGCTACACTGCTTCTCATAATTGTAAGGACACCCGTTTTTCTATATTAACTAAACACTGAACACTACTATTTAAACAAATATATTTTTTATTAATTTGAATTTCATTAATGGACTATATTTAAAAAGTTTTATCATTTTTCTATCTTAAAAAAAATTAAAAATGGTCAAAAAGATGATTTTTCAGGTGTTCACAATTATAAGGACAGCTCGAATCTTAGTAATTTTTTTTTTTTTTCAGTTATTCTTTAAATTAATATTTTATGGGGTCTCTTTTTAGGGTGAAACAGTCAGACATTCTCTCTGGTATATATATATATATATACAGAGGTCGATCCAGGTTTTAATTTTTGGGTCCCTTTTTTGTGAAAAACAAAATATTTTTGTGAAATTTTTATTTATTTTTGTGAAATGTAAAATATTTTTGTGAAAAATTAAAATATTGTGTAAAATCTTCCGTTTTTACAATCACTTTATGTAATGTTTAATATCAATTTAATAGAGTTTCGTTGAGACAAATTAAGGCATTACTTAAAAATAATACTGAAAATATGAAAACATTTAATAAAAGGATCATTTTTATAAAACAAAATCTTGTGAAGGGACTCATTTTATAAATTTGAATTTTGTGAAGGGTCCCTTTTCATGGATTTGAATTTTGTGAAGGGTCCCTTTTTATGAATTTGAATTTTGTGAAGGGTCCTTTTTTACTATGTGGAATTTTGTGAAGGGGCCGCAAAAGGAACCCAAATTTTGCCTGGATCGACCCCTGATATATATATATATATAATTTTTTTTTTAATATTCAGTTTCAATACCATTTCATACAGCATAGATGATATTCTGAATACATTTAAACTATTTAAAATTCCTTTCCACTTGCATGCAGTTTCTAATATGATAAGTTAAGGTTTTTTCAACTTTTAGGCCACGGGAAAGGCAATAATACAGAAGTTTCTTTCTTCTAGAGCAATAGGAAATAGTTTGAAGTAGAGCAAAAATGTAAGTCTCGTTGAAAAAAAATTATTACCCCCCAAAATCAAACAAATTCCACATTTAAAATTACAGGATATTCTCTTGATGTTCATAATAATAGAAAAAATTACTAAATTCATTCTGCCTTCAGTAGAAACAGCTCCCCAGAGCACCATAGATCCACCTTTAAAATGCCAGACTCATATCTGGATTTAAAAAATCTGCTCTGTCTTTTGCTATCTTCAGATCACGCCAGTAACTGTTAAAACCATTTAATTAATCAAGAATAAAATGTTTTTCATCCGAAAATGCAACATTTTACCATTTAATATTGTCTTTATTCAACTTTAACACAGACGTTCTTTCCCCCATTAAATGCTTATTGATTATTACAGGTTTTTTTTATTAATTTTAACAGATTATTAATTATTTTAAACATGCATAAATGTGGACCCCAATCTTTCGTTAAAAATTACGAGCAAATTCAGCAGTAGTCATTATACAGTAAGAGGAATTATGAGCCTTCGATCTCTGTAAAACAACTCTGATTTTGCAACAGATCTCTCTCCTATCAAACCAGCAGCTCAACGTTTGATCACATTTCCCACAGCAATTTTAGATCTTCGAATTTCATTAGAAATTCGGTGGACTGAAATTATCCTTCCACTTAAAAAACACATTTATCATATTTCACTACATGAACGTTCTTTTTTAGAGGAATTATCAATAATGTCCGTCCAAGAAAAATTGAAGGCTTATAAATTAATCTAGCCCAGTAGTTAACACATTCGCATGTCAACTGTAATTTATCCACTAGTAAGTTAAATAAAACGAAAAAATCTTGATTGTCCCTATAATTATGAACATCTAAAAATGTGGAGAAAAAAATATTTTGCATTATTTTTTATTAATTTTGTTTCATAATAAAAAAATTATAGCAGTTTTGCTTTTTAGAATACTAGATATATTAAGTGCACTTAGTATAATCTTGTTCACAATTATTTTTACATTAATTATTTCGAAACATAAAGTGTCCTTATAAATATGAGGAGTGTATGTTATAAACGTACACTTTTGCTAAAAAGTTTCCGGGATGAGTTTTTGCAGCTGGATCTTAAATTTTGCGTCCTCGCAGCGAGGACAGTGCGCGTTAAGGGGTTAATTGGAATAACCAATATTATTTGATATTTTACAACAATGTTTAATATAGTATTATCTCCAATTACTTGATGTGGAGTTGATATTGCAACAAACTACGCCTTTCCCATAAATGAATTATTCCTTGGCATAGGCATATAGTCGATTTGCCCACCTCACAACTTTCATTTGCCTTTTTCAGTAAATCACAAATATTTTTAAAATATCTTAAAAATAATATTTTTCCTGCACAAGATTTGAGGCCCCCTTTAAATGGGGGTCCTGAGCAGCTTTAAGGTATCAATAATTTTAAATATGTAAAATATTAGGTTTCATTAAATTAGGATATTATGATAACAGATGCACATATTGAATTTTTTTTTTCAGTAGTACTTATGCAATCAGTATTTGATACACAACATACTTTTAGCAGAAATATTTATAACACCATTTATTAATTTTTGTTGTGTTCTTCAATAAGCAATTTAAATTTATTAAGAAAATTTGCACCTAAAATAGCTTTATCTACTTTGGCTACTATAAAAGGAAAATGAAATTTTCTACATAGGCCTCAATCTAACATTAAAATTTTGAAACCAAATGTAGGAATAATTTTACCATTTGCAGCATACAGTATAAAGGAATTACACGTTTTATGCATGGATGAAACTGGAATTATTGATAAATCTTTAAATTCTTCAGCAGCAGAATTTGCCACTACATCTACTGCTGTTCGGAGTTTTCCCAGTTCTTTCCATTTGCACGGACTTTTGCATTTATTAGGATAGCACTGATTACTGAACTTAAAATAGTAATAACAATACTTTCCATCTGAATTAAATTGCTTTTTTGACTGACTTTGACTTTCGTTTTAAATTAAACTGCCAAAATTCACTTCTTTATTGCCTTTGAATTCTTAGTGATAAAATCTGATTTTCTAACATAGAAATTTTCTCAAGCACTTTATTCACAACAAAAGAAGAATAAATTTCTTTAAAATAAAACATCGAAACTTCTTATTAACATTAAAATAAAATGATTAAAATAGCCTACTTGAAGTTCCACATGAGATCTTTCATTGTGGCACTTTCTGTTGGAAAACTCATTTAAAAAAATTTTATCTGCCATTAACGATAAATTATCTAAATCCTCATTCCTTACGATTAGAATATTTTTATTGACTCTGCTCTGGCAACTAATCAAGCCAAAGTGTTCTCAAAATATTTATTGTTATATTACTCGCAGTAAGCGGCTTCATTTTAAGCGATAATTGACTAGGCTTCATATCACCCAAGGAAATTCCAGTAAGCAGTTTTTTGAATACACTTTTTCTCAGTCTTTTTGAATGTACTTAAAAATCTATGTTTAGCTACCATATATTTATCATCTTGATCACATTGTATAATATCTCATATAAAATTAAACTAAATATAAAACCTTAATTTATGGCTTCATCATTTGAAAAGCGGCTTTCACGGGAGGGTCCTCCGAGTCATCAGTGCTGTTGCTAAGTAGAAAGTGTCACTTGCCTATGTAAGACTACTATATAGCAAAGAAGTTAGAAGATTATATAGTAGTCTTAGCCTTTATTATCACCTCGCTTTTCGTCTCCTCTCACAATTAGGTGGCGTCAATGTAGGTCTATACCAGCTTTCGATTTCTGGTCATTTACAGAGTTTCGGTTATGGATAATTTCTACTGTTTCACGAAAAAATGCATGGGTAGAATTATTATAGCTCATTTAAATTAGTTATATCTAGGCTGACCACATGTTCTCGAAAATTACCTTCGTCCCAAAAAATTATAACACATTTGGGGATGCCGGTTATAAAGTTATTAATGTTTTATTATAATTTATTATATGTATAATAAATAAGCTGAAATAAGTTCTTTTAGGTGCTTAATACATAAAAATTACTAAAATTTTACAATTTAAGGTGATTTAATTATTTATTTATTTTTTGCCCTCGAAATTCGAGGACACCGCCATCTTTATTGAGCCATTAAAAAGTTGAATTTAGTTTATTCATTTGTAGTATTAATGATGTCAAATTATGCTTCTATTTGGTAAAACCTTATTTCTGGTTTATCCTCATAAAATAGAATTTTTATACCTACCTTGCTAGTTTTACAATTTGCAGTGTTTATTTTCTCTATAAAAGCTGCATTTTGTTCTTTATTCATTATGACGTTATTTTGTAGAATAAGTCACCAGATTGTAAGTTATAGAGGTAATTTATTTTACCTTAACTTACAAATGATTAAAGCTTATTAAAATTGCAGTAAACTATTTATTTCTATTAAAAAATTAAGAAAAACATCTTTTCAAATTCAAACACAACATTTTATTCTTTTTAAAACTGAAATAAACAACTTTTGTGTGTTGTCATTAACAGTTATTTAAATTTTAATAAAATAAAATATAATGAACTTGTACATGTACATGGAGGCTACAGACAAAAAAAGCCTTGCAGACATACCCATAGGACCTGTTTTACCATTAGGCAGTCACCCAAGGCCACCAAAAAACAGGGCCATTAAAAAAAAATAAAACAAAAATCATAAACTGATACACGTTTTTCTCTCTTTTAAGACATGTCTATATTCAAAAGGTAAATTGAATGCAGCCTTCTTTAACCGTCTGACGGATATAAGGTCCCTAAGCTGTTCTTTTCCCTACAATAAATTTATATAAATTTTTAGATTGTTTTTGAAGTTTTGGATTAAAATTATGGGCATAGTTACATTTTTAATAAGTTAATATAAGCATGACTTTAGTATACTGAAAAAAATTGTGCAATGAAAACAACATTACAATTTTGCCCTTTTCTAAGGCAGTCAGAGAGTTAACGATTTTAAGATACAAAAATACAATAAGGTACTAAAATGTTTACTTTTAATGAATATGTCCCATGTACTGTATCGAATGAGATTGGATCTTGACGGGGGGAAGGATTCATGAAGTAATTTGCAATTGCAACATAATAAATGGTGCCATTCACTTATGATATAATATTGTTGTGGGGTGGAAAATTTTCCGCAGAAAAGTTTCTTTTCTTGAAAATTTTCTACTGTGTGTTTCTGCAAATTTTTCTACTACTGTATTTTCCTGCGTGTAATACGCAGGTTAGATAAATTTGTTTTACACCAGAAAGTTTGATTTACAAAAAAGGGGTATATTTGTATGAGACAAAACTTTGTTTAAAAATAGCTTTGTCTCTTAATTGAAATTTCCAGTGTGAAACTGATCTAAGGCCTGCAGATTATGTGCAAGAAAATGCGTTATGTTTTTTCAGAAGATTTTCCATGTTTTTCCACAGAGAATTTTAAAAAGCAAAAATTTAGTTTAGTAATTTTTTTATGTGACATATTTAAATTTTTTTTTTTTATTAGTCATAGTTAATACACTCTATAATAATAATAAACATACCAAGAAGTAGTAATGCAAACTGGACACAAACTGACATGCATACAGGTTTCAATGGAAAATGCAAAATTTTAAAGTTTGGCTGCCATCGAATAAGCATGTGACGTGGCAGCGCATCCTAACTGCACAATTGGCAGAATATTAAAAATGAGAAATTTTGATTCTAGGTCATAAATTCTCCGAGAATTTTATTCTGTCCACTCAGACAGTAACTATGCCTCGCATACAGGTGCACAAACAATATGTGCAGATGTCAGCATTTCAGAAGGGTGTGTAGTTGGGCTCAAAGAAGCTGGTTGGTCTAATCTTCAAATTGTTTGACAATTGGATAGAAGCAATGCCACTATTAGATGATATTGACAGAAATGGGTGAACCATGGCCAAACACAGCATCAGGGAGTAAGCGGTGGGCTTAGAGAGAAGACAGAGCGTAACAAACAATCGTCAGAACAATACTCAAACAGGGGCGTAGGAAAGGGAGGGGCTCAGGGGGCTTGATTATTACGAAATTTCCTTTTAATGCCAAATAAAAGAATCACCAAATTAAAACCAAAATTAATGTGTCATAAATGCTCATAATTGGTAATATTTTATAATTAATACTACTAATTAGTGAATGCTAATTACCATCTAATTATTAATTGATTTTGTTAAGGTTAATTTTGAGTCATTTTTAAAATGAAATTTTTTGAGCCCCTCCCATGATTTTTGAATTGCTACGCCCTTGTACTCAAAGATCCAATTCATCATTATCATCGATCCTACGTGCAATTGGTACTTCATTGACTTCAAAGGTTATTAATAGGCGGCTCAGAGAAATGGGGTTGAGCTTACAAAGCCCCTTGTGCGGACTACTATTAAACTTTGTATACCGACAAGCATGTTTGCAGTGATATCAGGATCGTTTGAATTGGAATACAGTGTCGGACCTTTTATCCAGCATCCTGAAAACAGGCATTTTTCAGAAATTCAAACTAAATTGGAAAAAAAAAAAAGTTGAAAACTTATGTTTTTCATATATTTTTAGAGAATCCACGTTGAATGTGAAAAAAAAAATAGTAATAATATTACATAAAAAGAAAGAAAATCCTTTAAAACCCCGTTCTCCATAAAGGAAAAATAACTTTAATTATAATTTAAACAACTCAAAAAGGATATCTCAGAACAGTTTTGCTTAAGGTACCTATTGCCAATGTACAGCTTATGGAATGAGTCGATACTGCAAATTGCATCACAAACCAGTACTTTTCATCATTACAAAACATAACAAAATATTACCTTTTTAAATAGAAAAAAAAAAAAAAATAATAATAATAAAAGAAAATTATTTTACTTTGGAGCTTCTTTTGAAATTCACCGAAATGAATGAACCTTACTTTTAAGATTAATGAAACAAACATTTAAAATTGTAATAGAAAATTGAATTGCTTTACTGCATATGAATCCAAAACTGCAGCCAGAAAAGTTTTCGGACTGTTTATAGCTTTAGTAAATAAAATTGAATGTTAATTAAAAATGATTTTTAACTAAAATATTTAATATAACTTTGCAAAATTATGGCCTTGCATTAATCCGAAAACACATGAAAATCTGTAAACAGCAATCACTGCCACTCAAGTGTCGATACACCAAATCGCATCCCTGCGTAATGAATCACCTAGTATCAAAACTTAGCTATCAACTCATCTTTCTACTGCATTCTATGAGCAAAGAAATGAAACAGATAAACGAACATGATTACTGTCACGTGCTTCCAGTCAATGCATCGTGTGCTACTGGGTCATTCTTTCAAATGCTGAAAGGGGAGAAAATAAATGTTACTGCAAATGATCAAATGCGAGTCAGTGTATTGTGTTTATCTTCTTTTCAGTGTTTGTATTCTGATAAGAATTCTGCACCTGTTTTTTGCATGATCTCTGAGCTTTTAATATTTTTTTTTTATCACTTTTTTTAAACTATTGTTCTCTTACGTATTATTTTATCAGTACAGTTTATAAGCATGTTATTTTGTTGGGGAAGGGGTAATTTTTGCAGATGTAATATTTCCGTTTTCATCAGGGACCCGAATTCCGGAAAATTCCAGTAACTGGAATTGGGTCAGTCCCGCAATTGCCCGATAATGGGTCCTGTACTGCATCACTGAATGGAGTAGAATTGTCTTCAGTGATGAGTCTCACTGCGATTTGAGCTCCAATGACCAGCGAAGAGGCATCTGGAGATACCTCATAAAAAGTGAGATTCCAACCGGACTGTCGCCAACTATACGGTTCAACAACCAGAAGTGATGGTCTGCAATGTCATTTCATTTCGTAGCAGGACCCCTTTGGTTGTCATCCGTGACATCTTTACAGCACAGTGGTATGTCGACGACATTTTAAGTCCCTTTGTGTTTTCCTTCATATCGCGCAATCTTGATCATATATTTCAGCATGGTAATGCCCGCCCGTGCACAGAGATAGTTTCCGCTACTTGTTTTCTTGCTTGTCTAACATTATTTTGGCCAGTAAAGTTGCCGGATCTCTCTACCTCAGAGGACGTTTGGAGCATCATGAAAAGTGTCCTACAACCAGCTCGGGATTTTGCCAACCTAATGCACCAATTGGACAGAATTTGGCATGATATCTTGCAGAAGCACATTTGCCAACTCTATCAATTAATGCCAAGCCGAATAACTGCTTACATAAGGGTCAGAAGTGGCCCAACGCGTTACTGACTTGTTTACTTTGTGAGGCCATTTCTCTTGATTAAATCATCCAAATTTTCTGAAACTGTAATCATCTGTTTTTCTCCACATGTACATCACATCTACCAATTTTCATTCCATTTGGATAACTCCTTGGTGCATCTTTTTTTTTGGTCATAGAGTGTAGCTACAATAATGTCAGATACAGAGTACTGTGAACAATGGTGTATCCAGGATTTTATTTCAGGGAGGGGTGAGTTAATTTTGATAATGTATTTCATAGTGTACAAAAATCATTAATGTGCATGTTATCACCATGTTTCTAGGAACTATGGGAGCCTTTGTGCGAGTGCAAACTCAGAGTTCAGTGTTATTATAGGGATGATAACCCTTGTAGTTGAGAGAAAATAAGCGATAATGGAGCATCGAATGACTAGATATTTACCAAATCCCAACTTGTCTGTCAATTTGACACCCTTTGAAGTCTTTGGAATCATCCTCAATGCTAGGCGCAAGAAACGTATTTGCACTATACTTTAAATACTAACCTGTATCAACAAAAAAATTATTTTTGTAACAAAAGTGTTTTCTTGAAGTTTGTCAAAATAATGAAAGAAAGAAATTTCTCTTGAAAAAGATAATTTTTACGACACATTCACTAACTCATCTACTGTCAAGTTGGATGACTGGTAGATCCGAGATGGAATGACCCTTAATAAAACAGTGTTTTGTTCCAATTTAACCCTTTGTACTCGAGAGGTGACTCTCACTCACCATGTGGTTTGATGCTGCAATGCGAGAGGACTCTCACTAACCACTTGGTTTGCTGCGGTAACTCAATGCATGGCAGTAATTGTTTATGTTTAGCTTCTTCGACGCGGGTTCCTATGTTCTTTTTGTATAATATTATGAAGTGTAAATTGACACCCTTTCAAATGGAGATACTGACTAACATTCAAGACAAACTGACTGGAGATTTTTACCAGCCACGCCATCGAGCCTTGACTTCAACCTCCGATTCCGAAGATATCTGCTTGAATAGAAAGCTACACAATATTCTAACAGGCATTAAGAAGGACTGCAAAGTCTGCTCTCAGTGAAATAAACCCGGAAACAGGCATCAAATGACATATTAATGTAATACTTGCCCCAAAAAGCCAGGCATGTTTCTTGAGAATTGCTTCATGAAATCCCAGCAAAACCTGGGATGATGGCCAACACGAGGCCAAGTGTTGGCTGCCAACAGTAACAGCTGCTGGCCCGTTGGTGGCAAAAGTTAAGGTGCCGAAGGGAATATGTTACGCTGGCCATCAGATGGCCGCATTCGACCGATCCAATGCTGGCAGCCTGCAGTACGATCGGAATAAGTCAGTGGGCCACTGATGGGTCATTGCTGGCAGCAAGTTATCGGTTAAAAAAAGGTTGTGGGCCACTGTTGGCAACCAACAATAGGTTAAACAATGTTAGTGGGCCAGTGTCGGGCCACCTGATAGCAAACATAATTTTTTGGTATTGTTGCTGGAAGCCTTCAGTGGGCCAGTTGTGGCAAACATAAATAATTATATTACTCCGGTTGTTTTTATTGGCCCTTTATATTTTCCCATTAAGGGCCCGCTTCACTCACTGTCGCTGGAAGCCGAAGCTAATGTTATTCTATGGGAAATTTTCCTTTACATATAACTTATTAACTAATACATATTTTTAAGTTCTGTTTTCACATTCTGAAAATTTCCAGCTGTTAAATTAGCGAACCTTTTTTAAAATATTATTTTTTTTAATTTTTATATTTTATTTTGAAGCTGCAAAATACGAATTTTTTTTCATTTTGCAATTTCAAAATAAAATATTAAAAATTAAAAAAATACATTTTTAAAAAAGGTCCGGAATTTTCTGAATGTGAAAACAGAATTTAAAAATACGTATTAGTTAATAAGTTATTCGTAAAGAAAATTTCCCCATAGAATAACATTGGCTCGCGCTTCCGGCGACGGTAAGTGAAGAGGGCCGTTAGTGGGCCAACAGTGGTTTGGTTATGACTATTATATTATATTATTTTATTTATTTATTTATTGTGATACCTTACATTTTATTAATGCTAATTTCTATGCATCCAATATTTAATTTGGTTTTGTAGAAACAGAGGGTGATCAAACTATTATTTATTTATTTTTTTATTTTTAACACTTTTTTTTCATTTTGATTTAAAATAATAATAATAATAATAATAATAATGCTTGACTAAATGATTTCGAAATGCAGACATGTAAAAATGTTTAAAAACTCACATTTTCTATTATCGATTTAGTCCAAAGTTCAATTAAGGGATCAACTATAAATTAAAGAAAAGCACAAATATTTTGGATCACCCTGTGTTATAAAAAGCTAAAAATGACTTGTAACTTTAACACATTATTGCGCTTACTATATACAATATTTGTAAGTTTTTTGTATGGGAAATATACAATTTTTTAAGCAGATATAATTTTTTTTTTTTTTCAAAAATTATTACATTTTTGGCAAGTTTTTTGCTTATAACAAGAAGGAATTTCCATAAAGTTCTACAAAACTTGCAGAAAAATTGATAAAACATTATTTTGAAACATAAAATTCATATGTGTAATTTTCGAGGAGATTTGAGCACTTACATTCATTTCTTTTTTTTTTTTTTTTTTTTTTTTTTGCTGAGCGTGCGCGAAAGATAGATTTTTTTTTTTATTATTACGTTAGTCGAAAGCCAGATATCTTGGGTAACTTATACAAAAGTTTATTTCAATGGAATAAAAATTAAGCAAATTATTGGTAAAAGAACGAGCCAGATTTTAGATATTTTCAACCACGTTACAAAAATTCATTTTTGTGAAAATCCCCTTATGAACTCACAGATCGTACTAAATGAATAAGAGTATGTTAGAGTTATAAGTCCAGAAGGATTTTTTCACAAAGAAGAAATTTTGAAACATGGTTGAAAAATTTGGATCTTCAAATTAAATGTTTGGCATGTGAAAAACCCCTTATGAATTTTCAAACCTGTATATAGCTAAAATCTACCCCATTTTTTGGCAACAACTTGCTTAATTTTTACTGTATTGAAATGAACTTTCGATATAAATTGCCCATTATATCTAGCTTTTAACCAATGTGATGAAAATTTTTATCTTTCCCGCAAAAGCAGTAAATAAAATATTTATTATAAATGCTCATATCTCACCAAATATTACACGGATAAATGTGTGCTTTAGAATAATATTTTTCTATTGTTTTGTCAATTTTTCTGTAAGTTTTGTAAAATTTTATTAAATTCCATTCTTGTCATAAGCAAAAAAAAAATCCCCCCCCCCCGCCAAAAAAAAAAAAAAAAAAAAAAAAAAAAATTAACAGTTTATTTAAAAGAAAAAAAACATACACATATTGTTTATAGTATATGCAGCGTGTTAAAATTACAAGTCATCGGTAGCTTTTCATGATATAGGGTGATCCAAAGTATTTGTGCTTTTCTCCAATTTGTGGTTGCTTCTTTAATTGCACGATAGTGGAAAATACGAGTTTTAAAATGTTCTTTATGTATCAGAAGTTCAAGACCATTTCACCCAGTATTTGTTAAAATAATAATAATAATTGATTACCCACTGCATTTATAGTTCAATAAAATTATTACAAGCATTTGATTCTTAGACAATGTTTATAAATTTAGGATTTCTAGTACAGCGTGAGAAATATTCTGCCGATCCGTTTTCATTAAAAATAAATCTATGATAAGCTTATTATTACTTTTGTTCTATGGAAATATAAGACTTTGATAAGATAAATATATATTTTGTTCTAGACAATATTATATTCTTTGTAAATTTTGTTTCAAAGTGTTAAATTTCAAAATGTTTATTTAATTGTGTTATTTTATGAAAATAAATGTATGGTTGCAAGTGACTAGATAAAATATTGAAATAAAAATTTTCTGATTTAAGTATGCAATATAGAAAACATTTAATAAAATATATTTAAATCAGAGATAGGGAGATGGTAAATATTGAAAATCGTACTTTGAAATTTCTTTCTTAATGTCGTGATTTCATAGATTGAAATGTATCGAAATGTATCAGTATTGAAATGTATCAGTATTAAGTACATTAAAATTTCTCATACACTATTGACATAAAATAAATAAATAAATATTCCATGCAACATAATTTTAAAATTTTGCACTCGATTTTACATCATTGTAATTTATCAAAACTTTCTAAACATATTTGGGTATAACTTTGTGGATTGATTGAGAAGTTACTTTTTGAAAAGTATTTTGTACTTGTGTGCTAAATTTTCATGCAAATTTTTAAAAATCAAAAGTTTTTTAATCAAAAAAAAAAAAAAGAAAAGAAAAAAGAAAAACTCACCAACCAATGCACAAAGTAAAAACCAAATTTATTTCGAATGTATTGATACTATTAAAATCTTTTGAAAATTTTGAATTTGATTCTTTTTTTTTTTTTTTTTACATATTTAAATAGTTTTCCAGAAATTTTAATATGCTTAGTATTGATAGATTTCAAAGCATATGTATGTAAATTTTAAGAACTCTAAGACACTAATTTCAAAGTACGATTTTCAATTTCGTCATCCCCTTAAAAGGGATTTAAAAACTACTAAAGTACGGAGTTCTGACTCTGAAGAATAAAACAATAAGTTACCATAAATCGGGGGAAAAAAGCAACAGCTGTCATCATTATGACCCTTACTCAGGCGAACAAAACTGGACACGAGTGTAGCAAAAGCCGCACTCGTGCCTACATTGTTCACCTAATGAAGAGCCATGGTATTATTTCCACCCGAAACAAATGTTGCGAGGTTTTATTATTTTTATTATTATTGGGTTTCTTTACAAAGATTTTTATTATTAATAACGGTTCTTTGATGCGTTTATTACTGCAAGAAAAATAATAAATAAAAATAAAATAAAATAAAATAAATAAATAAATAAATAAATGATAATAATAAAATAAAATAAAACGGCAACAAATGTCACAACTATGATCCTTAGTCAGGCGAACAAAAGTGGACACTGTGCATACTTTGTTCACCAAATGAAGAGACTTGTATCACCAGAAACAAATGTTGCCAGGTTTTTTTTTTTTTTTTTTTTTTTTTTTTTTCCCAATTATTGCGTTTCTTTACAAAGATTTTTATTATTAATACCGGTTCTTTGGAGCATTTTTTACTGTAATAAATATGTGCTTTAATTTTTTTTATTTATTTATTTATAATTTAATTTTAATTATTTTTATTATTTTACAATTAAATTATATATGTACGCTTTTTTTTTTTCATATTTTTGCTATCATAAAAATTTAAGATAAACATTCATGCATAATCCTGAAAACCAATTGAAAACCATTTTTTTTTTCTTATTAATTTATTTAAATAACTAATTCATCCAAAGTTATGGATTACCTTTTTTTTTTTTTATCAGAAAACAAATTAACTGCCAAGTTTATTATTTAAAACGCAGATTACAATTTAAGATTCAAATTCACATTTAAAAAATTACTTAAGGCAGGTCGACATTCTTTGAACAGATAAGCACTGTTGCTAACCTTCAAAGATCTTTGACAGGAAGCATCTGGTATCATAATTGCTGACTAAGGAAAATATTCCAATGCAACTAACACATTCGTACTGCACGGATATACGTTGGTTTGGTTTACTTTAAAATGAATTTATTAAATAAAGACGTAAGATGTTTTCAGTTGCTCTAGGTTTCATCATAACTATAGGGAATTACTTATTTCAAATCTTACATAGCGCATAGCGAAAATGAAACAGGATGTTAAAAAATCTGTTTTATACACAGATTTAATGAGAATGACTATTATTTTAATTGTTTAGTAGTGGATGTACATCAATGATTTATATTTCCTTCTAAAGAGACCTTAATTTTCCTTAATTATTATTATTATTTGTTGAGAAATAAAACAATTTAAAAAATAAAAATACGGGATTGCAGTTCAAAGATTAACGCCTGTGATAAGTATATGATATTTGACAGAAAATTATTCTAATCTAAATGAGTTTTTTATTTTAGCTTCTTATCTTTATTTATTTATTTTGTCTCACATCTTTATGCGTCGAAAACTTTATTAGTGTGTGAGTGTTATCTGTGTTAATAATAATAATTTCGGAATTTAAAAGGTAATAATGCACTTGTTATTCATGAAATATGAATAAATTGATTCAAATTTAGTAGTATAGGACCACCTTCACGATTCTTTACTTTTTGAATCATACTGGTGATCAGGAATGAAAGAGTTCCGCTTTTTTGCCACCACTAATTTCCATAAAAAATTTTCTGCTCTATAAAATCACAAAAATAACATAAGAAATATGATACAAATTTCTGCATTGAAACACTTTTGGCAGAAAAAGCAGAACTCTTTCATGCTTATGTGACGTTTCTTTGGGATATAATAGAAAGCCTAATACTTATTTTGATTATACTTTTTGCTATTTCCCTTTTAATTAATTTATGGCAATACTTCATTTTCCATTTATATTTCTAACATATGGGAATTTTTAAAATGCCGTTTACTATTTTACAAGAACATTTTTTTAAAAAATACTTTATATATATATAAGGATCTAGTCAAATATATACAGAATGGATAATTTTTAAGATTTATTTATTTATTTATTTTTTCAAGCGATGTTCTCTGGATTAAGAAGAAAAAAAAAATCTTGGCTGACTGTTATTAACATTTATTTATTTTATTTCACATGTAAAAATTAATTCTCATTATGTATATTTATGCAAATTTTTCTCTGATACTGCCATGTTAAAAACTGGGGGGAAAACTGGATGAAAGCGGCATATTTTGAAGGATTGATCGTCAAATGTAATTAGCACCAATTTAAGTCAGTCCAACTAAATATCAAGTTAAGTTAAATTGTATTCAATTGTTCATAGAGATAGAATACAGCGTTCAAAAAATCACTGATACACACAAAAATGGACAGATAATTTTTTAATGAAGTCAAATTGTGTTCAGAACATATCAAAATGTGTAAAATAACCGAAAAACGGGAATCGAAAATTTTTACGTATCAAATACTTTCTTCTTATACATGCAGAACAAAGTAAAAATAAATAAAATAAAAAGCTTACAAATTTATAATTGTCCTAATAACTTTCCCACAGCTATACAAATATAAAGTTGGATCCATAAACTTATTAGCTCTATTAAAATAATAATAATAACAAATAATAAAAATATAATTAGAAAACTAATGACTATTATAACTCATTTTAAACGGACCTACGAGATATTTGCTGTACATTTCATGAAATCCTAATATTTTCATAATAGTTCTAAAATCAAAGGCTTGTAAAAAAAAAAAAAAAAAAAACACAAAACACAAAACCAAATTAAAAAAGGAATCACTTACTCTTACACTTTTTATGAGATCATTTAACCTTTACGTATCTTCTACGCCGCAGACTTGGCACGAAATGGCGAAGCGAAATGAGAGGGAATTTCAAATCAACAGCAGGTGAATCGCAGCGCCCTCTATGCATTCGAATTGCAAGTGATGGTCCGGTACCGGCCTTATAAATTGTGGCCGCAACATGGCAAACATAATGTTGGCCGTGTGCTGGTAGCCTGCAAAAGGCCAGCTGTTATGCCGCTTCTGAGCCACCGGCCTTTTCACTGTAGGCTGTCTCCAATGCTGGCAGCCGTAAGCGGCCCACTGCTTCAGCTACATGTGGCAACCTGCAGCTGATGGCAAGTGCAAGATGCCAGCTGTAGGCCAGAACGAGCCCATCAGTATAAGTTTTGCTGGGATATCACACACAGAAAAATTACAGAGACTAATATTTAAGAAATTATGTTTACAAAGGTGTAAAGATATATAAAATTATACATTAATTTGTGTGTGTAATGATTTTAAGTTACTGGTAAGAAATATATCAAAAAGGCTGTGAAACGCCTCGAGTTGCTAGTGTGCCATGCGAAAAAAGGCCCTGAGTGCGAAGGGTTAATATCTGCTGATCTATTGGAGCATAACACACATCCAGAATTTTACATCTGTGGCTCAATTGTGCATATATATTGTATTCAAGCATTCCTATCAAATGCATTAAATTAAGAGCATTATATTTGGCTGCCTTTAAGTAGACCTGCACATTGTCTACATAATATTGCATATGTACCACATTGTTTGCTAAAATTTCTGCTTGTGTAGCTGCATGCAAAGGGTTATTTTAGATCTATTGAAGGGAACATTCTTTGTATTATTGCATGTTAATGAAATCATGTTTCTATCTAATAGTTGATTACCCGCTTAAATATTATACACATACCAAGTTTTATAGTTTTTATTTTATTCCTAGAAGCATAATTATTTATTTATTTTGCAACAGTGTTTGTGTTATTGGATTATATATGTAAAATGCATTTGCCACTCGAAAAAATTAAAAAATGTATCAGTGAAAGTAGAATCACTGTTAATGAGATAAAATTTACATGATATTAGTTTATCATCTAAATTAAAGGAAATAAAAATTAATATACTATAAAAACTAAGCATAATTTATAAGTACAAAACTTTGAATAAACACCATAAAATGCAAGTTTCCTTACAACATAAAATGCAAATCCCACCATTATTCAAAGCTTTGTACTTATTATTATTAAACAGCAGTTCTGTGATGCCTTTTTTTTTTTTTTTTTTTTTTTAAATAATAATTTACCTATATTGAGAAAGCATAATTTTATAATGTCTAGAAATCACTCTCCTCTCCCACATATGAAAAAAAAGTCATTAAATTTGACCCAAGGTATTCCTGTTAGAAATGTGAATTTTCATTTACAATTATAGCATTCAAACAATAAATATTTTTAAAATATAGTAATAAACTAGGTAATGATTTTCAAACTAATTTAGACAATGTGGATAAAATGCTGCCATTACTAATAAAAAAAAAAAATTAAAAAAAAGCAAAATAGAAAATGTTTTAATTATATTGCTAGTGACATTTTATAGAAACACAATTTAAATACATAAAATCATTAAGATCATCTCTACATGATTGTCTTGAAAAATTATTTCAATCAAAACTATTACCTTAATGAATTCTCGATAAATTACCAATTTTGTTTAGATAACGTTGAGCAGAAATATAAGCATAACAATTTTCTGCTATATAGACTAAATTAAAATACCTTTAAACAAAAACAAAAAATTTCTTCCACTGGTGCAAATAAAAATGGAGTTTTAAAATGACATTTAAAAAGGAATATGTGTATTTGTCTTGTAATTTTAAAACTTTCTTAAGAAAAAATAAATTATTACAATTGCATAATTCATATAATTTATTAAATAATCAAAAATGATAAACTTATAAAGCTTTAAATAAAATAATTTAATAAATTTCATATTGCAGTAAAATATATATATATTTTTTTTAATTGCAGGTACAGTTTACAAGTTATATACAGAACAACATAACACAAGCAAATATGATAAGCAGGCTATTGAGGAATGTTTCATCTTCAGTTTTGACAGTATTAATTTTTATAGAAATTGCTTTATGTAAACCCTTAAAAAAAGAAGTTTTATCAGTGCTTTTCGGTTCAGAATCAAATGCTAATCTACAACAATCAAAACAGTTTATTGGAACAAGTGTTATTGGAGGACTGATGTGGCCAGTTTTACTGACACTAACGTTCACAGCTATTATGGCTCGAGTGCCTGATGCTCTCCAACGTCTATTGACTGGAACGGGATCAAGTTACAGATATACAAATCACCAAAGAATGATGTCAAAAGATAATGAATATTTAGACAATATAATGAAAATGCTTTCAAATGCAATTGATACAGTAGAGAATATGAAATTGACATCATCCTTTCATGGAAGATAAAAGAAAATTTTCATTATAAACTGAATTGTACATATTGCTTAGTTATACATATGTTTATAATAAAATAGTAAAATAATGAATTTTTATCCAGGAGTAAATTCTAATGAAAAATATAGATAGTGGAGAAAAGATTTTTTTTTTTTTTAATGCATATATATAAATAATGTAACATAATTGTAGAATGTAAGAAAAACAAATGTAATGCCAAATTTATCCATAAGATTCAAATTATATATCCAGGAATAGTCAAAAGAAATAGGGATTAATCCATAATACTCAAGCTCAAATTATTAAACAATTACATATGGAAATGAAGCTTTATATAAAACTATAGATATTGAAAAATTTGAGTTTTTTCCAAGATCATATATAACAAGTATGAAAAAGCAGAGGCCACCATTGCTTAGAACAGGTGGTGTATATATAATTATCCAGAAAAGATTAGCAGAAACATTACATTTGAAATCAGTCTGGATAAGTGCAATTTCAATGTTGTAAAAAGTTCATTATGTGATATTTATTTTGAATTTTAAAAATAGCTATATATGCTTAGCTTTTTTCCATAGAAACTAAAATATTGTTAAAAAGATCAAGGGTTTTTTTTTTTTTTCCCCCAATTATTATATTCTACTATATTTACAAACTGGATAAGATATAAAGAATCTGTATTTTAAACACTTACAGAAATTAAATTTAAAAGATAACTCCCCTTCTCCCTCCCCATGTGATTTATGGAATTTTTGTTGTTTTGTTATATAAGGATATCTGATTCAAAAATGGATTTTTTTTTAATATTACTCTTTGAATATGTCACCTTTTAAATTAGTGAACAATTTTTTGAAAAAATAAATAAATAAAATATTTTATTTCATTAAAATTTAGGACTAAGTTTGGATCTTTAAAATAAATATGTAAATTTATTTTTTCAAAAAATTGCTCACTAAACTAAAAGGCAATATACTGAAAAGAGTAACATTTAAAAAAACTTCAATTTTTAAAAGATATTCTTATAAAATGAAGCAATGATAATCCTATTGAATAACATGAGAAGAAAGAAAGGAAATCTAATTGTTATACAGCCTTGTGTTACATAAATTGCTTTAGAATAACTTCAGCAACTAACTTATCAAATTTATATATATGAAGATTTACATCATATTATGAATCAATTTATAGCCTTCTGGGTTTCTATTTTAAGATAATTATTAAATACAATAAAATTAAGTTCATTACAGTATATCTTATTACATACATATAAATTCTTTTAGATATAACAAAGCATATCTAAAAGAAACAAATGCAATGATCACAGATAGTTAATGAAACAGTGGTCTTCAGTGAAATGACTAAAATTAGAATTAAAAAAGAAAGTTCTTAGATGATTTAGAAAAAAAAAAAAAAAATCACAGCAGTAAGAGAAGGCCAGTAACTTTATTACAACTTAAATGCATGAGCACATTACACAAACTAATGAGATATGAAAACTTATTTATAAATTTGTTAAAATACTTTCAACAAGCACAATATTTATAAATAAAAATTGCTTTAATATTTACAAAAGTAGCAAACTGCTCATAAAAGTTATACATTGAGCGATATAATACAACTGTTTCCTCACAAACACACACAATGACAGCTACATGTAAAACTTGAAGCACTTAAAACTTTCAAATCACTACCAGTTGTTCATGCCTGGTTTACTTAAAGTCATAAAATATATCTGACAAGCAGAACCACCTTTTGCAGATGAAAAAAACACCTAAAATGGAAAAAAAAAAAAAAGTTTTTATATTTAGAATATTTATTTTTATTAAAGATTATCCAAAACTATTACCAAATACAAAAACATGTCTGTCATCAAGAGATTCAATGTATCACATATATTTGATGAATGCCCGATTGAAAGTTACAGGAAAAATTACTGAAGGGATCAGCAGAATAAAATAGTTATAAATGTTTTGTAATTCTTAAGAAGGACGAATAAACTTTTAAAAAATTTAAAATACCTTTGACAATCCTTCTACTTGAGCAGCTTTGATTATATGATATATTTCGATCTGCATTCGCAGTCATCCTCAGATGTTTTCTTTGCTGCATTACTGATTCACGTCTTCATCCTCTTCCACATCACTCTCCTCTTTTCCTACGTCACTTTGTCGTCGATAAGTCTTTATTACATGTTGCCAATCTTCAGCAATAATGCTGTGCTCTCTCTCATTTACTGCAGAATTAGTGGTTAATATTTCCAAAGCTTCGCGTTTCAGGGCGTAGTTATGTGAATTGTAAGGCGCTATTTTGATGGTTTTTAGGGTATCAGTTATAGGGTTAGTTTTATGCGTACGAGATAAAGCGGTGGAGCATCTATTGTATTTGAGATCGCTGATGTGCTCTATTTCCCTGTCCTTAATTTTTCTTTTTGTCATTCCTATGTATGAGGCCGGTTTATTGTTTTCTAAGTCAAATGTAATTTTGTATATTCCTGAAGTTTCTTTAGGGTCAATAATGTCTTTTTCGTTCCGAATTCGTTGAATAATGTTCCTATTGGGTTTGATGGGTCTATGTATATTATGTTTGGATCCTTCATTTTTAATTTTGTTTGCTATGCCGTTACAGAATGGTATGGAGGTGGTGAATTTGGGTTTAGTTTTCTGGGCGTCATTAATATCATTAAGAGTTTTTAAGTGTTTTTTGTAGAGTTTTTGAACAAGAGAGTTACTGTATCCTGCATGTTTGGCAATGTTTTTTATGAATTTTATTTCAGTGTTAATTTTAATTCAGTGCAATCCTAATCTGCTCAAATAAAAATCTACTTAACACTGAAATAAAATTCATAAAAAACATTGCTAAACATGCAGGATACAGTAACTCTCTTGTTCAAAAACTCTACAAAAAACGCTTAAAAACTCTTAATAATATTAATGACGCCCAGAAAACTAAACCCAAATTCACCACCTCCATACAATTCTGTAACGGCATAGCAAACAAAATTAAAAACGAAGGATCCAAACACAATATACATATACCCATCAAACCCAATAGGAACATTATTCAACGAATTCGGAACGAAAAAGACATTATTGACCCTAAAGAAACTTCAGGAATATACAAAATTACATTTGACTTAGAAAACAACAACAAACCGGCCTCATACATAGGAATGACAAAAAGAAAAATTAAGGACAGGGAAATAGAGCACATCAGCGATCTCAAATACAATAGATGCTCCACCGCTTTATCTCGTACGCATAAAACTAACCCTATAATAACTGATACCCTAAAAACCATCAAAATAGCGCCTTACAATTCACATAACTACGCCCTGAAACGCAAAGCTTTGGAAATATTAACCACTAATTCTGCAGTAAATGAGAGAGAGCACAGCATTATAGCTAAAGATTGGCAACATGTAATAAAGACTTATCGACGACAAAGTGACGTAGGAAAAGAGGAGAGTGATGTGGAAGAGGATGAAGACGTGAATCAGTAATGCAGCAAAGAAAACATCTGAGGATGACTGCGAATGCAGATCGAAATATATCATATAATCAAAGCTGCTCAAGTAGAAGGATTGTCAAAGGTATTTTAAATTTTTTAAAAATAAAATAATTATTTCATATAAGTATTGCTGCCTGAACCTGCACTGACCTTGAAGTAAACAGTATAATATGCATGTTAAGCAGAAGCAAAGCATCCATGGAAATGATAGAAGCAGTTCTCCTCTTATTTAAGATTTAAAAAATAAGTTTATTTCTGTAAAAGCACTTATTTTTGCGAGGCTTTAATTTTCGCAAGCCCATCATCGTAATAGCGAAAATTTAAGCCTCTCGAAATATTCTTTCTTTTTTTTTTTTTTTTCAGCCTCTAATAATAATAAAAAAATCAGGAAATTTTCTTTTACCAAAAGCTCACAGGCATGGACGGTCCGAATCCGAGAAAAGTGAAGGGGGTGGGGTGATTACATTTTCTTCAGTGCAAAAGGGGGGTTCAGAAGTCCCTAGTTTGATAAAGCTTGAGGGGAAAAAAGAGATTGAGAAAAGAAACTTTTTTTAGTTGGAATGCGCACATTGAGCCAAGGCCAAAATTGATGTATAAGCACTGTTGTGAGAATGAATTGTTTTCAGAGCGATGGGGACGGGGGGGGGAGGGGGGACGAATTTTTCGGACAAAAGGAAGTTTCTTAAAATGCCTTATGCAAAACGGGTTCTATATTTAGGTACTTTTTAACTTTAGAATTTTTTAACTTTCGGTTCTATTCATATAAAATTCGCGAAATCTTCAGCTCGCGAAATAACCAATATCTTCATTTTCGCGAAAATTACGGCTCGCGAAAATAAGTGCTTTTACAGTATTTTATACTATATATATATATAAATAGTATTTTTGGTTTCTTGTCCAGCAGAAAGTACGCCTGTGCACTTTTATCTAACCTTGTGTCATTGAAAAATAGAACTTATTCCCTCTCTGCTCTTGGAAACAGGTTTGTTTAGTGCTTCCAAGATTTTTCTGAATTATGTCTCACCACTGATATTAAGATATATTTTAATGCTTTATAACTCAGCAACTAATCAATTTATAAAAAAAAACCAACACAACTAGTACTTTTCTATTTGAGGAGAAAAAAACTGGCGAGTTTATTTAAAGGCATCAGTAACAAACTTTGAAATTATATTCAAAACACAGATTTAGGGAACCTTAAAATAATAATAATAATAATAATTAAGATGATTATAAAAAAAGTAAATAATAAATAATTTTAAAAGAATAATAAATTCAAACCAAATAATTTTAAATAAGCATCCATGCGTTAAGCAGAAGGCTCGGGTTCGATTCCCGGCTCTGGTATTTTTCACATAATTGGTATAAAAATCTGCCTTCCACTCCAAATTATCTAAAATGAATTAAGGTTGATGGATAAAGAATTTCTAATTATAAATATTTTATTTATATATTTATTTCATTTATTAACTATTTTATTAATTATTAGAAATATCTTGTTTATGAATTGAATGAGAGGAGAAAAATCTCAAATGGAGTGAAAGTACAGAGAACACTACAGTTCTGAAGAAGCACTATTTGTTGGGCCTTATCATATGTATGCATCACCAAATGCATCAAATAGAGTGGTATTTAGAGTAGCATATAATTTATGTACCACTGCTGGAGATAACATTTAATAATAACAAATTGCAGCTTCCTTAAAAATATATGTCAATGCTTTTAAAATTAACATTGTATAATTCTTAAAAATTAATTATACCTAAAATCCAAAGCATGGTATAATATTAGGAAAATAAAAAGATAATTAAATATACAGTAATAAAATACAATCATGAAAAACGGCAGTTTTTCGAGTGACGCAAGCGGAAGGACAAACTGAACGCTGCGATCTCATATATACAGCTAGTTTGACGTCAAAGAAATTTGTAAAAACCGACACTTAATATCTCAGCAAATATGTCATATTTTGGTCTGATCTTTTCAAAATAGTCTTATCTTCGGTCTTAATCTATCCTGAAAATTTTACATTTCTATATGCAGTATGTTTTGAGATCTGAATCACAATTTAAAGCCAAAAAGGGAAAATGTGTGGTGTAAGGATGTAATGGACTAAATTCATGAAAAAATATCTCTAAAGCCGCACGAACGTTTTTCTTGTAATTAATATATGTTGTTAATGGGATCTTTCTGAATCTAGTAACGTTTTCGTTTTTTTTTTCAGGAAAACTCTTGTTTTTTATAAAAGTTGTTTTAACCCTTTAACCGTTGCAAATGGCTTTTTCCGTCACTTAATATTTGAAATAAGAGGCTAATGTGGCAAATTTTGGAAAAATATGATATTTTTTCCTAGACCTTAAGATTACTGAATATCCATTGATTTTAAAAACTAATATGCTTTATTCCTACTTCACTTAGTATTGATTTTATGAGTTATTAAACAGATACACTAAAAAACTCGACACGGTTAAAGGGTTAAAAATAGAACTATATTACTCCGCCAATTGCATGCTTTTCTTCGGCGAAAACATCGTGATGCGGTGTTTACTAGCAAGGCTTGGGTTGGACCCGCTGATTGGTTGACCAACGTGAATGTAGTCAATAAATTATTTCAGCTTTCCTTTTTTTAATGCAAAAATGCTTTATTACATTTTTTATATATTTATTGTATATATACTAAGTCAAATTCACTTAAATATATTTTCTCTTCTGCTATGAAAAAGATATTTGATTTCAAAATCTCATATTTAGTCAAAAAAGTATTTAGATAACATTTTAAATAAAGAAGTATTTTGTAATTTTAGATATTCCATTTTATCATAATAATGATGAATTTACAATTTTTTAAAGCAAAAAATTTTTAATCATTCATGAACATCGATTTTATAGAAGCTCAATCATTTGTGATTCCTATTCATGTATCCTTCCGCACAGGGAATGGGAAAAAACAGCAAACTGAGTTTTGGCGCCATCTTTTGTTTTTAATTTAAACTAAAACATACACTTTTGCAAATATATATATATATATTTATTTATTTATTTTTAAAAATTAAAAATCTTTTCAAAATACAGTTAAAGTTTATTCATATATTTACTTTTCAGACTTTAAAATGATACATATTTTAAATATTAACATAATCAAACTAATTTTTTTATTATTATTTAAAGCAATAATGGCTAAGGGGATGAAAGAGGGGATTAATACGCTGTATATATATATATATACATATAATTTTTTTTTTTTTTTTTTTTTTTTTAATCTTATTGGTCATTGGTGTTTCAAAATGAAAATAGAATTAAAATTCATGAAAAATGTGTCAAATAGCAATTATTGAAAAACACGTCAAAATAAATAAATAACATCTTTACTTTGAAACCCATAATAATTTATTTTAAAAATATAATTCTCTCTCTCTTTCTTGCTTTTTTTTTTTTTTTTTTTAATTAATTAATTTCTGCATGAAAAATTCCATTACATAAATATATTTACTACTACAATAAACCTGCCTTTAATTTTAAATAATTATTTCTACATGTTTCTAAGCAATTAAAAGTGATTTTTTTAAAAAAGAAAAATAGCTTAAATATCGGAATGTATATGGTTTTATCATGAAGGTAATAATTTGGCCATCTAGTGGCGCCATCTCGTAGCTTATATTAAAACCATATACATTCCAATATTTTATTTATTTTTCTAAAAAAAAAAAAAAAGCACTTTTAATTGCTTAGAAACACGTAGAAATAATTATTTAAAATTAAAGAAGGGTTTTTTTTTTTTTTTTTTTTGCTTATTGTAGTTGTAAATATATTTATGAAATGGAATTTTTCATGCAGAAATTAATTAAAAAAAAAAAAAAAAAAAAAAGTAAGAAAGAAAGAGAGAATTATATTTTTTAAATAAACTATTATTGGTTTCAAAGTAAATATGTTATTTATTTTGACGTGTTTTTCAATAATTGCTATTTGACACATTTTTCATGAATTTTAATTTTATATTTTAATATACAGCGTATTTATCCCCTCTTTCATCCCCTAGCCATTATTGCTTTAAATAATAATAAAAAAAATTAGTTTGATTATGTTAATATTTAAAATATGTATCATTTTAAAGTCTGAAAAGTAAATATATGAATAAACTCTAACTGTATTTTAAAGAGAGATTTTTAATTTTTAAAAAGAAATATAGATATAACTTTTATTTTCTATAAAACTTAAGCTTAACTTGTATTTTACTTAACTTGTATTAACTTTAGCTTAACTTTTATTTTCCATAAATGTTTTCTCCAAATGATTTTATCTTATTTTTAAAATTATAGAAATGTAGAGCTTAATTTATATTTTGTCTATTTTTTTCCACCAAATATTTTTATGAAATAATTTTTACCTGCACTTTTGATGAAAATTTAAATTGTGAATACTGGAGCAGTATCTATACTTTGTCTCAAAAGGGAAAAGAAAATAAATAAATTTCCATTTTTAACATTAACTTGATTTTTTTTTTTTTTTTTTTTAATTGTTTAATTTGCATTTGTAATTCTCTAAAAAGAAACTTACAAAATGTAAATTATGTAATTCTAACTTAAATTTGAAATTTCCCACTCATTATTTTAAAGAGTTTGAGAATCCCACTCAATATTTTTTTCTAGTGCGGTTGCTTCTCCATTTTGTTTCCAAGTGGCAGGCTACTTGAAAATTTGTCAGCATGATAACGTTTGAAATACTGAATTAATTCAAACTAAATTTGTAGTGTGGATTTATCTCAGAAATGTATTTGTTATGTTCATTTGCCAACTTAATCTACCCTCTTGTTTCCCTGTGCCCATTAAAAATTTCAAATTTACATTAGAAAGGTTCTATGAGCCGATTTGCTTAGAACTCCATATATACAAGCCTTCATTAATAAATCCACCAAGTCCATTAATAAATTGTAGCTGCCATCTTGAAAAAAAAAAAATGGTGGCAACTTCATAATAAAAAATAAATCGGTTCACTCTTCCTAGGAGCCAGAAGGACTTGTTTTAATTTTTTGATCAATAACCCCTAAAAAGTAATGATATCAGTACAAAAAACCCTTAACGGGTTAAAAGTTTGTGACGCCGCTACTTTATGGCTATAAGAATTTGAAATATGAGTCTTAAAAATAATGATATAAAATTTTAAGTGATGCTTTGCAATTAGTTAAAATATACATAGATTTTCTTATTTGATCATTTACTTTCTACTTTTATTTATATTTATAATGCAAACGTAATATTTTTAGCTTCAAGATCAGACAGATATATAAAATACACTCACTGATGCTTTTTCATTCACATTTCAAATTCAAAATAACAGTTTTAAAAGGAATGATATAAAAATTCCAGTGGCGCCTCGGTGTTGTTTTAAAAGATTTGTTTTTAGATTCCATTAAAACTACTTTTGTTTTGTCTAATAATGTATATTTACATATTGAAACAGTGCTTTTAATTTTCAAATATACTGTCAAATAATTATACTTTCACTGAGTTTGCATTATACATTAAGATCATTTATTTCAATAAATTGATTTATCTTTTGCGTCACGCTATCCAAAACTGCAAGTAAAATCTGTGTAAATGTTTTCTTTACGTCACACTACCTCTTTGCGCAAATTTTCACTCAGTTGAATACTATGATATTACTATGCTTTGGATAGCGTGATGCAAAAGATAAGTCAATTTATTGAAATAAATAATTTTAATTTATAATGCAAACTCAGTGAAAGTATAATTATTTGACAGTATATTTGAAAATTAAAAGCACTGTTTCAATATGTAAATATACATTATTAGACAAAACAAAAGTAGTTTTAATGGAATCTAAAAACAAATCTTTTAAAATAACACCAAGGCACCACTGAAATTTTTATATCATTCCTTTTAAAACTGTTATTTTGAATTTGAAATATGAATGAAAAAGCATCAGTGAGTGTATTTTATATATCTGTCTGATCTTGAAGCTAAAAATATTACGTTTGCATTATAAATATAAATAAAAGTAGAAAGTATATGATCAAATAAGAAAATCTATGTATATTTTAACTAATTGCAAAGCGTCACTTAAAATTTTATATCATTTTCAAGACTCATATTTCAAATTCTTATAGTCAAAGTAGCGGCGTCACAAACTTTTAACCCGTTAAGGGTTTTTTGTACTGATTAAATATACAGTAAGGAACCAACTATCTAGAATGGTTGAGACAAGGTAACTCTGGTTGGTTCACTGTTCTTAAAAGCACTACCAATTATTCAGACTTGCAGAATATTTATGATTCTACCATTATATCCAATTTAAAATATTTCACAAAATGAAAATGAAGAAATAAAGTTTTAAAATCCTCTTTAATCAAGATAAAATATTAATGAAAATTTTAAACATAAGAATCTCAAATAAATAAACATATAAATTAAAATCTGTCCTCATCCAAATGCTTCAAAATTCTATTAGCCAATGACTTTGAAACATTAAATATTATTTACTATGAAGGAATCGAAAATTAGAACTTACAGGCTGATGCTTTTTTTGCTTCTGTTGATATCCATAAAAAATTATTAAAATTACCAGTAAACAGTGCCTCCTACTTTATTTTTAAAATTTAAAGTTAGTCGATTGAAAATAAGATTCTAGATAAATGGTTTCTAGATAAATAGTTTTGTACTTTATATATATGCTGAGTGATTCAAAATAGATGTTACAGCAATTATCTCTTAAGACAACAATCATAGAAACATTCTTCCAAATACAGAATTGGAGCAAATCAAGAGTAGATTCAAAATATGGCATTTTTTGTATATGAGGTTGTATACATATTAAAATATAAAATTTATTTTTTATATTTAGAAAAATATTTTCAGTCTAGGAAGAAAAAAAAAATCTTTCTAAATGAAAATTTTGCTGAGTTATTGCATTTTGAAAATTCTAGCATTTTTCATGAAGTCTTAAGGGGGTTGTTTCAAAAGTGAGAAATTTTAATTACATTACACTTTAAATAGTCTTTATTTAAGTTTGGTATATGTTATGTATTAGCTATGGTGTTATTTTCCGTTACTAGAAGGAACCAGAGGTCCTGTTGGTTTGAAGAGAAACATTTTCTGTTTTCTCTTGGGACTTAAGAATTTTAGTTTAGTTTTCTAGTTCCCAATTTTAGTTCAGAGAGCAAGCAAAAATGGCAGAGTAAGTTGCTCTCAGGCCCTTTTTTGGCCTAGTTATATATTTGGAGCCATCACTGTCAACACAAAACAGAAAACAGGTGGCTCAGTAATTAAATAGTGAATAGAAAAAATTTCTGTGAAAATAGATAAATCTAGTTTGTACGTATGCAATATATAAATCATCACTTCACTCATGGATAATTTCAACCAATAAACCTTTTTTGCTTTATAAGAAGACTATGTTTCTTTGGACAATCACCTAGTTTTCATTCTTACCGAAGTTGTTTACACGTAAGAAAATTCTTGGCTTATAAAAAAAATTATCTTACATTTTATTAATTAAAGAATTCATTGGTCTCAATTAAATTTTTAGAATAAGCTATATTTTGATTAATTAATTTTTTTTTTATTAATGAACTTGCATTTTTTGAACTCTGAATTCATTTAGTTGATGAGAATTAAATCTGATCAGTAGATTGGATGAATAAATTACAAAATTTTGACCTCCTGCAACAGGATAGTAGATACTAATTCATTATTAAAAAGATGTGTATGCAGTATTTTTATTCTAGAAAAAGAATAATATTTATTTCATTTTAAAGAAAAAAGAAAGTTTAAAGTTTTTGTTTGACATAATTCTCTGGAATATTTTTTTGTTTGGTCATTTAAACTTTAAACAGTAATAATCTTTTTTAGGTTATTAAATTGCATTATTAAATGAGATTTGATTATAAATCTGTCAACAGACATTGGTTTATTTTTGTCTGATAAAGCAAATAAAGAAATTTGAATCAAATATTACTTTGACCTTGAAAAATGAAATACTGATAAAGAGAAATATAAAGTGTTCTTTGTTGTGGTTTATTTCATTGATTAATACTTGATGATTGCTGAAAATTATTTACAATAAATATTTATTGATCTTTATTTTTGCAATAATAATGAGATTTAAGATTTATTATGATAGATTATTTGAATGAAAACCAAATGAAGAATAATATGTGTGTACGATTTCAATTTGTGTTTCAATTTCAATTTGAAAAAAGGAAATTTGTTCTCAATTAATTTAGTTTATGGGATGTTTATTATCATTATTATTATTTTTTTCTTTGGAAATAAGTGTTTACATTTAAGAGATACAAAATAAAAAATCATTTATAAATTAAAATTATTATTTTGATATAGTAAATAATAATAATAATAATAATAATAAAAGACAAGTTATGTTCTTTTTGTTTACATTTCAAGAAAAACAAATCAGTTTTCTGTGTAGAATTTTTCTGATCAGTTCATTTTGTTTTTGAAGTAAATAGAAAAAATAATTAAGAGTTCTTTCACATTAAAAAAATAAATATATAATTAAGATAAAGTTACTTTTGTTTGAAAATTAAGATATGTTTTGATTTAACCATGGATAAACTAAAAGGAAAAAGAACACCTTTACGTTCTTCTTTTATAAAGACACTAAATATTTTGAAAAATGAATTAGAAAATGAATTCGCAGATAAGGGATCATTGTCAGATAGATTGAGTAAATCAGAGAGTCTAATTAAAGAAATAAAAGTGTCAGATAACGACATTTTAGATATGTCAGAAGACACTGAATGCAATGAGGCATCTATTGAAAAGGAATTACAAGTAAATGAGAATTATTCCAATGCATTCATCCCAACTAAAAGACAGATTAAGGAAAAATTAAACTTAAATATAAATTTTAATTATACTAGTCAAAATAACATAGTAAATGAAACAAATCATTCGAAAATAAAAAGGTATAAATTACCAAAATTAAATATTAAAGCCTTTGATTAAATATTAATAAATTATTTGCCCTTTTGGACCCAATTCAGCAAAATCCATGAAGATGAGGAATTAGACAAAGTGGATAAATTCCAGTACCTGTTACAGTCAATAGAACCAGGGACACAAGCCCAAGAGCCCAAGAATTACTTGTAAGTTACTCTTCAACCTCTGAAAATTATTCAAAAGTTTTACAAACATTTCAAGAGAGATACAGCAATAATGATATTTTGATAGAGGTATATGTTCATGAATTTTTGAAGTTAATAACAGCAAATGTTCAGGTTATGGGAAAAGATAAACTCTCCTTGTGTAATTTAGTTACTAAAATTGAAGCACATCTAAGATCTCTAGAGTCCATGGGTCTAAACATTGATCAAAATTCTGCATGACTATCCTATGGTAGAACCCTGTCCACCTGGAGAGATTATAAGAACATTTAAACAACTAAACGTTGGGGCCAAGGAAGATTCTACTAAGCTAGAGGATGAAGAAATTATCCCAAAGTCAAACTTGGCACTATTAATGAATTTTTTTTTAAAGAGAAGTAACGGATGAAGAAAGGCTACAGTTAACCAGATCGGGTTTCAAAATTATTTCACCAAAGGAAAAGGTTTAAAATAAATTTCACATGAGAGATAACAGGGCCCTCACCGCTACTGGTTTGTTTGCTGTAAAAGAATTTTGTTGTTTATTTTGCGAGAAACTGCATGAAAGTAACGCTGCATAACAGACCGATTGCTCTCCCTTGATTAAAAAAAAAAAAAAAAAAAAAAAAAAAATTGTTGCTTGAGATGTTTACATTTTGGTCACCAGGCAAAAATGTGTAAAATTTTTGTTAAGTGCCATGTTTGTTCAAAACTCCATACAGAGCTGTTCTGTCCAGAAATAGAAAAAAAGAGAGACACTAGTAAGACAGAGGTCATACAGAATACTATCACAAGTCAGCAATGTTCACAAGAAAGAGCTCTCATGACTTTAAAAAATAGTTATAAAAGAGTACGTTGTCTTACGGACAGTGGTACCCAAAAGAGTTATCTTTAAAAAAAAAAAAAAACAGAGAGAGCTTGAGCTTAAACCTCTCAGTACAGAAACCATCACTCACACAGATTTCAGGGATGCACAAACAGAAACCAAACTACATGAAATATTTAGAATTGAGTAAATACACAAAATAATCAATCCAGTTCCATTTATGTGCTCATTTTAATTGACCAAGAAACAAATTTTGGTGAAATTTCTTGTATTTCAAAGGGAACTCTGTGCAAGGAACTCAAGAAAAATACACTTTGGTTGTCAGATATTGGCCCTGGCAGTGAATAAATAGAAGTTTTAATAGGGAGTGACTTTTACGGCCAGCTATTAATGGGTTGGGTCAAGCAGTTAAACAATGGTCTCACAGAAATTGAAACTAAACTCTGTTGGACAGTTTGTGGTAAATCAGGGCTTCCTTCTCACAGTGGAACAGCTGTATTTGATAATGAATCTATACATAAAAGAGTGGAATGTTCCAGATTTGTGGCGACTTGAAACTATAGGAATAAATGATCCTGCACAAGCCTTGTACAAAAAGAGGAAAAACAAGTCTACAATATGTTCCTTAAGCAACATGCTAGAAATGAAGATGGATGTTATCGAATGGGTCTTCCATGGATTTGCAACAATGTTAAAATTTCTTCAAATAGAAATGAACCAGAAAGAAGACTATTTGGTACTACCCAAAGATTAAAGAAGTTAAATAAGTTTGAAGATTATGCTAGTTTTCAAAGAATGGCAAAAAGGAAACGTCATACAGGAAGTTCCTCAGAAGGAATTGCAAGAAGTTAGAGGACACTATCTATGTCACCATCCAGTTATCAAGCCTGATAGTACTACTACTTCCATCAAACCTGTTGTTGACGCATCATGTAAAGTCGGAAGAGCACCATCATTGAATGATTGTCTCTTTAAAAGGAACAAATTTGTAAGAAGAAATTCCAGCAATATTGTTAAGATTTAGAGAAAAAGCTATTACTGTTGTGTACAATATTAGAAGAGTCTTCCTTCAGATTGATATAAAAGAGAAAGACTGGTATTCTTTAAGGATCCTATGCAATGGCGTCGCTAGAAAATTTTTCAGGAGGGGGCAAACTTAAAAGTACAAAATTTCAGAATATATATATATATATATATATATAAATTTCATAACCTATAAATGCAAGTCGGGTTGGTTTGACTCTAAATGGCACTGTGACAAATTTTATTTGGCTAATCATTTCATATCTAATGACATAATTTTAAAGCTTTAAATGTAATTTTTTTTTCAATATTTTTTACTTATTAGAATTTTCCAGAAGGGGGCAAGTGCCCCCCCTTGCCCCTATGTGCCGACGCCCATGATCCTATGGTAGGAGAAGAATGAAATTAAAGTCTGTCAGCATAATAGAATGATATTTGGCTTTACCTCCAGCCTATTTTTACTCAGCACAGTCATCAGATACCATTTGAATAAGTGTCCATAAGAATTTAAGGCAATTGCTCAGAAACTTCAGAAGTTCTTGTACGTTGACTACTGTGTGACATTTGTAGACAACACGGCTGAATTGGAGGAATTTTGGTCTAAAGCAACAGAGATTATGGCTAAAGCTAAGATGGATTTGAGATTGTGACAATTTGGACATGTAGAAGAAATAGCAAAGTTGTCCTTGGAAAATGAAAATTAAGACTTTTCAATTCTAATTCCAGTTTAGGGATTAAATGGGACAGAAAAGATGAAAGCTTGATGATTTGCAATAAATTTGACTTAGAAAATGTGAATCCATCAAAACATCAGATCTTATCCATAACTCAAGGCATCTTTGATCCCATTGATTTTCTAGCTCCTGCACTGTTACCAACCAAGATAATAATTCAAGAATCCTGGTCCACAAAATCAGAGTGGGATACTCCACTTCCAGAGAAAATTCAGAGACTTCTAGAAATGTCATAGCGAATTGAAACAATTAACCGAATTAAAGATTAACAGAAGAGTAGGTTATGGAAATAAAGAAGATTGGTCCCTACATATTTTCTGTGATTGTTAGAGTTTTAATTCAGTTTCTAGGAGCAAAATCATGACTGACTACAAAAAGCTCTGACAATCCCTCATTTTGAACTTCTTGCCGCTGCATTGGGATCCAAACTAGCAAAGTATGTTATAGAAGCTTTGAACATCCCTACAGTGCCAACTTACTTTTGGACTCATTCTTTGACAGTTTTAATCTGGATTAGAAGAAATTACCAGTGGGGTACTTTTGTAGGCAACAGAATTAGAGAAATATGCCAACTCACAAATCCTCACCAGGGGTACCTAATTCCAGGAAGTCAAAATCCATGGTTGTAGTCCTAAATACCTTGTTGAATTGGGATATTAGGAAGGACCTAAATGGCTAGAAGATGAAAAGACAAACTGGCCCCAACCGAAAATTGTCCCTGATAAAGACTTAGTTAAGTCGAAAAGAAAGAAAACTGCAGTATCATTATTTTCCAGTCCAAATGTAGAACCATACATGAATTATAAAAGAATTTTGAAATTTTGTAAACTTGTAAATATTATCATATTCAATATAAATCCAATACCTTTACTTTTCTTCGTTTTCCATGGCAGAAAGCTTTTTTGCGAGGGGATCCCCTGCATCAACTGTGCCTACTGCTTGTCGTGGATGGCGGCTGTTGATGTCTTGATCTTCACTTTTATTCACGAACAGATGACGCCACACTTTGTCAATCTCTGCCGATTCGTGGTTGTTAATGCCGTTTTTATTGTGCTCGATTTCGATGCTCTCTCTAAAAAATGTGTAGTTTTGGTTATTGTAGTTTGCGATTTTACTGCTTGTTGTGGATGGCAGTTGTTGATGTCTTGATCTGCACTTTTATTCACGAACAAATGACGCCACACTTTGTCAATCTCTGCCGATTCGTGGTCGTTAATGACATTTTTATTGTGTGCAATTTCGATGCTCTCTCTAAAAAATGTGTAGTTTTGGTTATTGTAGTTTGTGATTTTAAGCAGTAGGCACAGTTGACGCAGGGGATCCCCTCGCGAAAAAGCTTTCTGCCATGGAAAACAAAGAAAAGTGAAGGTATTGGATTTACATTGAATATGAATTATACTTTGTTTTTAAGTAAGTTTTTATAATGTTGTAAATATTATTTGTTGGATAAGAAGATTTGTATAAAAATGTAGAAATCATGTCTTCCCAGCTGAGCTTTCTGTAGAAGAAAAAGAGGCAGAAAAATTTCTCTGGTCTCGCATACAGTTAGAATGTTTTGGTGATGTCCAAGAAACAATAAAAAGACTTGTTATGAAAGATCAAGAAGACACTTTTTCTTTCAAGTATCCTTCCTTATATTATTGCCATCAAAACACCATGTGGTAAAGTGTCTGATTAGAGACTGTCACTTAAAGAATTGTCATGCTAGACTTTAGAGAGTTGGTTCGATCTTACGAGAAAATTATTGGATTATTTCTGCGAAACGCAACATCTGAAGTGAGCTGATAAAATGCACAAAGTAAAATTTTTTCTTCTAAACCATTTGTTACTCCACCCATCCATTTACCTTTTGACAGAGTCAGAGATTCAAAGGTTTTTGAAGTTGTTGGCATTGACCTGTGTGGTTCTCTTTTTCTGAAAAAGAAATCCAAAGTATGGATAGTTATTTAGTGCAGTATATCGAGCCATACACTTGGAATTGGTGACAAACCTATCAACAGAAGGATTTATCCCAGCGCTGAGAAGATTTATAAGTCTGGAGAAGAAGAATTTTGAGAATCTACAGTGATAATGGGACTAACTTTCGTGGGACCAATAATCTCTTTAAATCTCTGGACTGGAATCAAATTCAAAACACGGATGACCTAGCTCCAATTAAATGGAAGTTCATTCCTCCAACTGCTTCACCTTGTGGGAGTATCTCATTAGAAGTGCAAAAAAATCTACTGAGAACTCTCAGAAAATCTTCCCTCAACTTTTAAGATCTATCTATTATATTGTGCAAAGTTGAAGCTATAATGAACAGGGGACCTTTAACATACCTATCAGAAGAACCAGACAAGTTCATTCCTTTAACATCTTCATGTTTTAGGCAAGATATTCAAGAAATTGGTGTACCAGATCTAGATACAACTGATGCCAAAAAACTGAGAGCACAGTACGAACATTGACAAAATGTTTGAAAGCATCTACAAAATCGATTCAGAAAATATCTGGCCCAGTTAGTACAACGGAATAGAGATGAAAACTTGTTAAACAGGGTGGCGTTGTGCTAGTAAAACTCAACAGTGCGAGAAGACTACAGTGGCCGACAGGAAAAATAATGAAAATTTTCTGAAGTTGCGATGACCGTGCCAGGGTCATCGAGGTGAAAACATATTTTGGGACATTGATCAGACCACTCCGAAAACTATTCTTTAGAGATATCTGACACTGAGGATTCAGTGATCCAGACTGTGAAAGAGACAAAAACTAAAAGTGGTCAAATAATTAAGCTGTTGAAAAAGGACAATTGACTGTTGAGGAAAAAAAAAAAATCTTATTTTTTCTTTATTTTCATTAGTTTGTACCGTAATTTCGCGCGCATAGTCCGCACCACTGTATAGTCCGCAGGTGAAGTTTTATGTAAAAACTATTTTAAATATCATCAGATTGTCCGCACTACCGTATAGTCTGCGGGAGAAAAATATAACCCCAAGAAAACAGCAAGTAAATCACTATTATATACTTTTATATGAAAATATTAAAGCATTTCCACTATTAAAATAAATAGTATAAAGAAAAGAAGTACTTGTTATTAATAAACCATATTTTAAAAATTATACATTAAAAGAAACCTTTAAAGTTGATGTTTACATTTTCTATCGGAATTCCCGGTTGAATGGTTGAGTCATTGAGTGAGTTTTACTTTCCTACTAGAAATCGGGACTGTATGGATACCCTCGTATCTGGGACAGTCGATGATGGGGCGCGCTTGCGTGTCACCTGTCTTTCCTACTAGAAATGCAGTATGGCTGATTGTATGTGATTCAGCACTAAGAGATATATTTTTTGGAAGATTATCTCAAAGTTTGTCATTGGTATTGCTCAGCAGTAAAACTTCGACGATATTTTGCGAACATAATTTAAAAAATAACAGTACAGCAATATTCAGCAACGTGCTATCCTAATAGTAATCTTTTGCTTTATGCTCCATGGTTCGCTACCGATACGATACGATGTTTTCTTTGTGTTTTATTCTTTTGTTTATGTTTATATTTGATCGTCAGAATCGGCAGTTCGTAGTATTCACATGTTTAATTCTGATTTTGAGGATTTGAACTGTGAATAACTAGCAGATAATCCGCACCACCGTATAGTCCGCAGGTGAAAAAATGTGCTTTTTAAACACACATAGTCCGCGGACTATACGCACAAAATTACGGTAGCTTTAAAACTTTAATTTTTTATGCTCTCACTAAAAAATTAAAGGCGGGAAGATGTTAAGTATTAGCTATGGTGTTATTTTTCTTCACTAGAGGATGCCAGAGATCCTGCTGGTTTGAAGAGAAATATTTTCTATTTTCATTTGGGACTTAGAGTTTTAGTTCAGTTTTCTAATTGTCAGTTTTAGCACAGACAGCAAGCAATAATGACATAGTAAGTTGCTCTCAGGCCTTTTTTTGGCCTAGTTTAGCATATATGGAGCCACCATTGTCATCACGAAACAGAAAATAGGTGGCTCAGTAATTAAATAGTAAAACACAAAAATTTTCTGTAAAAATAGATAAATTTATTTTGTAAATATGCATTGTATAAATCATCATTATACTCATGGATAATTTCAACCAATGAACCTTTTTTGCTTTTAAAGAAGAAGACTATGTTTTTTTGGACAATCACCTAGTTTTCATTTCTTACCGAAGCTGTTTACAGGTAAGAATATTCTTCCCTTATTAAAATTATCGTGCATTTTATTAAAGAATTCATTGCTCTCAATTCATCTTTTAAAAGATATATTTTGATTAATTAAAAGTTTTTCTTTATTAACAAACCTGTATTTCTTGAACTCTGAATTCATCTAGTAGATGAGAATTAAATCTGATCAGTAGATCAGGTGAATAAATTACACTATGTATCATAGCAATTATTTGACCATTTTAAGATTTTCTTTAAACAGAATTACATTTGTAATGCATATTTAATAGAATATGATAAAAGTAATAATAGTGTTTTACTCTGAATTGCACTAAACATTGGGGTTGGTTAGTTTTCGTTGTGTGGGTTAAAGTCGATTATGCTGGAGCCTAGGTCTGGGTCCTAGCCTGTATTTATCCAATTTTTGAAAGAAGCCATAGGAAATTCCTAGCGACTAGGCTGATGTGCACAACCTAGGAACAAACCTGGATCTTTTTGTCTTTCAGCTTTGAGAGCAGAACCTCTGGTCCATTGGTGGACCATACTGAACAATGAGTAAATGATTTTTTAAACACTTTCCAAGAAATATATTTTATAAAAAAAAGTCATTAATTTATTCAGGCTCTGATTTTTGCAAACATTTCTAAAGTGCATTGAAACTGATGTATGTATTTAGGCTTCCTAAGTCAAATTCTCTGTTGAAAATAGTATAAATAGCATCAGTTGTTTGGGTGCAATAACTCCCAAAAGGTTTTTAAAAGACTACATTACTGTTAATGAAAGGTATGTTTTGAAGCATATTTTACATCTTTATCCTGTACAAAGAAATTAATATTAATCATATGTATAATTCCATGTTTTCTATAGAATATCTAGTGTTAATGATTCTTTTACAGGACTAAATAAAACTATTTACAAAAAACAGAGTGATATAGATGGAAATTGGTAGTGCATTATCAGTTAGGTTATGAAGTTTTAACTCTTTCCAACACAGTGGACTTTGATTTGTCTATCAAACTGTTTCACCATGTTCTTATTTTCATAAAATCTTCAAACTGATACGTGTTATTTAGGTTGCTCTTTCAGCTTTATTGTAGAACATAATCATAGATGTGGCAAAACTGGTTTATAAACAGAGAATTATACTGTCTCACAGATATTTCTTTTAAGCATATTTCTACATGTTTACACTTGCTAAACATTATAAAATTAAGTTATGTTTTCAAAATCCAATAGAAATTATATGATAATATTAATAAATGTTTAATAATAGAGCCACACAAAAAATATTTGGATAATATTATTTCACATATTATTACATTTTCAGGTTGCCCTCTATACTATTTAAAAATAGATTATGCCTGATATAGTGTACAAAATTTAGAAAAAAATAAAAAAATAAAATAAATTGAAAATTCCCTCCATTTACATTGCACAAATATCTTGTGTGGTCCTGTAAGATAATCAGTAATGAAAACCATGATCAAACCCACAGTATAGCAGTAGTGCTATTTATACAATTTTCAACACAAACATGTTTCAATAAGCTGAATAAAAATTATCCATTTAAATGCATTATCGAGTTATTTATGAAAATTAGAACACAAAAAAATAGATGTTTATATGAATTGAAGAAACACTTTCAATTTTGTTGCAAATTGTTAAAATTACACCTGGTAATTTTGATATTAGATATTAGAAAACTCTTTAATATATCTTATCTTAGTTTAGATAAATTTCACAGATAATAACTCACACTCTTTCATCGAGTTCATCTGCTGACAGAATGATCTGCACTTTACTTTTCAGTTCTAAGAAGTCTAATTTAAATATCCCAGTCCAACCTAGATGTTCACAGTGGTTTAAAATCTATTTTAAATTTTAAGTCTTGGTCTAATGAGCCTTAATAGTATACAAATGACCATAGTATCATAAAACAAACCAAGTTGAACAACTCTTTTATATAAATGTTTTTAGTATCTTAATATATTTTTCTCTCTTAAAGTGTTTCAGTTTGCAGGCAACTCCCTAAGAGATTCAACTACAGTCGAACCTCGTTAACGTGAATTACTTTTAACACGAACTGTTTCCCCAGTCCCCATCAAAATGAAGATTAGTTTAGTTATATGAAGACTAGTTACTGATAGCATGAACTACTGATAACATGAACAAATTTTTTATCCCCCTTGAGATTCACGTTAACGAGGTTCGACTGTATTAAAATTTTTAACAATACAACATAACATCAATCTACATTAAGTTCTTAGAATTGTTGATTTATACATTCAAATTGTTTGAAATGCTATTTTAAAACAGATGGAACTTTATTTAATTTTTATCAATTTACGGATATATCCCTAAAATGAGGACTTTGGCATCGAAAAAAGGATGCCAAAATTGCTAGTAAAGTGGTGTAAGTCACCATTTTCAAATTGCAATAACTCAACAAAATTGATCAAAAAGATGATTTTTTCCCCCCTTCTGAAACCAAGAAGAATATTTTTTAAATATAAATCATAGGGGCTGAATAAAAATTATATTTTGTATTTTAATATGTACACAACTTGGTACTAAACAAAATGCTTTATCTGAAATCTACTCTTATTTTGCACCAATTTTTTAATTGGAGATATGTATGTATAATTGCTAGTTTAAGAGATAATTGCTGTAATATATATTTTTGTACAAGGTGTTTCATAAGTCTGAATACACCAAAGTATCTCAAATGGAAGGGAATTTCATGGAACACATTGATTTAAAAAGTTTTATGGATTTAAAATGATCTATCACATGAGGTATCATAAGTGGGCCTTTGGGGATGTCCACGTGATAGAAATTCATTTTTTTAAAATAGAAAACCTACTTTTTTTTGTCGTAGAATCGTGTTAAGCAGGAAAAAATCTATTTTAAATCATGCATTACTTTTTTATTTTGCAGAGAAGGAGCACCCTTGGTCTCCGATTCTTATGTTGTAATAAAAAATCCGAATATTACAAAATCTTAAAAATCTAATATACTACTACATCAGAAACGCCAAAGAAAAATATTGGAAATGCATACAGCGGTTTCGTCAGCTTTAAGCGTGCCGTCTTCAGTGCAAAAAGGATCATCCTTTCCATACTTTTTGCACTGAAGACGGCACGCTTAAAGCTGCCGAAACCGCTGTATGCATTTCCAATATTTTTCTTTGGTGTTTCTGACGTAGTCGTTTATTCGATTTTTAATATTCCAATGCCAAGTCTCCTGTTATTATTACAAAATCTCTCAATAAAAAAGCAATTCCATTGGACATATTGATTTCAAAAGTTTCATGAATTCAAATGATCTATCATATAAAGTATCATAAGTAGGCCCCCAGGGACTGCAAGTGAAAAAAATTACTTTTTTCAAAGGGAAACCCTACTTTTCCTTAACAATCATGTTCAGCAGAAAAAATCAGTTTTAAATATTGTATTTGTTTTTCTTAATTGTGCAGAGTAAGGGCATGGGCCCCCCTCAATTCTTATGTTGCAATAAAAAATCTGGAAATCCTATAATATCTGAATAAAAAAGCAATTTCACTGAACACAATGATTACAAAAGTGTCGCTTATTCAAATGATCTATCAGATGAGGTGTCATAGGAGGACCCTCAGGGTTTCTGCATAAACTAAATTTTTTCAAATGGAAACCATACTTTTTCTTAATACGATACCGTGAAGTATTTTTTCTATTTGAAAAAAATAGAGTTTGTATCAGGTGGGGGTCCCCTGAGCACCCATATACATTACTTCATCTAACAGATCATTTGAATGCACGACACTTTTGTAATCATTGTGTTCAGTGAAATTGCCTTTTATTAAGATATTTTTGGATTTCCAATTTTTTTTCTTACAACATAATTATTGGGACCCTCCTACTCTGAAAAATTATATATATATAAGCAATACATGAATTAAAGCTGATTTTTCTGCGTAATATGATTCTATGAAGAAAAAATATGGCTTCTATTTAAAAAAAAAAAAAATTGAGTGTGTGTCACATGGGCTCCCTGAGGTTCCATCTATGATACCTCTGATAGATCATTTAAATGCACAACACTTTTGTAATCATTGTGCTCAGCAAAATTTTTTATTTATCGAGATATTTTGGGATTTCCAGATTTTTTATTCCAACTTAAGTTTCGGGACACTTTAATTGAGTTTGTGTGACATGGGGTCCTCAGGGGCCCATTTATAATACTTCATATGATAGATCATGTGACTGCACAAAACTTTTGAAATCAAAGTACCCAATGGAATTGTATTTTCATTGAGATATTTTGGGATATCTTGATTTTTTTTATTACAACATAAAAAAACAGTGCCCCACGGCCCCCTTACTCTGCAAATAAAAAAAACAGTACATGAGTTATAACAGACTTTTTCCACTTGACACAATTCTACGAAGAAAAAGAATGGCTTCCATTTGAAGAAATTCAGTTTGTGTCATGCGGTGACCATAGGGGCCTATTTATGATACCTTATATGATAGATCATTTAAATCTATGAAACTTTTGAAATTAATGTTTTCAGCAAATTTGCATTTTGAGATATTTTGGTATATCCAGAGTTATGAAACACCTTGTATAAATATACATACACACACACACACATATATATATATATATATATTTCATTTCCATAAACAATATTTATCCATCTTTTAATTAAAAATTGTATTCACTTGAAATTTATCCCAAAAAAATTAGCATTACTTTACACAAATCACAAAAGAAATCAAATTTAGGATTGCTAAAAAGTAAAATAAGATAAGGAATTCATACCTTTTCATTTCGTTCACATAAAAATTTTAATCTTTGAGCTTTTTTGTGCATGAAAACACCATCCAAGTGCCCAGTCTCAACATTTCTTATTTCAATTGCTTTATTACCCCATCCCATAACTTGACCAGTTCCAATGTAGGCTAGAATAAAATAATATTAATGAATATAAAAATAAATATGATCCCAATAATGATTAAAAACACAATCAAAACATTGAGAATAATAAATTCATAAAAATCATTAAAAACAGATTTGCCAACAATGTTTATGAAATTTTATTAAAGTAACAAACATTAAATTATGACAATATAATTTTTTAAATAAACATATCAAAAGGCAATATAAATTTGTCTGTTCAATATCTAAAAGTTTTGGATTTAAATTGAATAAACAGTGAAATAAAAAATAAATTTTTAATTAACATTTTATTTCAGTATTAATAAGAATCAATTTAATTTCTATTTTTCTGACTAGTTGCATATTCAATGTGCTAGTTTCTGTTCTTATAAATATTTCATTGCAAAAGAATAATTAAATCCTATATGGTATGCCTTCATGCGAAGTAATAACAATACAAGTACAAGAATTAAAAAAATACACAAATGCATAAATTTTGAAAAGTAGACAGCCAGCTAGGTCTAGCCTTGAAACTCTTGATCAGCACATTCCAATACAGAAAGCATGAATAAGGATATGAACAGTCAAATTTCAAATCCCCAAGCAAAAACTTAAGGTATAGTGTCAGATAACTTCAAAATTTACACAAAGATTATACTTACAAGAATTAAATAATGGTGGATTTATACACATTAAACAAAACTATAGTTCATTGAGCTATTTTACAAAGTACAATAATAATAATAAAAATTCTGTAGCCTATACACTTCAAGCTAGTTTCATATCAAAGTGATAAAAGTAAACAAGATTTAAGTCTACCCACTCTCTCTTCTTATTTCTCTCATCTCTGGTCACCAAATCCCATGTAAATCTAAGGCGAAAATTTATTTAGAAAATCACTCATTACATAATAGTCATTTTTTGATTTCTGTTTTCACATTCACAACTTTTTATTTAGTAACTGGTTTCCAAAAACTTAATTTTTTAAATTTAATTATTTCATTTTACAGCTGAAAAATAAGAAAAATGCACTTCATTTTTCATATTTTTAAACAGAAAATTCATATTAAAAAAATTTAACATGGGATCTGCTGACCTTGACAATGTGTGATGTACCCCCTTAATAACTAAATTACTTTTCAATAAGTTTTTTGGAGGGGAGGGGGCTTTGTTTATCACACTGTGTGCAGATACATTTTGTCTCACACTTATGTATACAGTAGGAGGTTTTTGTGTGTGTGTGTGTGTGAGGAACACTTAGTTCTCCACTGAGTAGATAGTGAAGAAGTTAAGGAGAGATGGCCAACTTTTGAAGACTATCCAAACTTTGAATCTGTCAGGTCAACCACAATAGTCAATGTTAAGAAGAATTTTCTTTTTGACAGGCTGTCCCCTGAGTGATGTTGACAGCATATAGCATAAGATTTTGGTGAGGAGTGACTTCATTCTGATTGCCCTGAAATACTCAGCAATAACTTAGTCAAGGGCATCTTGATTATCCATTGTGATAGCGTTGCTACAATAGAATGAATCAGGAATAACTTCGACAAGAAAGCTTTGGGCAGCTTGTCACTTAAAATTTGGAATGCAGATGAATTATCAAGCCCTATAAGACCACTTTTATAAGACAAGCACTCAAATTCTAGGAAATTTCTGAGATGTCTTCCATATTTCAACCCTGAGTCGAAATCTAAGTGTATGTGCTGACTATATGGGGCACAGTGTCCCTCTGAAAATTTTCAGGAATTGTTGCACTCTCCAAAATTCTCAATTTTTTTTCTATTTTATATCAAGAAAGTTTTTTCCGTTTATGTGGGTGATTCTCTCCCCCAAACAGGCCAAATTGATGTCCCAAGCCTATATCTCACTAGTTTATTATTATTTTTTAATTTTTTTTTAAACAGGCATACATAATATGATGCTTAAAAATTTAGTTTTTATAATTTAGCTGTTTGTAAATTAATTATTCTATATTTTAAATTAATCATTTGTCACTTCCTTATGCTGTCCCTACACAAGATTTAAACTTTTAAAATTAATTTTTGTAATATTGAAATAAGATTTTTTTTTTATATATATAATTTGATTTCATGTTCAAGTAGAGATTATAATTGGGTGTTCTTATAATTTATTGTTAAAAATATTAACTCTTAACATCATTATTGAACATTGTACCCACCTTATGTCACTCCCTCACTGACTTGCAGGATGTTTTGGTAGCCATTAGAGCACACTGTATTTAAAAAAAAAAAAAAAAAAAAAAAAAACTTTGTTTTTAGTTCCATTGTTCTCAAAGAGAATTTTTGACAGAAAGTGAACTGAAAGTTTTTTTACCTCATCCCTTTCTCATCAGCTTCTACCGAATACAGGTAAATAGTAAAAAATATATATTATTACTGTTGTATAAGTATCTAGACGTTAAAAGCCACTAAGCCTAATCTTAATTCAGATAATGATAAAAAAGTGAATGGTCATTTTGTTAAAATTCATCACTCCCTCATATTACTAAGTGAGGGAGTGATGTAACTTGTGAAGGGGTGATGAATTTAGGCTATATATTATGGCATTAAAATTAAATTATTACTATTATAAAATCAAATGGTAATCAACAGAAATTTTTATGTTCCACGAACAAAAATAAATCATAAAAATTATTTTTATCACAGTATTATGAGTCTTAACTTTATTAGTGTCTGACAAAAAACTAGTTGATTTGCTAAATGAGTCACATAAATTTATGTGTCATTCAGGCAGTAGTGGCACCAGAAATTCCCCGACGGGGAAACACCACTCCCCAACAGGGGGGCACTATATAGAGAGAGTTTATTATATGACTATTCATCAACAACTGCAGTATTGTTCATAATATTACTGTTAATATTTGTACCATTCCATTTGTTAGTACTTCGTGATTTTGGAGATCATCACACCATTCTCTGAGTGTATACTATTTTCTTTTAATAGAAAAAAATATGTATAGAGTGCCTGAAGGAAAATTCTTAAGAAAAAAATTAATCTTCATATCAATTGATCACGAGCAAATTTATCATCCATCCCCAATATATACAGTCAAATTTCTCTAAGGGGGCCACACGTAGTGTCATAGAAAATTGGCTCTCCAGAAAGGTGCCTTTTCAACAGAAGTTGTCTTCTTATTCACAGAGAAAACTACAGAACAGTAGTGCCACCTATCGGCATATATGCACCTAAATTAAATCAGTATATTGTTTTAAAATGACCCTCTTATTTACCATATTTTATAACCTGAAATATAGCCTTCCGTTAAAAGAAATAAAATTGCAGTACAGCAGCACCACCTATTGGGCAATTTGGACAAAACGTTAAAAAGACGCAAATTTATGTCAGGGTGCAACTACATACAAATACAGGGTTGCCAACTTTTCAAAAACAGTTTGAGGAGTATTCAGAGAAATTTTGAGGAGCAATTTTAAAAAAATACATTTAAAAAAAAAAAAGGGAAAGAAAAGAAACAAACTACTAACAAAAATAAATTAACAATAATCATATAAAATTAAGAAATATTTATTGATAATCAAATATATTTAGCAAAACAGTGAAGAGAGATAAGAATGGGAAATGATTAAGTCTGAATATAAGCTTAAAACCCAAAAGTAATTTGTTTTTTGCATAATGGCATATTTTCCATACATAAATAAAGACAATATATGAAAGTAGATTATTCAGTTACATAAAAAGAAAAAAAAAAAGAAAAAGCACAAAGGGGAAAAAAAATGTGGGACATGGAAAAGGGGCACCTGATAGCAACGGAGGAGCTCTTAAAAGATAGGGCTGTAGCAGAAGAAAAAGATGTAGCCAACTCAGCAAATTAATTTCAGGTGCAATCACACCCATCATCAGTGCTAAGTGCAATGACACGTCGTTCTCAGTTGAAACATATTTTTGGCGCTGTAGCTCCATGTTCTCAGTTCACTTCATTTTCCAGGTCAGTTTATTTCTTGCAGTATTTGTTGCCATTCAGGTGGAATTGTGTAGTGCTCTCGGTCGTTGACGGTTTGAACGTTAGATATTATTTCGATGGCCTCCCTTTTTAGTGCATAGTTATAATTGTTATATGGGGCTATTTTATTAATATTAATTGAATCAATGTTAATTGGGTTACTGTTGTGGGTGAAAAAGAAGGCAGTAGAGGATTTTCCATATTTTAGATCAGCTTTGTGTTCTTTTTCGCGTTCATTTATTCGGCGTTTCGTCATACCTATGTAGCAAGCTTTTTTCCCATTGATGTGTTCAAAATCTATTTTATATATACCTGCAGTGGAATTTTGGGGGATGATATCTTTTTCGTTACGTATATATTGAAAAATATTTTTGTTTGGTTTGATTGGCATATTTATGTAAAGGTTTTTAGCTTCGTTTTTTTATTTTTGTGCTAGCGCCGTTACAGCAGGGGATGGAGGTAGTAAAGTAGGATTTTGTTTTTTGTACATCGTTAATTTCATTTAAGGATTTTATGCATTTTTTGTAGAGGTTGTTGATGAGGTTTTTTGAGTAATTAGCTTTAACAGCGATTTTTTTAATGTATTTGAGTTCAGTATTGAATAAGTTTTTGTTAGAGCAAACTAGGATTGCACGGTTAATATATGATCGGAGGGCAGAGTATTTATATGAGAGAGGGGTGTTGCAGTTTTTGTTTCTGATTTCGATACTAGCGGTTGGTTTTCGGTATATAGTGGTATCGAAGGAGTTATTTGGGGTTTTTATAATTTTTACGTCTAGAAAACTTAAAGTATTATTTGTTTCTTTTTCCATGGTGAATTTAATGTTGTTATCGAGGTTATTTAATTCAGTTAATATGCTATCGGGATTTATGAAATAAGGTATAATAGCAAAGACGTCATCGACGTAGCGGGTCCATAGTTTACATTTATTGATAACATTGGTAGCGGAATTTTTGAGTAGACGTAGTTTTAATTCTGCTATAACTCCTGAAATGGGAGAGCCCATTGGGACTCCTTGAGTTTGGCGGTATATGTTTTGATTGAACATGAAATATGAGTCATTTAAAAGAAAATTGTTAGTACGAATTAAAGTTTCGCTGATTTTGTTGTTCCCGTAGATATCTATTTTGGTGTTAATGTTTTGGGTGATTTCCGGAATGTTGATGGAAGGATATAAATCTTTGACATCGAAGCTGACAAGTTGATTGTTAGAGTTTAAATTAATGCTATGGAGTTTTTCGAGAAAAGTTTCATTGGAGTTTATTGAGAGATCGGAGGGGGGGGAAGAGGGAATGATATATAGTTTTCATGTATTTTTCAAGAAAATAGTTATTTATTAACAATAGGCTGGAGAGATGGAGGGTTTTTATGGTCTTTATATTTAGCAAAGAGTCGAGGGATAACTGAGGCATGTTTATTAAATTCTGGTTGATTGTTATCTGGCCATTGGCCCGTTTTTGAGATATTTTGTTTTTCCTATAATTTTATTCAGAGGAGAGTGGGTAATTTTAACGGCTTTTAATTTTTCGATAGTATCTGACATGTTATTGTAATCGGTACAGTTCATAATAGTGATTAAGTTAGTTTTAGCTGTCATTAAAAATGTGAAATCTCAATTATTTTAAAGATTTTTGAGGCATTGGATATCTTTAGAGTCTGTGTATTTTTTATTAACGCTAGAAAGAGATTTGATTGCGGTATTCCGAATTATTTGTCTTTAGAGGAGTGATATAGTCAATAGCTGTTTCGATATGCACAATGGAGTCTTAAGTTTGTTTTATCGTTTAAGATATATTTTGAACCTAGTTTTAAGAGAGAATCTTGATGAGAGTTGGGTTTAAAATTCGAGAGATTATTGTATGGGTAAGAAGCAGGAGGGAGAGTATTAAGAATTTTTGGGTTTTCTTTTAAGATCCAGAAACCCAAGTCAAACACTTTTCAAGCTTGTTGGAAAGTGTTAAAAACCTTAACATAAATATACCAATCAAACCAAACAAAAATATTTTTCAATATATACGTAACAAAAAAAATATCATCCCCCAAAATTTGACTGCAGGTATATATAAAATAGATTTTGAACACATCAATGGGAAAAAAGCTTGCTACATACATATGACGAAACGCCGTATAAATGAACGCGAAAAAGAACACAAAGCTGATCTAAAATATGGAAAATCCTCTACTGCCTTCTCCTCCACCCACAACAATAACCCAATTAAGATTGATTCAATTAATATTAATAAAATAGCCCCATATAACAATTATAACTATGCACTAAAAAGGGAGGCCATCAAAATAATATCTAATGTTCAAACCGTCAACGACCGAGAGCACTCCACAATTCCACCTGAATGGCAACAACTACTGCAAGAAATAAACAGACCTGGAAAATGAAGTGAACTGAGAACATGGAGCTACAGCGCCAAAAATATGATGTTTCAACTGAGAACGACTTGTTATTGCACCTAGCACTGATGATAGGTGTCATTGCACCTGAAATTAATTTGCTGAGACTTGTGAAAGGATGTTTTTAAGGTATTTTTATAAGTAAAACATAAAATATAATCCTTTTTTAAAAATAATTTAATTTGATGTAGACAACTGCGAATAATTCACTTCAGTTTTAAAAGAGAGAGATCCTGGAGTCCATATCATAGTAGTGACCAAAGACAACATTCATAAATTTGAAAATGAGGTATCTGGGTTAATTCCAGCTCCTTTGAAAGTGGCCATTGGGTTTTTACTCCAAAAATGTGCCTTTTTTTTTTTTTTTTTTTTTTTTTTTTTAATTCACTAAGCTGTTTTTTGAATGTCCCTTTGACCAACCTTGCTGCCACTTTTGCTTAGGTAGTGGTTATGATAGACATTGTAAGTTCCTAGATGAAGAAACCACATTTCTTAATGTTTATAGAAACATAAAAGAAACAAGAAAGAAGAATGTGGGAATTCTGCAATAGGAAGCTGGGTAGCTTTTATTATGATTTATGTTGTGTTTATATTTGTTTATTTATAATAGCCATTGGGTGCCAGGGATTGTAGATAAAGAAATAATATGGTGACTATAAAGTTCATGAAAGTCATCGGACAGAACATTTTTTTGTTTGGCCTAGAGACGACCAAGATACTATTTTTCTAAACAGTATCTTAACAACATTGCGTAAACACCAGAGCTTGTTTCTTACACAGGTTGTGCAATTCATTCTCTTCTCATACATGAATATCAGAGAGTCAGTAACATTTTTAAGACAGTCAACAGAAAAACTGTGTTTAGAACTTCCTTACAGTACAATACTAAATAAAATAATTGGTATATAATCAATAGTCAAATAAAAAAAACTTCTTCACACACCATAAGACTAATGAAAACACTACCAGTTTTGAAAGGACACTGCCTTTCTTTCTTAGGTGCAACTCTTGCTTTTGTCTCCAAGGCGGTTGTATGTGTTTGCACCTGAGGAAGAAAGGTTATGTCTTTCTAAAACCAGTAGTGTTTTCATTAGTTTTATACTGTGAGAAGAAGTTTTTTAGTTTGGATATTTCTTACAGTAGTTGGTTATTACTTAAGAAGAGCAATTTAAATTAATTAACAGTTCTGCATCTGCCTTTGTTTTCTTTTAATAGTGTTTGTATATTTCATTTAGTAATGAAATATTGTCTAGTACACATGCATTCCAAATTCAACATTTTTATTTTAAACAACTACCTCATATGTCTATCTCATTCCCTCATCTTTAGCATCACTCTCACACTTATATATAAAAAAGAAAAAATGTTTATGTAAAAAATAAATATAATTGATCATGGCCAATATTTTGTCTACTATGGATAAGCTCAGATTAACTCATAAAAAAATAAATCATGTGTATATTAAATATGAATAAAAGTGGTCGTAATTACCTTATTTAACAAAATAATACCACAAAGACCACTTACAAGTTTCCTATGAACTTTTGGCCAAACACTCACATGGCCATAATCATAGGTGAATGATATGAGAGCGCCTCAGCATGCAGTGCCATCTTTCGTTGATCTTGGCTTCCGTTGTGTTACAGGTATTTTCACAGGTAATGATTTTCACTGCTTCCCTTTTTATTGTGTAATAGTGGCTATTATAATTAGTTTTTTATATTATCCAAATCGATATTAATATTTTTATTTTGGTGAACCTGGGCAAGGGCAGTTGTATTTTTATTAAGTTTAATGTCATTGGAATGTTCCTTAATCCTATCTTTTAATTTGTGTTTAGTCATACCTATGTAAGAACCAGAAACCCCCCCATATTTTTGAAAATTAATTTTATAAATTCCTGCAATTTCTAGATTATGAATTTTACCTTTATCATTACGAATTCTTTGAAATATGTTTTTATTAGGTTTTATAGGTATGTTAATTCTGATTTTAGCAGCTTCAGCTTTAATTTTATTAGATGCACCTTTGTCATAAGGAATAGAAGTAGTATAAATGGGAGGAGGTTACTACTTCTATTCCTTATGATAAAGGTGCATCTAATAAAATTAAAGCTGAAGCTGCTAAAATTGGAATTAACATATATAAAACCTAAAAAAAAAAAACCTATAAAACCTAATAAAAAAACATTTCAAAAAATTTGTAATGATAAAGATAAAATTCATAATCTAGAAACTGCAGGAATTTATAAAATTAATTTTCAAAAAAATGGGGGGGAGGGGGGGGGGTTCTGGTTCTTAGGGGAAGGGTGGGCAAAATGAAGTACTTAAGGTTATTCTAGCCAATAACTCTGACAAATAGAAAGAAATGCTATAAGTAATATTTATTTCAATTTTACAATCTTAGCGGTTGTTTTGCAGTATTGGAATTTGAAATACAACACATATTTTATGAACTGCATATGAATATATTCAAAGCTGCAAACTTCTCCATTTTTCCCTATGGGATAGGGCAAAATGGGGTACCTCTGAACTTAAACTTTACTGACACAGTTCACGTACGAAACTGTCATCGTCCTCACCAACACCGGCGCACAAGTCATGAGCCCATTTGTTACATTCACTGCACTTGATCCATCCTTCTATTTGTGCTAATCTTGCACATATTTCACGACAGTACAAGTATGTAACATCTATATTGTCTGGATCACTGACGATATGTTGTCTGCTGGTAGTGTAGGAACACGACTTCTCTTGGCTTGGGAACTGTCCGGCACCCGACCTATTTGACCATTACATTTTGACCCCACCTTGAGATATCCTGTTTTGTCCTACAAGCAGCCATGCAAAACAACTAGACCTACATAATAAATCACACTGAATGTAGTTCTACTCTTTCATGCAATTGACTTAAAAAACATCCTTTTTAGCTAATACAAACTGTCACGTTCATATCTGCAAGCAAACCTAACATTTAAAATATCCAAACATCACACTTACCCTATATCAGGGTAATAAAAAAGTATATAAATCTTGGGAACGTATCTGTCTGTGACTCTATAAGCAGTATCTCACATGGAAATGAATATCAGATACAACGTGCTCAACCTACAGCAATGATATACAAATGGCATCACTGTATAAGCGGGGTTATCAAAAACCCAGTTTTGCTCTACTACCCCTTTTTGTCCACCCTTCCCCTACATAGGTATGACTAAACACAAATTAAAAGAGAGGATTACGGAACATTCCAATGACATTAAATTTAACAAAAATACAACTGCCCTTTCCCAGGTTCACCAAAATAAAAATATTAATATCGATTTCGATAATATAAAAAACTAATTATAATAGCCACTATTACACAATAAAAAGTAAAGCAATGTAAATCATTACCTGTGAAAATACCTGTAACACAACCGAAGCCGAGATCGACGAAAGATGGCGCTGCATGCTGAGTCTCCCAAACAGATAAAGAGTCATATCATTCACCTATGATTATGGCCATGTGAGTGTTTGGCCGAAAGTTCTTAGGAAAATTTTAAGTGGTCTTCGTGGTATTATTTTATTAAATAAGTTAAAAATAAATCATGTGTTTCTAACAAAGTTGATAGAATTTTCTAACTCTTATTTGGCCTATTTGGAGAGAATCACATGGAAGTTTATTTTTTATACTTCCAAACACATCTGAAGAACATTTATCAGTTCAGTTTGTCTCTCTTCATTTATATTTTTGTTTCCAAATATGTACAGTTGCTGATGCCTGTATTTTTTCAACTGCTACTTTTGCATAGAAATGTTGCTTTTTGCAATCACATAACTCTATTTATAATTTAAAAAAAAATGACTACTTATAAATCATGGCAGGTAAATGTATGAGTATTGGTAACTCTGAGTCAGCTTGAATTGTCATATAACATGAAGATTTACTACAGAAAATGACGTTGATAAAGAACCTGAGAGTTCTAATGGGAGGGAAGAGGGGGGGGGGGAATTAATCTTATGTGCAATGAAAATGAGAGGTAAGAGGTTTTGGAGAATATGATGTCTAGTCTATCAGTCAAATCTTCATTTTGAACAAAATTAGTTTTTAATAGCACCCCATTTTTTGAACCAGTTAAACACATTACAGAAAACAAACATTTCTGTGAAATACATCTAGACTAGCAAAAGTACTGAATGTAATATGAAAGTTGTAGACATCTGGCACTAAATTTAAGATCTGTGAAATAGTTTTATTTATTTTATTAGATATCTGTGTTCAAAGTCCTTGCATCTAGACCAACTGTTTTGATTTTGGTAATAAGGGTTCACAACAGCACGGCAACAAAGAGACAAATGTCACTGTGTTACCAGTACATGTTGCAAAAATCACACATACGTATGACAAATTTATTGCCTAAAATATTTTTATAAATCTATATTTTATAAATACATTGGTATTCACAAAATATCAGTTAAAAGAGAAAAAAAAAGATTCTCTTTAATAACTGAAATTCACATATTTAAGACATTTAACACAAACTTTTTTTTTCCCCCTGATTCTGATTATAGTTTTCAGAAACAAATCTGTAAGCCCTTTGTTTTTTAAGATAACACACTACACTGTGTATGCAATTTGTGTTAACAATGAATCTACTGTATTACATTTTTGCTTTCATACTTCACAATGTAATCACCTTTTTTGTATGATGAAGGACCTATGCTTAATTATTTCAACCCCAAAACACTATGAGCCTTTTACTACCAGTTTCATGAGCATTTTGTTGTATGTTTTTAAAAGTCTGTCTAGTATAATTTATATGTTTAAGTTACTTTTTTGAAATTTATTTTTCTCTCTTTCATGAATTATATTAATAAAACAGAAAAACATTAATAAAAGGGGAAAAAAAAATACGTTTAGAGCTTAAAATGAAAATATTTATGTTGTTTTCGCATAAAACTATAATTTATGCAGTAAAAATATGAAAAGTGAGGACTTTATATTTTTGGATCACTAAATTTTCATTACTGGCATGAACCTTAGTCATCACTGTTGTTTATGAATAGTAATATTTTAATTTCAAATAATAATTGAATATGATTGATTAATATTACAATGATTTAGATGTGGATAAAAATTGTAAATTAGAAATTATGTACTGATTCCTCAATTGGCCCTGTAGTTTGCCTTTAAATACTAAATTAAGAGGAATAATAGAATACCAGGAAAAACCTCAATTTAAACTTTTGATATGCCCTCCCTAAACTTTTGATATGCAATACTTTGGAATACTTCTGGGTGTCCCTGTTCTTAATAAGTAATTTTGAATTTGCAGAATTAATTTAAATATAGTGACCAGTGGAGCGGGCAAAGCCTGCTAGTGTAGTGTTATATAAAAGCACCAAATTTGGTATATGATAAGTAATTTTTTATTTATTAATTCAAATCTTTATTTTCATCTTTTCCTCTTTACAATGAATCTAATTACGATGTGTATAATTACAATGGCTGTGAAAAATTAAAGATAAAAATTAGTGCTCTGAAAAATATAAAGACCGATTCTCAAATGCATTTCAAATGTAGTCAAAAACATCTAGCAATGAACGAAATCGTAAAAGATTTTATAACTATTAAAACAATTGTACAGTCGGGGGGAAAAAAAAAAACTCAGCACTCGATATAACTCCGTTGCTAATCAATGCACAAAAATGTAGTAGGTATCATTCGACGAGGAATTGAGAGTAGATTCAGAAAATGAACGGAAATTTTGAATTGGGGGTCGTCTACACATTAAAACGCACACCAACTTTGATTTTTTTTCAATGGTAATGCCCCATTTTTATTTTATATTTGAGTTCCTGGGATCGCGACAATGCATAAAAGTGTATTGGTTGTATATTTTACTTATTTTTTCAGAGTTATAAGCGTTCAAAGTTTGAAGGTGCTAATGTTACATGCTTGCCAACCATCTCATTATGAAGCGTAGTACTTTTAGTCCCCGCCATTTTTTGTACGCCAGTCATTTTTTAGAGTAATTTCATTCTTATTTAATCGTAACACTATTTGGAGAGAACTGCTCTAAATATAAAGTGGTGTGGGAAAAGGGGCGTATTTTCAAGGGGCGTTAACAAGTCTACGCTTATTAATGAGATGGTTGGCAGACCTGATGTTAAATTCATATTTCAAACTTTTATTAATATCTTCACAAAAAATAACTTGATTGATATAATTTTTTTTTTACAAGATACAGTGAAGAAACCCAAACATAATCCACCATTACTTTTGATTCTGAAAAATATTTTTAATTCTGAAAAATATTAATAAATTCATATTCATAAAAATTATGAATTAAGACCTATATTAATTTTTACATAAAATGAATCCTAATGCTGAAAAATATGGGTGCGCAAATTTGCAGCTCATTTTAGTTATTAGTTTTCGAGATATAAATAAATCTTTCTTTTGGAGTGGTTTAGGGGGCCATCTCTTAAAAAATTTTGAATGAGATAACTAAGCAAATCTTAAAAAAAATAACTGAGAAAATTGAACAAAATATTTTTATTTTTTATTTACGGGTCAAATTATATAACAACAACATCAAATGCAAAGGAATGAAACAAAAATGTTGATTTTTAGACATTAGTGTTAGTATCAAGAATTCCTGTTTTCTAAAGCCCCGCCTTTTATCGTTCTTCAAAACAAAACAAGACAGAAATGAAAAGTGAATGTGACTTATTCATGTTAAACCCCTTATTTTACGTTGACAAAAATATACACAAGTGGTATTTACTTCATCGATTACTGGTGATAAATTTTGAATAATTTAAACGAACACAAGAAGAAAAAAATTAACTAAATAGGCGGGGTTTACTGTTTGAAATACTCTCAAAATAAAATATTTCAGAACAAATTTTCTGTACCACAATTATATTACAGATGGATATACATTATAATTATATTCTTTCTAATTAATATATTTCTATCCATAGTCTATTTTATTGCAAAAATATGAACACTGGGTACATACTTAAGAAATAAGTAATACACAACTTACAAAAGAAACACCCACTGGCATAGTTACAGATTTTCAAATGATGTGAATCTACGTCAGCAGTCGCGAAAGCATTAATTAAGAAATTATATTTTCTTAGAAATTATAAAACATATCGTACATTTCCAAAGAGTTCAACTGACCCAAAACTGGTAAGTGCTATTAAAATTGTTTAATATTTACTTTATGAAACCTTACAATAATTTATCTGAAAAGATTTAGTTTATGCGTTGTTGTGTATATATATATATATATAGCTATATTGTTTCAGTTTGTATATTATGTTACACGTACAAAAGAAAATTTAAGCTTTATTGGTGATCAGTATATCAATGATAGATACTTTTCAATTGAAAAATGTTGCACTTTTATAAAGAGTATTGTCTGACCAATCATAAGTGCAATGTATTTAAATATACCTAAAATTATCTAAAAAAGTACTGAAGAATATTCATATCCAAAAAACTGAATTCATAATAATTAAGGTACTGCAAAGGTGTTAATATATTTATTTCGTTTTATAAATCTTTTTTTCATGAAATATTTCCGGTGTGAAACAATATAATTTTGTCTAATTCTTGTAGGATATTAATTTTATTTTACTACATTTAGAGATAACCCCCTAACACATGTTTGATCATAACTCTATGAATACTAAAGATAAAGTATACAAACAGTATACTTTTCGGCACTGCCAGACTCAGAAATTCGAATATGAACTCAAAGTTGGGTGTTGCTATTGAAAAAATCAAAGTTGGAGCTCATTTTAATATGTAGATGACCCCTAATTCAAAATTCGACGACATTTTCAGAAAGTGCATTTAATTTCCTGTTGACTGGTGTCTATTAAATTTTGCTGCATCAATTAATAACGAAATACCATCAAGTGATGGGTTTTTTTTTCCCTCCGACTGTACATTTCAGAATAGATAAACTGACCCGATGATCGATTATTAGTTTAATGATTTATTTAAATACTTAACTTGTACTTTTTTTTCATCAAAAAATTGAAAGTTAATTCTTCTGGGTTTTGTCCCCAACATTTTATTTTTCCCCAGGTGTTTTTCCAAAATCGCGAAAAAATTTCCCCAATCTGGCAACCCTGCTTGCATGAAATAGTTGCATGATTTTCAAAGAAATAAGACAAAAGAAATATTTGGATGCACAGAAGATTTTCTAATTCCATCTGTGAACTATTTTTCAGTTTCATTTGCAGACGACTTTAACCTTAATTAAAATCAATATCTAAAAATGGTTTTTATCATGAGATTAAATAAAGCAGATGATATTCAATTTTTATGTGCAAGTGCTTTTTTGCTTCATTTGATAAGAGAATCTTTTAAAAATTGTAATTAGGAATGAAAGAAGAAATATAGTATACAGGGCCTGATTAATGCATAGGCCAGCTGGACCATGGCCCAGGGGGCCTTTACTTGGGAGCTCGAAATTTCATATACAGTACAAAAAAATGTAACTAATTTATGCAAAAATGCTCTTGAAAATAATACTTAGGGAGAATTTTACTTCTGATAGCAAAATAAAAAGTTTTGCGAAGGTAAAATTTTACTTAAATATGCATTTTTGGGCAAAATAATCGGAAAATTGAAGGCTCCCTTCATTTTTTTTTATTTTTTAATTTTTTTTTTTAAGTGTGGCGAGAATTATAGGCAGGAGGAGGGCGAATGCACATCAGGCACTAAGCCCAGTTTTGGCTTGATCGAGCTATGATAGTTAAAATATTATCTTTCATTTGTTTAATTATACACACACCCATAGGTATTAAGGGATTTTCATATAAAGTTATTAAAACATGTTATTTTTATTTAAAAAAGTAGTTCCCATTTTTATTTTTCGATTTATCCTAAATTATCCTCTAGTACCATTTGATATTTTTGAAGAAGTTGCCACCCCCTATATTTTGCCTTCTTGGGCTATAGCCCATATAGCCCTCCCCTAAATCCGCTTCTGCAAACCACTTTTTTTTTTTTTTTTTTTTTTTTTTTTAAATGGATTAACCATCTTTTACTTGATATTGACATAAGGAACACAGCAGAGTGCCAGGACAGAAAAACAAATGGCTCCTTACCTCTGATATAACCTTTTATTGAAAAAAATAAAATGAAAAAAAAAAAAAAAAAAAAAAAAAACTATAAAAAAGTAGTAATATTTAAATCAAATTGGAGTGTAAAGGTTGATATTTTTATTTATTACCAACTATGCGAAAAATACCAGAGCCGGTCAAACCCGGGCACCTCCGCTTAACGCACGGATGCTCTACCACTGAGCTACCCTGGCTGACAACCAGCTAGGCACTTCTCGCATAATATTCTTTGGCAAAGTCACCGAGTCTGCAAACACAGATATATGAGGTGTGCTGGTTGTCAGACAGGGTAGCTCAGTGGTAGAGCATCCGTGCATTAAGCGGAGGTGCCTGGGTTCGATTCCCGGCTCTGATATTTTTTGCATAGTTGGTAATAAATAAAAATATCAACCTTTACACTCCAATTTGATTTTTAAAAAACATTCACGGTTGATGAATTGATGAATAAAAATTTCTAAATTGAAATTTCGTGGTCTATGGAGTTGTGCTACGATTATTATTGTCTCACCTCATATATCTGCGTTTGCAGACTCTGTGACTTTGCCAACGAATATTATGCGAGAAGTGCCTAGCTGGTTGTCAGCCAGGGTAGCTCAGTGGTAGAGCATCCGTGCGTTAAGCGGAGGTACCCGGGTTCGATTCCCGGCTCGGGTATTTTTCGCATAGTTGGTAATAAATAAAAATATCAACCTTTACACTCTAATTTGATTTAAATAAACATTCACGGTTGATGAATTCATGAATAAAAATTTCTAAAGTAGTAATATTTGGTAGTTATACTTGAGTAATCGTAATCTGAAAAAAAATATTGTACTTTTGTTCAACACTGAAATCTGAGTTTTCAAAATATTTAAGTATGTACTAGTGGATTGCAGCTTTCATGCTGCACTTGTGCCTATTTTTTATTACCTGATGTTGTGCTTGATAATTTAAGATAAAAAAAAAAAATATGTGCTTTTGCATTTTGTCTGATGATATTATTTACTATCCCATCCAATATTTTGAAACAGAAAATGTAAATATTATGAAATACTTCCAATCAAACCACTTTTTTTTTTTTTTTTTTTTTTTTTTTTTTAAATGTAATAACCATTTGTGCTGTGTTCCTTATGTCAACATCAAGTAAGTGTCAGGACAGAAAAACAAATGGCTCCTTACCTCTGATATGAACATTTATTGAAAAAAGTAAAATGAAAAAACATCAAATTAGGATAGGAGAAAACCTGACTATAAAGCAATATATCATCGGGATCGCGGCAATTCCAAATTTTCTGGATTTTTGGTAATGTTTAAAAAATATATTTTAAGTACTTGGATAATAAGCAAATTTAAGTAAAAAATAATATATTACGATTTTTAAATATATTCTGTAATATTTTTTTTTTTTTTATCAACTTTAACAACAAATAAATAAAATTAAACTTGAAAAACAAAACAGATTTATTGAAATATTTGCATACAAAAATTAGTACAAGTTACAATAAAATAAAATAAATAAGAAGAACATACCATTTTTAAAGCATTTCCGAGATTTTTTTTTTAGTACCTTAAGTTTTTTAATTAAAAGTTTGAGCATAATTGAAATAGAAAATAGAATTTAGTTCTCAATTAGATAAATGTTTAATTGTCACTATTATTATAATCTTCTCCTTTCTCTTTCAGACTTTGCAAATGCCGGTTTTGAAGATTACTAAGAAATAAATTACTTTTTCGGCTCTTTATTTAGATAAATACTTTTAAAAAAAAAAAGTCTCTGTTGATCATGATGATTAACGCTGCCGAAATTCTCCGGATTTTCGGCTTCTTACTATATTTGGTTTGGTATACTCATAGCTCTAAGCTCAACTTTTATTCTGGGGTGGGTATTTACTGCCCCAAGGATGATATATAGCTTCCCCTTCCCTCTTAGAAAGTTCGCTACAGTCTTCCAAGCTAAGATCTGTTATCTTATGTAAGATATGCTTTGAGAGAGGTTACCACAATTTAACCATTTATACCTGTTCAGACAGTCAAGTCACTTTCCTCTTACTGTTTTAGTGCAAGTTCATCCCTTCTCTTGCACAGGAATGCTATAACATACTTTATGACCTTTCTTCTTAAAATAAGGTTAACCCTCACTAGGTATCCAATCATACAAGCTTTCCTAATAAAGAGTTTGTTGATAAATTAACAAGATCTGGTCCCAGCACACATTTTTGTGCCTAAATATACCTCTCACTACTCCCAGTTCCATTTTAAAGCTCTTTGAGAGGGAACATTATAAACAGTGGTGTAGTTTTGATGGTGAAAGGCAAAAGAGCTAAATCATGACTTTCTTGGTTGGAGCTTTTAAAGCTTAACAGAAATAATTTGAAGCTATATTTGTTTGAAGAAATACTTTGTACAAATATAACTTCTTTAAATTAAAATTTCTAGTGCAAAACTGACTTATCTGCCCTGCCGATTATAAACAGAAAATTACGGCACTTATGATTTACATCCTATTAACATAACAATTAATGTTCTGATCATCCAATGAAATTTACATTACTCAGTTAAATCTAATTTCATCCCCCACAAAGTGGTGCTTATCCTCTTATAGGGTATTTCCTATAGAGAATCTCCATTAAAATTTTATAATACATTAGTTTAAATTATTTATATTAGAATAAAAACACAAAGCAACAAAAAAAAATTAGGTCAGTTTGTAAAACTTTAAAAAAGAAGTACTAAAAAAATATTTGGCTATTTCATTACCTCTTAACATGTTATCTGGTTATCTAACACATGAAACAAACACTTATAAATAAATCAGAAAATAAAATTAGACATTACCAACAGAAGTTGGCATTTCACCCCACTGCAGAACTATATTCTTGCTCACTTTACCCGACGTATTCACATATATTCCTTCATCTAATAGAAAACAAAGAAAAGTACAATGCTTATTTGTATATTACTACTTTGTATTACTAAATATATTCGTACAATATTTTATTTTCTCAAAGAAAAATTATGAATATAGAATTAATTATTTTAATAGCTTACTATCATAACAGAGTAAAAGCTGCATTCCTTTAGAATTCGGTAATGTAACAATAGCATGAGGTGTGATGCAGCCCTGAGACTGAAAAAAATAATAAATTGCAGCATATATATTTTTAAATAAAGATTAAATTTAAATACACAAATACCTGAAATTATGAAGGAAACAATTTCCAAAGTATTAAAATAAACTGCAACATTTGGAGGGAAGGGAAGAATTTATTGGCAACATTTAAATCTGGTAAGGTTATTTGTTATAGTTAATTATTGAAATGTCAGTGGAGGCCTCCTTATTGAGACTCAAAAAATTTTTAAGTTCTGCCTAAGGGTCTGTCTGTGTATACCACGATAGCGACCACAAAAATCTTCCTATTGACATGAAACATATGTTCATGAGTGACACAGAATCAGCTGTATAGTTTTGGATGCCTATTCTGTTTGTACAGGGATAAAGTTTTTTTTATTATTATTATGGTCTATGGACAGAATTTGTATGTACTGCAATAGCAGTCACAAAAATCACCCGGTTAACTTGCAAATTGTTATGTATCTTTATGAGCAACACAGAAATAGTTGTATAGTTTTTACTGCCTATATTGTTTAAAGTTTACGTATAAGGATACTCCAAAGTATCTCTAATCAATACGGCTAATGGACAGAATTTATGAGTACCATGATAGCAGCAACAAAATTCACCCAATTGACTTGCAAAATTATACACATGTTTATGAAGCCTAAAGAATTAATTTTATGTTTTTTAATGTATATACTGTTTATGGTTCATGTATATAGATACACCAAAATATTTCTTATTATGGATTTCAGACTGAATTTCATTTAAACACATTTTAAAGTAGTTACTTTACATTCAACATAATTGAATTAACATATATTTTTCAGATATTTAAAATCACATTTTCTGTAGAAAAAGGTATGCATAGACTAAATACATGACCACACAAAAGAATCCTGATAATGTGATACAAATCATTGAAATTATATTGAATTTGGTACAAGTATTTATGGGTTACATGGAAATAGCTGTATAGTTTTTATTTATATATTTAATGTTTATGATTTGTGGATAAGGACACACAAAAGAATTTGACCCCATTACAGGCTATAAACTGAATTTCATTAAAGTGCATTTTAATATGGTTACACTGTATTCAGCATAAAGAAATTGAAATATGATATTAGAATGTTTTTATGGTTTCTGTGTAAAATGATAAACACAGAAAAAGTAATTAGTCTACAATACTACACACAAAAGAATTTTTGATATGTAATCATTTGGCATCAAATTTCATACAAATATTTATGAGTTAAAGGAAATAACACAAGAATATGAATTACAAGAAAACATATAGATTTAGACGTATAGATACAATAGGGGTTCAGGGAGGCAGGAGACCTCTTATAAAAAGGTATCTGGTTATATAGACAGCTAATCATATAAATATATACATACACACACAGTTAAACCTCATTAACATGAACACTGTTAACGTGAATTACTTTTAACATGAACTGTTTTCACAATCCCCTTCAAAATTATAATAATTTAAAAAATATATTTATTAGATATTAGAATATTTATTTTCTACATGGTTAACTTGAGATTTTCAATAGTTAGACAAAGTGGCCATGAAAAAACTTTTTTGTATTGAATTTTACATTGCATTGAAAACAATCCTTTAACATGTGCTTGTGCTGAAATAAAAATTAAATTATAGACATCTTGAGCAGAAATAAATAAAATAGACAAGATAAAATTTGACTTACCAAATTATTTTTATTCATTTATGCAAGAACATATCCAATAATGAAATAGGGTAGACGACATACATATCACAATGAACTTATTAAGACAAAAGATATATCACAAAGTGAGTTATATATCACAGAGTCCATTATGGTTCTTTGTAAGTTATAGTCCTTCGTGATATCGTAGGGCTCGCATGTGAGAAGTAGGTAGATATCGTCCTCTGTAGCTAATTGTGATCATAAGGTACATGAAACATCACAGGATAGACTCTCAAGCTTGTCAATTTCATTTATCTCATCCTATGCAGCTGCTATTTTGAAAGCAAAGGTTAATTTAAAGTATCTAAACTATAATACTCCAATGATTTAAACAATATGTACACAAAAGGATAAAACGGCAAGTGTTTGAGTAAGCATCTGCCTTCATCTAACTAGCATCGATAATAATCCAGACCCTGTGTGGACGAAATCTATTATCATCCCTAAAACTATTTTCTCAGTCTGATTGTAATTCCTATAAAAAGTAAAACAATTTCCATTGCAATCCAAATATCTAGATATTTTTATTTTAATTTATCGTAGGTCAAAAATCTTCTCAATTTGAAAACAAGATCAACTATATCAAGCTTCATCTCCAAAAGAATGACCTACTACATCGCTAAAATTTATGCGACTGGTATGAGGAAAAACCCCAGCCTTGCAAAAACTTCACACTACCCTCTCCAAGACTTTTTTTCAGAATAAATTCTCATTTACTGGGCTATGAGTGCTCTCTCTCAAGGACCAATCCACAAGCAGGAAAGAGATGCTAGAAAAAGACATCGAAGAGCGGGAATCAGGCGGGCTGGGGCATGGTCCAATTACGATATTCTGAGTCTATTACAGATCTCGGAAACAGATGCTTCAAAAAACAATTCTCTCTAGCCTCGTTACCAAATGGCAAAACAAACTTTCTCAAAAATTCGGGAAGGTAATGCTTTCTCCCTTTACTGGAGGGAAAGTTAAACAAGATTGTAGAGAGAATTTTGAGTAAAAGGAATGTTATGGTTTTGAGCATAACCAAAATGAAGATTAGTTTAGTTACTTATAGCATGAACTACTGTTAACATGAAATTTTTTTTATCTCCTTTTAAATTCACGTTCATGAGGTTCGACTGTATGTATATTTTAATTAATAGGAAAGAAATCATGGGGGGGGGGTTGTTTTATATGGAGTAAAAAAAAAGTTACTTTAGTTTTTATAGCTTCATGAGAGAGCTATTTCTATATGAACTGGAAACAAATTCAACAAAAATTAACATTCTAACGTGTACTATTCTTGCTGCAAAAACACAATTATACTTTTGTTTTCTTTTTAATTATTTTACAAATTTTTATACAAAAAATGGTTTAAAAAAAAAAAAAAAAAATCTAACTCTAAATCTAAGTTAATCATATCAATAGATGGCAGCATTACAAAATCTAACTTATTAGGATACTCTAATGTGGTTACCATTCAAGCTTGTTTTCATTCTTGGAATTGCTTGCTTTAAAAATATAAATAATTTGAGAGAAATATGGAGTGTAACCTGGCATTTGGATCTCATTCAATAAATTTATACCTTTAGGTGGAGAGAAAACTAGAAAAAGCACTTATTTTCTATGTGTTTTCTAGCATTCTTGCTGTAAGAACAGCACACTCAGAGCAAGCACTTCAAAGGCAAAGTGAAAATTTTGAAGTAACATAAGGAGTGAATGGTGATTTAAGCTTATGTTTTCAGGACATGTATTTTCAGAGCACAAACTACAGGAGGGTGAAAGAGCAATATGAGAATTTTGCTAATAACTACCGGATAAATAAATTATTTTCCATTAAAAAATTTTTGAATCTAGATCTGAAAGGAGCTGACTCAGTTTTAAAAAGTTTTCTTCTAGAGCTGTCTTACTTTTATCTTATCTATAACATTATATATATTGCTTTATTTTATTATTGAACTAATATGTTCTAAAATGCTTCGCAGAGGATTAACTATATTTGAGACATTGTATCTATAAGTGCTAATCAGTGTTGGGCATAATTGATTAAAAAGTAATTTGAATTACAATTAAATTACAATTATAATTATTTACTGTCAATAGATTAACAAGTAATTGATTACAAATAAATTGAATTATTACAAATAAATTGAATAAGCAATTCAATTTATTTGTAATCAATTACTTGTTAATTGATTGGCAGTAAAATAATTATAATTTAATTTTAATTCGATTATTTTTTAATCAATTATGCCCAACACTGGTGCTAATATAGATATCACTTTTCAAACTATAACATTTGATTAGAAAATATTTGAGAATTATTATTCTCTAAATCTTAGTACTTTTTAATGTTATACAATTGTGTTGTTACTAAAATATTAGCGATTTCAAAGTCATCTAAAATGTATTTAGTTATGAAAGCCGAAAATCTGCACAAAATTCTTCAACCACAATTATTATTATTATTATTTTCATAATATACTTTTATTAAAATACTTAGCTGTAGAATATTTCAAGTTAAATATGTTTGATATGCAAAATATTTTATGTGCATTTATAAGTAGAGCGTATAAACCATAAGTTTTATTCTTTACAATACTGTTTTGTTTGATATCCTTGACATGAGCTCTTCTCACTATATAATGCTAATTTTTGGAAACTAAGAATTCACTCATCCTTTAACCCTTTATCTACTGCATTTTGAAACAGACAAAAATTGTGTTTGAAACATATTTTTAGTTACTAAAGAGCATTATTTAAAGATATATGCATTAAAAATCATTCATATCACCTCAAAGTAATTAATGAGAATTTTGTATTTTAGTGTACCACTGGTACATAGAGGTTGAAAAAAGTATTTCGACATGAAAAAAGTGTAAAGAAATATTTACTTTTTATGTTCCTCATATTTTTTCTAAGATTAGTGGGATATTCTTAAAATAATATAGGAATTAATTATAAGACACATGAAGATCGTGAATATCAAGCAAAAACAGCAAGTGCACTCCATAAAATCCTTTATGGAACAAAAACGGCTATATATATATCGTCTAATGCTTTGTAGTAAAACTAAAGTGAGGTACATGTGTTCCTTTCATATAAATATCTTTGACATTTCGTCTATAAATTTGATTTTAAACTCTTAAAAGTAATGGTACTTTAAAGTACCGTCAGTAGATAAAGGGTTAATGTTAATTAAAATTTATGATTAAGTATTTATGACAACATTATATATATATAACTTCAACTGCATTTATTACTCTTTAACTGCCTTAAAAAACACTTTTTAAAAAAAACAGTTTATGTATCTCACATGCTTATGTATAGTGGGTGATCAAATTATTTAGAAACTTTTTTTTTTTTTTTTTTTTTTAACTTTTTTTGATTTTCTAAAAAAATATTGGACAAAATGGCCCATGACTTCAGACAGCAAAGAACATTTTAAAACTCCCATTTTCCACTATCAAATTAGTTAAGAGTGCAATTAGGGGGCCAACCACAGGTTGAAGAAGAGCGCAAATACATTGGATCATTTGGTATCATAAAAAGCTATCAATGACTTGTAACTTTAACGCATTGTTGCACATACTATGTGTAATATTTATGTGTTTTGTTGTAGAAATTCTGCAATTATTTAGGCAAATATAATTTTTTTTTTTTTTTCAAAAATTAATTTTTTTGAAAAATTTTATGGTTATAACTAGAATGGATTTCCATAAAACTTCACAAAATGTACAGAAAAATTGACAAAACAGAAGCATTCTTGAACATAAAATCCCACTTGTAATATTTGGTGAGATATGAGCATTTATATTTTATATTAGTAAATATTACTTTACTGTGCATGCACAAAAGATTAGAAAAGAAATTATTACATTAGGTTGAAAGCTAGATATATTGGGCAACTTTTATCAAAAGTTGTTAGCTGGTGTGAAGTAGATCTATGGCTATATTAATTAGCAGAAGGGCTACTTTTAGATTTTCAATCACCAGCTAAATGACATTTAAATTAAATGAAAATGTCTTGAAAAATGGAAGGTAAAATAAGTAAATATGCTTTTTATCTAGATTATTGAAAAAGTGTGTAAATGATGACTAAAGAAATTTTAACTTAAATTTTTACTTTAAATAAAAATCAACATAATATCATTACTTAAACATAATTTAAAACAATTTAAAATAAGATTCTTTAACATAAAAGACATACCATAATAACAGATGCTGGATGAACCTTCAGAAATATATTGAAGTGTTTTTCATAATACCAGATAAAGTCTTTAAAAAATATTCCAGTTGTGATTGTGAAAAAAGTAGGGGAGAGTGGGGTTGAATGGGACGCAGGATTAATGTGACAATAGCTAGATTTTTCAAAATACAGTCGAACTTCGTTAACATGAATCTCAATGAGGGCAGGTCCGGACTGGCTGCTTTGGGGGCCCTCGGCTAGAAATCGATAAGGGGCCCCTTACAGAGGAATTTAGAGGAAACTAGCAGACTTTGCCCTTTTCACTGGGCACTATATTTAAATGAAGTCTCAAAATTACATACGCCTAATTAATACTAAAAAATCTCATAAAATGAAAAAATATAATAAAAAATCATTGAAATCAGTCAAAACTTCAATTTTTTACCCTCCCCCATCAAATGGAGGAGGGAAATGTCGCAAATTTCATTATAGTGTGTATTGGGTACATATAACCAACACACACACCAAAAAATAACCGCCTTTAATTTAGAGCAGAGTTACAATTTGAAACATGTTTTTTATTCACCAGACCCTCACGGGATGAAAGGGGGAACCTTTCACAAAACCCCCTATAGTGCGGGCTGTGTACTACATATGGCACTGCCCCATAACTAACAAAAACAACTAAAATGTATTTTTTGGCACCCATTCCCCAGTAAAGAGGGAAGGGGGAATTTTCCACAATCCTTTTGTAGTGTCTGTTACACTCACATAATAAACCCACACACCAAAATATAGATTTCCTAAAATAATTCCTTTTTAGTGTATCTTAGGTACACACAACGCGCATACACACTAAAAAATCACCTTCTTGAGTTAATTTGGAATAGAATTATGCTTGGATATGTGTTTTGTGCCCCCGCCCCTGCAAAAGGAGAAAGGGGATATTTCGCAAAATGTATTTTTAGAGTATTTTAAGCACATGTAAGTAATCCATACTCTCAGAAATTGCCGTTTTGGAGATAATTTCGATGAGGGTTGCAACTTGAAACTTATTTTTGTGTTCACATAATAAACCCGCATACCGAAAAATTATCGTCTTGAGATAATTTGGAACAGAATTACGCTTGCACATTCTTTTTTTTCTTTTTTTTTTCTGCCCCCTCGCCACTCCCATGGGAAAATTTAGCAAAATCCCGTCACAGTTAATGTTTGATGAAAATATTCAACACACACCGAAATTCGTAAACATAGCTCCCATAGATTGCCCAGGAAAAATTTAATGCAAAAAGTGCGGCTCTGAAATTTGCTCCCCTTTTACTCATTGAGATATAATCGCTTCTCAGGGGTGCTTACACTATATGTTCTATATGAATCAGTGGCTCTGGTATATTTTTCTGTGCGTTGATGAGTCAGTGACTGAGTGAGTGGAAGTACTCCTTTATACATATAATAGAATATTAAAACATATAATTTTTGAAAATTAGACTTACATGCCTAAAAACTACATTTAGCTTTCTTGCTACTAGGAAAATAGTTCAGCAAAAATGTAAAGTTTTTTTTTCTGATATCATTTACTTATTTTCCCAATAAATAGTTATATAATTTTTATATACCATACCTAAACTAGTTCCATGCTGGAAAAAATGAGTATACTTACTAATTAAGAGTGGTTCATTATTTAAAATTGAGGTTGTGAAATATTTTTATTTTTAGGCAACCAAATCACATTTTTGAAGAAACCATAATAATCTAAATCCTACAGTAATACCTAAATAATAACAACAGTAATAAGTTACTAAGTATATTGGGGGGAAAGAATGTCTTCGTTAATTGTGATTTAGTTGATACAAATTGTAAATTATATTTTATAACAAAAAGAAAAATGGCTCTGAAAGACCTTGGTACAAATATAGTGAACTAAGCAACTCTCGCCAAGATCTTTACTTATGGAATTGCGACAGCCTATTTAATTCATCGCCAAAGTGACAATGAAAATTTAAAAGTCACTAAAGTGGTTCTTATATTAAAGCTGAACCGAAAATTTTTAATAAATGAATATAATAACCGTTGCTAAGGAATGAAACAATTACAGCATGCTTTTGTATGGAAAAATAGATTTTTTAAAAAAGTCTTGTCGTACTAAATTAAATTCTGTTTCTTAGAGAATTTTATAGGAAAGAAAGATTGTTAGGTAAGCATTGTGCAGACGTGAAAGCTGCTGATAAGGTCAGCGGGAACCCAAATCGAGACTTTAACTGATTTCAATTTTTTTTTTTTTTTTGCGTGTATCTGAAATTAAAAACCTCTAATTTTAAAAATTAATTTTGTAAAATTAAATAATAGAACTGTTTTGCTTCAGCTTATGAGCTAATAAACTAATTCGAGTTATCTGTACTTAATATATCATTTTCGTCCCTCAAAAGGCCGATTTTGCGAACTCAGAAGTGAACTAATTAACCAAATATTTAGATATTTGGAAACTTTTTCAACATCTAAAAATTCTCTTCTTTTCTTTTTGAAGCGCCACATTGATAGACACGTTTCATGTTGACACAGCTCTGACACTGCTTTCAATACAGCCTTGCTACGAGACTTATAGCGAGTGAGCGCTGCGAAAATGAAGTTAGTTATAACAGGCGAGAACAAGAATGGCAGCTCCGAAGACATGTAACTAATGCTGACGCTCTATTTAAAATTATGTGGTTCTTTAAGATAGGAGAACAAACATACAGGATGATGCATGAAGCAGCGAGCTCCATTAATGAAACATTCTCGACTTAACTTGTGCACGTATTCTACATGAAAACAATCAAGAAATACAAGTTTTTCATCGCAAAGCTTCAATACTTGTTTGCATTTAAGTTTATTCATCGCGAACTTGCCTGAAATTATGAACACTGCACAATACGCATTGAGTCAAAATTGTAAAAGCGCAAAATTGTAGGAAAATAAATAGTCAAATTACTCTGATGTAACTAATTTTGAAGTAGTATGTTTTGAGGGGTTTGGCTGGGGCCCCCTTGGGCCGGGGGCCCTCGGCAATCTGGCCAGTCTGGGCCTGAATGAGGGGAAAAAAAAGGTTCATGTTATCAGTAGTTCATGCTATCAGTAACTAATCTTCATATAACTAAATTAATCTTTATTTTGATGGAGATTGTGGAAACAGTTCATGTTAAAAGTAGTTCACGTTAACGCGGATCGACTGTACTTAAATTGGAGTTTTTTCTCGTACAAATTAAAACCAAAACTAATATTGCTTTGTTTCATAACTTATCTTTTAATATAAAATATTTTATTTCTTACAAGAACTCTTTAATTAAATGTTGAGTTTGTGTTTACATTTTCCAAACTCAATGTGTTGATGGTGTAGTTTGAAATGAAAGTCTCGTTTTTGGCCTACAGATGATACAAGCATGTAGTGTAGCCATGCTGCTATGGTAACTCATTGCTTAAGAAGGGCACAGTCGAATGTGCAGCATCAACTGCTCTCTGGCATTGGAAAGGCTGGTTTGCAATCTATCGTCGTATATAAATACGGTAGCATTTTCTCATACACTTGCTCTTATATTTTTGTTATGTTTTGAAGTTATGTTTTGTAGACTTCTTGTTTTGCTTATGAGTTAGTTTAAGTTAAGTTCTAAAGTCATGAGTTTTAATCATATTTCTTAATGTTATGTTTTATTTATGTTTTGCAGTTAAAGTTATAATTATCTTCTACTTTTAAAAGATGATTAGAGATGTCAGTAATATTTATACCTGGTTATGAAATTGTATCTCGTAGGCATAAGTAGATTTTTTATTAATTATTAAATAAAAATATTCTCTTCGCAGTTTAAAATGTTTTGTCACTGGCAATATCTATTCAAGTTTGTTTCTTATTTAATTAAATTTTACTCTTGAGTTTTGACTCCTTTACAGTCAACATTTTGTTACTTTTTTTTAATTAATAATCCTTTATTTTGTTGGTTAAAATTTCTGTTTTATTAAAATGCAACACATTAAAATTAAATAAATAGCTCAATGCTTACAGAGCAATATAAAAGTTTTCTACTGTGCACTTTGCAATATAAAATGACAATCTATTTTTATCATCAGTTTGGTTTTGGGAAATTGGACTTTTGCTTGCTCATAAATTAAGTTAGTGATGCATTTCAGAGAAAAATAAAATACAGTAGCTGTAAATGTGAATCCAGTTATAGAGAAACTAAGGGTTAACAACTATGTTACCTGTCTGTTCTAGTTGAGAGGAATTGCTGCAGCATTGTCAGTAAGATGGAAAAATTATCAGTTGTAGATGTCGAGAAGGATATATTGGGTTGTTCGGAAAGTAATTTCGTTTTTTCCTTCAAAAATGAAAAACTATTTTCTTATATTGTATAAATATTTTAATGAATTATATATTCTCCACTTTGATCAGTTTCTTAGCGATCTCACAAGTTGTTATTTGGCAGTTTTTCATAAATCAATACTTTATTTTGTCTTCATTAGCACAAACTGGTTTTCTAGAACGCTATGCATCTTCAACTCAAAATTGCCAGAACAAAATTTGGTAAACCAGTTCTGACAATAGCATTCTTTAAATAAATTTTCTGTGCACACATCATATACTTTTTTTCCTTGTTTGAATAGTATTTTCGCATTTTTGATAGCAAAAACAAAATATGCCAAAAATGTCGCTTCTGATTTTCTTTATTTGATAGGGCACCAATCAAAAACTATTGAGCAGAATAAAACGACCTTTTTCACAAGCAAGCCTTGCTATATCAGCTGTCACAATATGTAATGGCAATGCAACTTAAATGTGAAGAAGGTGTAAAAAAAATACAATTAAGTCCTCTGTTGAGAAAAACGAAATGACTTTCCGAACACCCCAATAACTGAAAAACACATACAGGACTTCAAAGCTAGAGAGAGAATCGCCTTGTCTACAATATATTTTAATGTATTCCCTGAAGTAAAGAGCTTAATAGAAAATAGCGAGCGCCTGGTAGCTACTTAGGATGTCCTAAAGCACAATTTTGCATTTGATTCTAGAGTGAAACATACACAACTTTTCACCAACTTCATTGTGTAATGATGGAGACAAACTATTAACATACATGTGAACCGGTTAATGAGAATTATGGAGCAATTTAAGGACACTGTCAAGCCTGTAGAAGACACGTATGCTTGTTTTCAGCTCTTGATACATCTTCCAATAAAATTTGTATCTTCAGTCTAACATCTTTTCAGACGGAAAGAGGAAAGCTTTAAATTTCAGTCCATTGTTGAGGAGCTTGTTGAAAAACATGTACACAGTTGAGGGACAATGACTTAAAGCAAAATAACGACAACAGTATAGAAGTCCAGGATACTCAAAGCCAGAGATGAAAAGTTTAAATCATCCTTAACCTGTTTTAGGTGTGGCCATAAAGTTCACTTAAAAAAGAACTGCTTTGTTAATCTTAGTAAAAATAATTATTCAAATTTTTCTAATGTTTCTAGTACCAATTCTAAGTGTTAAATCTAATAGTAAAAGTGTTAAAAATGTTTCTAATGCTGGTAATCGCAAGAACAAGAATTCTCCATCATTTTATTACATTGCTCAATCAAATTTCAGTGGTTCTAGTGATAACACCAGTTGGATTTTTAATACTGTTGCATCACACCATTTTTGTAAGAATACTGAATATTTTGAAGAAATTGAATGTGTGGATGACGAGAATTTGTTGCAATTGATGGTGTAAGCTTTTTCATAGAGGGGAAGGGTATTGTTAAATTAAAATTTAACAATATTATTTTTTTGCAATATGTACTGTATTTTCCCAAGTTAAAGGTAAACTTGATTTCAGGTGCTAAAATGGACTTAAATGGTGCTTATTTTTTTGTGGTGGTGGTGGTGGTAGAGGTAAGGTAAATGTATTCAGTACAGATCGGAGCTCATTTCTGTCTCTAAAATTAAAAATGGGGTCTATTATACTTTTCCAAAGGTTTTTAGAAAAGCTAAACCACTTAGTTTCTGAAGCTAATGGAGGTAATCAGAGAATTTTTCTGTTTCTTTACCTAGTGCTAATGATATAGAGTATTGGCATGCTTGTTTCGGATATATCAGTCCTGATCTAATTTTAAGTACTAGCAAACAGAATGGGGTTAAAGGCCTACACAAGTTAAAGTTAAAAAAAAATTTCTGTGAACCTCGTAAATTTGGCAAACAAAACCTGGTTTCATTCAAGTCTTCTGTGGTTCATGGCTTAAAATCCCTACTGGAGAAAGTCTATATAGATGTTTGGGATTCTATTAAAATTACTGGTAGGGGGAGGGGGGGGGGAGGAGAAAAAAGTTTATTTTTTGTCAATTATTGACAGGTTTTCAAAGCAAATTTCAATTTACCCAATGAAGGATAAATCCCAAGTTCAAGGAATTTTTGAAAGACATATTGCTCGGGCCGAATTTAACCTTAATCTTAAACTTCAGACTATCCATTCAGATAACGGCTGAGAATTTGTGAACAAGAACTTTAAAAGTTTTTGTGATAAAAATGGGATAGTTCACGAGCTCACAAATACATTTACTCCTGAACAAAATGGTATTTGTGAGAGATTAAACCAGACATCTTTGAACTGTGTCCCTACAATTAGGGTAGCAGGTTACCTTTTAAGTTTTGGCCAGAGGTAATATTATATTTTTGTTATACTTGGAACAGGATTATCCACAAAGGTCAATCAAAAACACTTTTGGAACTGTATTAAAACCTTTCAGGTTGGTTTCCTATGTAGGAATATCCAAACAAAAGAGAAACTATAAGTTAGAAGCAAAGGCTATAAAGGGAGTCTTAGTGTGATATGCCTTAAGGACTAAGGGATTTAGAATTTGGATAGAAGAGGAGGATAAATTAGTTGAAACAATTAATGTCACTTTTTTGAGTCTATTATTTGGTGAGCACAGTGGAACAGTGATGGACCTCTCCATTTGAAGAATTGAATTTACTCCCAGATAACCTGGTTGACTGTTGAAGTTCAAGTCCTGTTCATATTGCCATTGGGGTGATTCTGATAAGGAGTCTATTACAGACACGCTAAAAGTTTATGTTCCTCAGTCCAAAATAATTTGGAATAGAAAACTAGTCCCCAGAACCTTGGGTAATCGCAATGATGTGTACTACTACCCAGATAATAGTAAAATTAGATTGAGATCGATAAATGATATTAAGAAGTATTGTGATCAACACAATTTAAAGTTCAATCCTGACATCTTTGATTTCTCTCGTAATAATACTTTTGAGGGAGAAGTTAAATCAAAATGTTTCAGTTCCTAATCTTATTTCTAATGTACCTGTTTCAAATTTGACCGATAAAAACTCCTGACTAGATTAATTACCTAAGACATATAACCAGGTGACTAAATCCAAACAATTTTCAGAATGGCAAACTGTTATGAATGATGAGATTGATAACATGTATAAGCATAAAGTCTGGCATCTTGTCGACGTACCTGCAGGAAAAACAGTTTTGGGTAATAGGTGGGTTTTTGCCATCAAAAAGGATGAGCATGGTAACTTTGCCTGTTAATAAAGCTAGGCTAGTTACACAGGGGGTTTCACCAAATCAAGGGTGACACCTACAATAAAACTTTTTCACCCATTGTCAATTTCTCAGCCATACGTTTTTTCTTTTCACTATTAGTTTCATGTTTAAAGTGGGAAAACGTGTAGTGTGATATATAATGTGTTAATTTATATGCACCCCTTAAGGAAAATATCTACATCGCTCAGCTGCAGAGTTATATAGTAAAAAGTAAAGAAAATTGTCCATAATTTTTAATGCATTATACAGACATGGTACAAGCTTACAGAAAAAAGGCTTAACTTTTCACAACCCACCCCCTCTCAAAAGTAGTATCAAGAAACTGACACAATATAAATTTTACAATAATAAAAAATAATGTTAAATCTGATTGCATACATATACACACAATAAACAAAATCAGAACAATAAATCTTATATTAAATATCATTAATTATAATAAAATAGTTGTAAGTGCTTAAAAAACAGACAAAATTATTACACATACTTGAAAATAAGTTTATTCTATAGAAGCATTGTTTGCTGGGGTAATTTATTAGCAAAATAATGCAGTTCAAGTTCATTAGGAAAATCCAGTTGAAGTGCTATTTCTTTTTCATTTTCTCCCAGTTTGAATTTTTGCTAATAATATATTGCACAAATTCAGGCTGACCCCCTCCCCCCAATCTAATTGATATTGTAAAACTTATCAAGTAATCATGGTCAAATATTGCGTGGAATAAATTATGATATTTACATTTGAGAACCATTTGAAAAATTAAATTTTTTCATAGCATGAAATATAGAATAAAAAAAAAATTTTTTAATTTGCATAAATAATTATTTAAATAAATTAACAGCAAATACATTAACACTATACTTAATATTGTTTTACGAATCATTTACTAGTATTTTATTTTCTGCAGTTTTGTTGATTTTTTAGGATTATGAAATTTAGTTTTTTAGTTTTCTTGTTTTCATAAATTTAAAATATTTTATTCATAAAAAAAAAAAAAAAAAAATCATTTTTCTCCACCCCATCCCCACCCCCATTTTTCTCCTCTTAGCATCTGAATTTGTTCTACAATGGCTGTTCTCCTGTGGATTTAAAAAAGAGGAAATTCTTCCTCAATCATACATGTAATAGAAATTTCAAGTTTCTCATCTGATATTTAATTCCAACATGCCTTTATTTTTATTTAGTTTAATGCATGTGATTATGACAGTTTTTGATGCTCATTGTAATAACTGTATTCTTTCTTTATTAATTAAAAACTATGAATTAGGAATATAAAGATGAAAGAATGTTTCAAGCATTTATTTTAGTTGTGTGTGAATATATCTACATGTCACATAAGTTTCTCACAGCAAAATTTTTAATGTTTACATCTGATCAGTAGTGCATTTTATAGATCATTGTGTTATATAGATCTTCAACTGTATTATATTTGGCAGTTATATTTTTAATTGTGACAGCTTTATTAAATAGGATGGAAACAGTAAATTTTAGTTTTTCCTTCTGGGCATTTGAGATACAGTAAGTTGCTTTAAGCATTTTTGATACAATTTTCAAATTAAATTTTTCTTATAACTGGTCCTTTCAGAAATTTCAGTAATTTTACTTCATTCAATTTTGAGTAATTGTTTATTAGAACAAATTAAGAAGGTTTAGTCAGTATGTTTGATTGGATAGTGGCAATTTCATAATGAAAATATTTTTCACATCTATTATTAACTGTCTCATTGTTATTTCCAGGATTCCAATAAACAGTCGTTTCAATTCTGTTAGAAGGGATTCTTTTAATGATGAGATCTAAGTTTTATTAGTTTCAAATTCGCATGTGAGTTTGATATTTTCATGATAAATAACTGCAAATATATTAATATAACAGAACCAATATTTAATTAATGTATTATATATTTTTTAAATGATTTTCTCTATTTTATATCAGAACTAATAAATTTATTATTGGATTCAAGGTTAATTGATTTTAGTTGGTGGATGAAGTCTTTGGTAGAGTTTAAACTGCAATTAGAGGATAGGTAAAAATTTTTGATAAATTTTCTTCACGTGAATTTCAAGGGAATATATTTGGCTTTCGCTTTTAATATCAATTGGCCTAAATTTTGGAGGATTTTTATTATCTCTAAATTTTCTAAAAATGCAAGCTGTATTGGGTATGTGCAGGGCCGGCCCAAACGTTTTTGCCGCCATAGGCAAACCTCAAAAGTGCTGCCTCCTCAAGCTTCAAAAACTTTAAAAGAAAATAGATTTGAATCTAAAAAAAAAAAGATAATAAAAAATATGGTCCAATCGAATTGAACTAAGGCAATAACACTCATGAAATATTCAAGAAAAAAATTTTAAGTTAAAAACACAAAATCTTTGGATCTAAAATTAATACAGACAATATTTTCAAACCAGCAAAGAATAAAGAATGCTTACAAAAAAGCAATCTCTTTCGAACCTTTTTTTGTCTGCAAAATCTTGAATAACTTTATGCATATCTAATTTCTTACTCAATGCATGTTCAATGGCCAACATTGCTAACCCAAAGGCGATTTTGAGTAGTCATGGTTCTTCAGTAATTTTTTTTTTATGATTTTTAGTTCAGAAAAAGATCTTTCTCTGGTAGCAACAGTTATAGACAAGGGTGGCAAAAATTTTAAAGCAATACTTAAAGTTGGTCAAATGTTAAGGGAGGTATTGAATTTAAGAACGTCAACTGGACATCCTTTCTTTTTCAAAGGTGAAGAAATAAGGTCTACTTCATCAGCCAATTCTAAAGCGTTAAGATCAAAGAAATCACCATCTGTTAAGACGTTTTCCAGATCTTTACAGTGTGCCAGTAACTCATTTTTACACGTCTTTAAGTTTGTGGACATTGCATAAAAATTCAAAAGAATGGTTATGATTATTCAATAAATTAAATATCGGATCCAGTGCACTGATCGCCTGATCGTTGTAAAGTTTATATTTCTCTTTTGAATCTTGTATAGGTTCGTCTACAATTTCATAAGGAAAATTTCATTTTTTAAATTGAACATGATGACATGGTGTAGTCATTTCAAAGTTTTTTTTTTCTATGCTTATTTCTTTAGCTAATTTTTCAGCTTCTAAGGATTCATATGATCCTAATTCTTTAAAAAACAGATAATGAGCTACTTAATAAATCAGTGGCTTGGGATAAATTAAAAACTTTTGAATGAAGTAGCTTACTTATCGGATTAATATGTTTCAAAATTTTGTACCAAATGACGATCAAACATAAAAACAAATTGTTTTATTGTAATCAATAAACAACTGCCTCATCTTGAGTCATATTATCTATTTCTACATTTACATACATACTTAATAAAGCATCGTGAATATTTTCTGTTTCAAGAAGTAAAGGTTTTAGGGAATCTATACGACTTTCACAGCTTAACAGTCATTCATTAACTACTACAGTCATTTGCAAAAGTTTAAGACCAGTAGCCGATTTTCAGTATTTTAACACATTGCATCACTTGTACAAATTATTGTGTCATCTCATGTGCTGATTGCATCAGACGCATTCTACTGCTATAAATAAAGGTGGACGGCACATTTATCGCCAGTTGTTTATTGGATTTTGTCGTAGACAGTGCTGTTCTGTAATTATTGTAATGAGTAAAAAACCTTCACTTACTGTTACAAAAAGGTCAGAAATACTGACCCTGCATAAAATTGAATTTTCTGAACATCAAATAAGTTAGAGGGTAAATGTGAGCAAGACAGCTGTACATCAAGCTATTAGTAAATTTAAAATTTCAGGAAAATTTGTGGACCTTAAGAGAAGCGGTCGCCCTAGAATAACGAGTGCTCGTAAAGATCATGTGATAAAAAGGATGGTCATACGAGATCCAAGAACCTCCTGCAATACGATTAGACATTCTCCTGCTGCAAAAGGCACCAACATCAGTTTGAGTACTATTTCAAGACGTTTGACCAAAGATTTTGGTTTATCATCCCATAAACCTGCAAGGAAACCTCAACTTACTCCAAATATGAAAAAGAAACGACTGACTTTCGCCAGACAATATCAAAATTGGACAGTACAGTGGTGGAGTAGAGTCTTATTTTCCGATGTGTCAAGTGTGCAGCAATTTTCTGCACATGCTAAATGTGTTCACCGCCCAAGGGGCAAGAGATATGATGAGAAATATACGATTCAAACTGTGAAACATCCTCCAAGCCAGATGATATGGGGTGCAATGTCTGTGTCCGGTACCGCTAGCCTGTATTTTGTACCACCTAAAACCACTATGAATGGAAAGCAGTACCTTAATTTGTTACCTGAGAAGTTGAAGCTTCACATGCGTGTTCATAAATATTAAATTTTCATACATGATGGAGTTCTGTGTCACAGGGCGAAGATTGTTAAGAAATATCTGAGGGCACAGAAAATCAAAGTGCTTCACTGGCCAGGTAACAGCCCAGATTTGTATCCAATAGAGAATCTGTGGTGTATTATGAAAAATAAAGACACCGAAAAGCAACCGTCCACTGCTACGGCACTTGAAGCAATAAAACCTGTCTGGTGCAAAGAAATCTAAAACTTACTGCAAGTCTCTTATTTAAAGCATGCCTAAGAGGATTGCACAAATTATTAAAAACAAAGGAAATCCTGCAAAATACTGACTTTAATTACAATAAAAAACTATTTACTGTCTATTTTGTAATATGTATGTTATTTTTGTGGAATTCCATGAAGTTCGATTTTTCTATGGGCGATCTTAAACTTTTGAAAATGACCGAGTTTAATAAATGGCAATATAAAATAAAATGCTCTGGGATTTAAAATTTTAATTCTTGATTGTACTCTGAATCTGTCGCATCTCATGTTTGAGCAGTTATCATAATCTTGACCTCTCATCTTTTCTAATTTTAATCTATTTTTCTCCAACTCTTTTAATAAAACTTGAGATAATTCTTTACCAGTAGATTTTTCAACAGGAAGAAAACCTAGAAAATATTCATTAATTTTGCATCGAAATTCCGCTTCTTATTACATAAACTTTATCGCTATTCTCATCCAATGAATCCGACGTAAGTTATTGCATAAATAAAGCATTGTTTTAAATCTGACATCAGAGTTGCGAACTCAAACTCAAGTTTTGCCATGTTTTTACGGACAGCTCAAAATATCCCTACTTTATGACTGAAGACGTCCGTAGGATATACTGAGAATGTCCTGGAAAGAAAGGGTGCCTCCAAATAGTTCCTACTTTATCCCTACATGCTGAAGAACACTGCTAAAAGTGCCTACACGTAGGAACAACTCAGTGGCGAAGCATCCATGGAAGTGATGGAAACAGTGCTTCCCCTATTTTAAAAAAGATTCCCGATTTAAAAAAAGTAATCAAGGAACGTCGCCTCGTCGAAAGACTGAATTGATTCTGCCTCTGCTTTTTGAAGCGCTTCGGCGCTTCCATAGTTTTCTGAACCACGCCTTGCCCCTGGGACAAATCCCTACAGTTGGCAAACTCTGACTCTCACTTATTAGATGGTAAGCTTGTTAAATCAGTGGTGGATGTGCATTTCTTCTTTCTTGCCGCAGCCACGCATATAATTCCTACTACACAGAACTTAGAAGTGTGTCTATTCTTGTCTGTTGTGCATTTCAAAATGTAGGAATGGACACAGAAGCCTGTAAATTCTTGTTGTATTTATTTATTCATTTTAAATTAATTAATTAATTATTTTTCTATTTCTTTGTTTTCTAGATTCAATAATCAAAGGATTTTTTTTTTTTTTTTTTTTTGTAGTTAAGTTGGTTTTGCCGCCGTTGGCAATTGCCTACCTTGCCTACCGCCTGGAGCCGGCCCTGGTGCGTGATTTACAATTTCAGGTGTTTCATTATTAGGCCAGGATCCTTTGTTAATAATTTTTTGCTTTTTTTTAATTAATATATTTAAATCAGGTCTTTCTTAATTTCTTCAAGACCTATATCTTTAATGGCCTCCTCAATTTTATTTATGTAATTGTTTTTATTAAGAATAGCAAATTTCCCAGTTTATACATTATTGTACAGGTGATATTATCATTAATTTAATCTCTTTAAGAGCTTTGGAATCGGCAAGGTCCCTATTATTGTTTTTAAGAACTTTAACTATTTCATTTTGGGCAGCACTCCGAATAATGTTTCTTTGAGTTTCAGGGATACTGATAAGAGTTGTTTTTATTTTAGCTACTGTACCTTTTAATTTAATAGGTTCATATAATAAAATTTACTACCTAATTTTAATAAAGAGTCTTGGTGGCTATTGGGTTGGAAAGATGATAAATATAGGTATGGTACTGAATAATTAGACCAAAGTTTTTTTTTTTTTAAGTTCAATAAATTCACTTTTAGTACAATAATTTATTTTATTTTTGCATTCTTGGATTTTAGTTTACAAAAATTAGAAGTTTTCTGTTTAAGTATTTTACTACGAATCTTGTTTTTGAAAATTTTAATTTCATTTGGGAAATTATGAATTTATTAATTTTGATTAACTTAGGGATTAGATTAAAATGTTTACATAGAAAAGATCTATGGGTTTCTTCATGCAGAGGTGCCAAGTTATTACAGATTGGCCATAACCTTTATTTTGGAAATTTTTAATAGTTTTTTTTTTTTTTTTTAGTAATTATCTGTGATTTAATAAAACAAAGATTTCTATTTCTAAATAGTGATATGAAACTTATTTTTATTAGTAGTAACTTAGCACCTCTGTTTATATTTTAAATACTTATATTGATTCTTCCACTCATGAATAAGCCTTTTCCCCTCAATAGTTAATAATTAAATAAACAAAATTATCAGCAATAGAATTGCTGAAACTCTACAGTAATAAACTTATTGCAAATGCCTTTAATTCTGCCAACAACCTAATCTGTAAAGAAAATTATTTTCAATTTAACAATAAATACTATAAGCAAATCAAAGGAGTCCTGTAATGGGGTCTCCCCATTTTGAGGTTTGTTTGCAAACTAAAATTAAGATTAATAAAGAAATTTATCTCTTTTTTTTTTTTTTTTTTTGTGAAAAATCAACCTTACACTCTACTTTATTTAAAAATTAATTTCATAGTTGATGAATTAATAAATAAAATTTCTAAAAAAGAAAATAATTTTTGAAGGACAGAATACTTTTTTTAAATATTGGTTCCGATACATTGACGATACCTTTGCAGTTACTCATCATGAAAATAAAACTGATCACAAATTAAATGAACTAAAATAAAATTGACAATAATATTCAATTCACATGTGAAATTGAAACTAATAAAATAAACTACTTAAACTACTTTCACCATTAAAACAGTTCCCTCTAACAAAATTGAAGCCACAATTTATAGGAAACCTGGAAATAGTACCAATATTAATAATAGATGTAAACCCCCTTTCTGTTATAAAATTGCCATTATCCAATCATACTAACAGGACACTCATAATTTGTTCTAACAAACATTTAGTTGAAATTGAACTAAGTAAAATTACTGAAATTTCTGAAAGGGTCGGTTACAAGATTAATTTTATTTAAAAATTATATCAAAAATGCATAAAGCAACTTAACCATATTTCAAACATCCAGAGGGAAAAAACAGTTTACTACTTCCATCCTTTATAATAAAAGTGGCACAATCAAAATTAAAAATAATCTGACAAATCAAGTACTAACATTCCTATTAAAACCAAATAATTTAAATAAATATATATATATATATTTATTCACAATGATAACGACACAATCAATCCCCTGGAGACTGCTGACACTTATAAAATTAACTATGTAAACAAAAATAATGAACTCTGTGCCTATATAGGCATGATTAAAAAAAAAAAAAAAAAAAAAAAAAAAAGTAGTAAATGTATTAAACAGCATCAAAACAATATAAAATTTGAAAAAATAACTATAGCTTTAAGTAAAAAAAATCAAAATCTTAAAATCAACTTCAATAGTCCTATTAAATTAGCAAAGTATAAAACTAGGCTTATGCACTGTGATGGGAAACCGTGGGGTTAATTGCCAACTTAACTGCTTGCAATCAGTATTTTCAATCAACCCAACTTTTGTGGATCACAGGTGGTGCGAAATGTTGTGGAAAAGAAAAACCAATTGTCTTTATGCACATCAACCGGGAAACTTACAAGAGGATGCCTCGGCATGTCGAGTATGAAAACGTTTGTGCTAATAAAGTTTAAAAATGTAATATCTAAAGTATTTTATAGTTTAATTTTTATTTATTAAGTGTAATTTTAGAATTTTTAGAAAATGACTGTACCTTTTTCTATATCAAGACATTTCAGACTTTTTTTTTTATCCTGAAATCTTATGAATACTCACAAGAGAATTTTGAATCCTTGATAAAATGCAACATGGTATAAAAACTTTTAACCCTTTGTGGTCGTATTAAATTTGGACATGGGTGTTGTACTGGTCGGAATTAATTTCCACGGAAAGAGCAGCGATACATAACATGCAAGATTACAAAGGATAAACAAGATTTATTTTTTTGTGAACTTTAAAACACATTGTTGTGTAAACATATATCTAATGTCATGTTTTTATGTAAAACTTATATTTTATATAGTTCTCCATCGTGTGGTATCTTTCAAAGCAGTCTCCAACATGCAATCCTGGTTTTCTATTACAAGTATCTCAAAAATAATTAGTTTGTCATCTTCCGCCATTAATATTTCTGTTTGAACATACAGAACAATCTTTACTTTTTACATCTTAACAGTGCCCCAATATATATAGTTTTTCATTAAGCCTTTCCTCTTTATCTGAGGTCAATGGTTTTCCTGGTTTTGAAGATGCTCCATCCCGAAAATCCCCTACAAGTTGTTCCACCAATTTTCTGACAAACATAAAATGGGACATAGATGTCCTATTCTCTCTTCTAGCTGACACCTTATATAAGATGTAGCTATTCATTGCACAAACCTCTAATCCCCTGAAAAAATTATTTCTCCACCGATTGCAAGATTTTCTCATAAAACAATATGAACTTGCTAATTGTTCAGCTTTATCGAGAGCTCCCATATTCATATTATAGTTTATAATAACATTTGGTTTCTTTAAAGATTTTTTTATGCACAAGAAGCGACTGACTCACCATGGCATCTTGCATGGTGTGAGGGGTGACAGCTTTTGGTTATACTGTGTTCTGTTATCTCCAATTAATAGAAGCTCCGTATTGGTTCGTGAATAGGTTCTTTAGACATTCAGGTTCATTCAGAAAAAGTGTAAACCGATACATGGATGAATACAGTAAAAGATTAGTATGGTACTTTGCTGTGGTGGCTGAGAGCAGACATATGACAGGAACAGTAAAAAAGCTTTGGTGGTTGAGAGTAGACATACGACCGCAAAGGGTTAATTGTAGAACAAGATTTATACTAACAGAACAATACATTATCATAAAGAAATATCACAAAATATATTATTGTATCATAAAAAACTGTAGCTTACATGTGCAGGAAGATATACATCATATACAGCACCAGAATCAAGATCCACAGCATGAAATCCTTCAGAAGAACCAAATATGACTTTAAGGCGTATATTTTCTTCAACTGTTAAATCAACAAGCAATGGCTTATGCAAAAGATCAGAAAATGACTTAAATGCCATAAATTTGTGGTATGGTTTGGGAGCCCAAGCATAAATTTCCACACTCTCTTTTAAGGCAATGACGAGGAACTTTATCCTTTCATATTTTACTAAAAATGAAGAGTACAGTTGATGAGAAATAATTAGATTACAGGGTACATAAATATTATTAAAATTCTGAAATTATATAAGCAAAGAAAAACTTACTAAATTCTAAACTCAATCAAAAAATCTGATGAAGGATTTTTCTTTTGGGATAAATAGAGCCAAAGAGAAAAAAATAAGAAGAAAGAAAAATCTTTGTGCCAGTATAGCATTTTTATTCACATCCCTGTAAGTTATGTGTATTTGCTGACATTTTAAATACACAATTATTAGTTACTTTTTAGCACAAAACAGAAATCGTCAAGCATTTTATAATAAAGTAGAAGAAAATTAAAAATATGTTTGGGATTTTCTCTATTAGTTTAAGGAGAATTTAAAAAAAAAAAAAAAAAATTAAAGCTTTTATATCAAGAAAAAAAAAAAAAAAAAGATAACATTACAGTTGAAAAAATTCTTTGAAAAACCAAACCTTATTTCTACTAGAATATAGCCTACATACACAGCTCAAGCAATAACTTTATACATATAGAGAGAGCCACAATTAAACAGACAATACTCCTAGTGTTCCATAGCATGATCTAATTGCGAGAATGGCACCAAGCAACTTCAATGGAATCTTTTTTAGTTTTTATTTTTAAAAAGTGTTAAAATATAGTGATTAACATTTTTTTAAAATTCCTTTAAATACAATACAGTGACTGGCAAAGCTTGCTGGTATGAAATATTTGATTTAAAGCATCCAAATACAGTAAAATTATATTTTAAAGATAATTTATTTATATATATACATATATATACACAGTAACTGAGTGATGGTGGGGGTCCTGCAGGTTCAGACCCCCCCCTTTATAAGCTCTTTTTTTTTCTTAAGAATTTCATGCATATGAATAAAAAGGGGGCCGAGAATATGTACATATTTTAATCAGCCTAATAAAATACCCTAATAATAGAATAAATTTTAAAATTACTTGAAACTTTTTTCTTTTGGGAATTTTTCAGTACAATGATGAACCAATTTTGTTAGGTCATTTTCAACAGAAACCGTCAATAGAAAATTGCTTTTTATTTCAATATTTTAATAACTACATCCACATTTCATCAATTATTAGAATAAATTCTTTTATCACCAGTTAGGTACATTTTGCATATTTATTTTATAATCTGTTTTTCTTTTCGATCAAGTTACAATTCAAATGGATAAATTTTTCATTTACACCATTACACGTTTAAGATAATTTCCGCTTGTTAACCTTTTGCCAGTCCAATTTAATTTTATTCCTCTGATCAGTACTGCCAAGTTGGGGGATTTTTTTTTATTCAATATCCACTCCGAAATTTTAATTGTAATGGCTACCTAATCCCTTCAAATGTTATTTGTCCATTATGTAAACTAATTATCACTCTTGAAAATTATTGATGGTAGTTAAATAAAAGAGTCCCTAAATTTAGCGACACTGTTTATTGCGCTTTAGAGCATGAGGGCCAGCAAAGGGTTAAACACAGGCTGTTTAACACTTAACTAGAAACAGGATTTAAATAAGCTATTTTTAATAAAATACTTATAAAATTATGTGGCAGTTCCCTCGTGAGCATTCTCTTACTTTTATAGAAAACTCAAGTTACAACTTTTAGTTAACACATTCGCTGCCACCAAAATTTATATATCCATCCTCAGAAGCCGAATTTAAAAAAAGTGTTTTAATGATTAAAAACGTTGGCTGCACAAAAAAAAAATTTAAACACAAAATTTAAAAACCACACACTGAAAATATAAAAATAATGCTTCACTAACGTGCCACAAAAACCTCATCGTTCAACCTCCAAATCCGAACTAAAACTAAAGCAGTTTACTTATCATACTCGATTGACGCCCCAGAGCGTCACCGGCATGGGAGGTAGCGCCATGCTGACGCGCCAGCGCGTCAGTGGCAGCGAATGTGTTAAGAATCAAGTCTATGAAACAGAAGCAGATCATTGAAAGAAATCTGCTTTGTATACATAAAAATTAAATTTTAAAATCAAAGTGGGAATGACATTCCGTATATTTATTTGTTTATGTATTTCATATTTCTTGAAATATTAAATTATATATATATATATATATATATATATATATATATATAATGTATTTCACACCTGCAATATATTCATTGCATGCACGATTTTCAAATTTCAAATGTTCAAAATTGAATCTGAGAGTACTAAACATATAAGCATTATAATTAAAATATTCCTCCAGTTTTGACTAAAATAAAAAAAACATGTGCTTTGCAACCTAAAAAGGTTTTCATTAAAATAATTTAAAAATTTTTGGATTGAATATTTATATGCAATTTAATCAAAATCAAGGAGGTGAGTACGGATGTGGAAAATCTAGTTCCGAGAGAGATTTTAGCAGCTCATTTCTTTGACAGTAAATGACTAAACCGGGAACCAGCCAGTCGATATTAAATGTTTTTTTGACTTCCTCAGAAATAAACATGTATTGATCAAATGTCAATTTAAAGGTGTGCAAGTCTATATAAAGATGACTTATTTTACATACATTACTGTTATACACATTAATCATAACTTTTATGAATGTTTATCATTTGTTACAAATAGTTATATTGGGATAATTAGCGAAACATATGGACTTTAACATCCCCAAATGGACAGATTCAGTTGTAGATATGCTTCAATGAGATCTTTTCCAATGTGAAAAACATGTATTCCATAAAGTGGATTCAAAAATACAATACAATAAAAGATTTTTTTTTTATCTGTCTATTCTGTTTCATGAAAGTAAATAGTTAATACATGATCTGACAAAGATTAAGCATGTGGAGCCTATTTATTACAAACATCTTATTTAAATATTACTTGCCAGTATAGTTATAAATCATTTCAAAAATATTTTAAATGAATTTAAACGGTCTAAATATTTATCAGGAATAAAAAAAATTTGCCTCAAATTGCATTAACAGCAGTGAACTTACCGATCTGTAGGAAAATTATTACAAATTATGATAACATTACCAGAGCTGAATTATAATCATTTTTAATGCTGCACTTTTTTAAAAATATTCAAGAAGTACAACAGCTATTACGTTAAACTGGTTGGCTTTATTATACATCCACAAAGACGATGAAATTTCTGCAGAAAATTTTTAAATAAACAATCCTTCAATCCAAGATATTTAAATTTTAATTGTTTCTGTGTTTGAATAACATTAAAAATTCCTACTGCTTTGATGATTGTCGATGGTTAAAACAAGTGTTTTTCATACTGAATACCGCAAAGGTAAATTTAATACACACGATTGTAATTTTTTTTATGACTTGCTGATTTGTAAATTTCTGATGTGTATTAAATTAGATGTTTGTGTTTTTAATAATACATTTTTATTCATACAGCTGTAGAGGTAAGAAAATAATTGCTATGTTAAAAAATAAAGCTATATTCTAATCTTATAGCAGTTTGTATGAACAGTGAAAAATTTATGAGTAATAACTAATGATTATGAGTAATGACTAACTAATGGTTATATATGGTTATAACTAATGATTATGACTAAATGGTTATAACTAATGGCTATAACCATTCATAACCAGCATATATAATGGTTATGGCTAAATAGTTATAACTATGGTTATGACTAATGGTTATGACTAAAATTTATGAGTAATTTATTTTAATTTTAGACAAGACTGATATAAAACATATTTGACCATTATGTTAATGTTTATCAGTGTGTAAATGGTCTAATTTTGTTCTGCTATGATTTTGAATATCCCAAATGAAATCACTTATTCAGCATAAAATGGCAGATTCTTCTTCTGTGTGCATTCGTGATCATCTTCGAAAAATTTTTGACATAGTTGATAAACTCTCTGAAATGGATACTAAAGTTGATGACGATTTATTAACTGTGATGTTATACAGCTTACCATCAAGTTATGAAAATTTCCTGTGTGCGATAGAATCCAGGGATGAGCTACCGAAACCCGAAGTACTTTGAATAAAAATAGTGGAAGAAAATGACACCAGATGCCATGGTGACAGACAGAGTGATGGAGCGTTCATAACTGGTAATTTTCAAAAGAAACCTCCTCCGTGAAATAAATATAAAAGAAATCCAAAAATTGCTCAACAGTCAACTCAGAACAAAAAAGATAATTCCAAAATTACTTGTTGGAAACGCAAACACCTTGGTCACCATGCTGCTCAGTGCGATAAAGAAAAGTCATTTAATTATAGATTTAATTATAGACATAACTGTCTAGGACTACTGGCCAGCACAAATTCGACGAATACGTTCATGTTATCAAAAGAACAATCCGAAAATCTTTGGTGTGTGGACAGCGGCTGCACTCGGCATACGTGCAAGAATGATTCCAAATTTGACAATTTAAAGGATACAGAAATTAAATCTATAAGTTTAGCAAATAATGAAACTACTGATGTGTCCGGTCTTGGTAAAGTATTATTTAAAGCAGAAGTGAGCTCAGAACTTCAAAATATGGAAATTAACGATGCTCTTTAGTTCCAGAATTGAAAACTAATTTATTGTCTGTGTCACAAATGTGCGACAAAGGTTTCACTGTAACTTTTAAAGACAAATATGCTATTATAAAATAACAGAAAGAAAAATGTGACTAATTGCAGACAGAAAAAATGAACTTTATTATTTGCATGATAATAATACTAATTTAAATAATGTAGCTAAATTTTCTAGCGAGTCTATCGGTAGTTCAAAAAAAATGTTTGCTGATGTTGAAAAGTGGCATTGTAGAATGGGCCATCTTAATTTAAAAGATTTGATTCAAATTTAAAGGGTCATATTAGGGGGTTAAATATTAAAAAAATATCTGACTTCAATTGTGAAGTATGCACGTTAAATAAAATGACCCATGCGCCTTTCCCTAAGCACTCAGATCCTGCTACAAAAATGTTAAAAATAGTTCATTCGGATCTTTGTGGCCCGATAAAGATACCCTCAATAGGTAAGTCTCTTTATTTTATTACATTTATTGATGACTATTCTCATTATTGCGTAGTAAAATTCTTAAAAACTAACGATGAGACCCTGAATGCTTTTAAGGAAATTAAACTTCTTTGGGAAAATGAAATGAAAAATCTATAAAAATTAAAAAAATTCATGAGTGATAATGGGGGCGGAATTTATTGGGGCTGATTTTGAAAATTTCCTGAAAGAAAATGGTATTCAGCATAGACTAACAACCCCTCATTACCCAGAACAAGGTGTTTTTGAGAGAAAACATATTAACCGTTGTCGAAATGGCCCGTTGTCTATATCACAATCAAAATTACCCCTAAATTTATAGGCAGAAGCTATTAACACTTCTAATTATATAAGAAACAGATGCCCAACAAAAGCTTTAAATAGAAAAACCCCATATGAATTATGGAATAATAATGTACCAAATGTTAGTTATTTTAAGACTTTTGGCTGCATTTCTTATTATTTCAATAATCAACCTAAACATAAGTTTTCCACAATATCTAAAAAAGGATTATTCGTAGGTAACTCAGAAAATTCCAAGGCATTTTGTATTTATCTTCCAGAGTCAGACCGAGTAATTATTTCGCGTAGTTGTAAATTCTTTGAAGAGGAATCTAATGATTTTTCAAAAATAGGTCAGTTGTATCCAGATGCCTCTCATCGAGAAATACAATTAAGCGAATTGCAAAGTGAGTCACACATACAGTCAGAGAAAAGTTCTTCTTCTAAAATAGAAAATGAAACTAATGAATTGCCACGTGACCATGTATCGGTGCCTTTCGAAGAGAGAAATATATTATCATTGTGTAATTGTGAAATAATTCGGGAGCCACAGCCAAATGCAGATGTTTATAATTTTAATTCAGATATAGAAATAAATAATGCTTTAAAAAGCTCCAAAGCTTCGAATAAATATTCCGATTTGAGTAAATATTCCGATCAAACCAAATAAAAATATTTTTCAGCATATTCGTAATGAAAAAGATACTATCAACCACAAATCTACTGCAGGAATCTGTAAAATAAATTTCGAACACACCAACAGGAAAAAAGCATGTTACATAAACATAGGTATGACAAAACACAGGATTAACGATAGCGAAAAAGAACATTGCACTGACCTAAAATATGGAAAATCTTCCACCACTTTCCCTTCCACCCACAATACTAACCCGATTAATGTTAACTCCATCAATATTAATAAAATAGCCCAGTATAATAATCACAACTACACACTAAAACGGGAGGCCATCGAAATAATAACTAACAATCAAGCCGTCAATGACCGAGAGCACTGCATCCTTCCAGCTGTATGGCAGCAGTTCTTAAAAGAAATTGAACCAACTGTGAAGTGAAGTGAAAACACACCACGAATTTGACAATCAACACAAGAACGACGTTTTTGCACTTGGCACCGAAGATTAATATGGAGTACCTGAAATAATTATATGCTAAGTTTTTTAAAAAGGATTTTATTTAAGATAATTTATTTAAGTAATAGAAAAAAGAAAACTAATCCACATTTCTTTTTTTTCTTTTATTTTCGGGAGGGGGGAGGGAAAACTTTTAAAGTTGCTCCTTTAATAGTTAGCTAAACATTTACAGAATCTGCTTTCCAAACATAATGAAAATAAATTGGCACAAGTCAAATGCTGAATATTAGCTGAAAGTTCAAATAAGGTCATCTCCAAAACGGCAAAATCATCTTTAAGTATCGCACAGCGGAAAATTATTCAGTCAAGGACATTGAAGAGAGTTTCGAAGGGAGTGAAGATCTGTTCTCGCCTGTGTTCAACTATCAATGCAAAAAAGTTCTTTGTGGCAGTCTGTTTGACAGCTGTGATGATTAATTCTAAATAGCAGATTACATTTCTCAGTGATAATTTCTGTGGTTTCAAATGTCTGCCTTCAAAGATAAACACAGAGAGAAAAAAAGAAAGCTTGATCTTCTGCCTGCTGTTTAAAAAAGAAGGAAAATAAATTATCAATTAGGTGCCATTTGATTTGATGTGTAAGGGAAAAAGAAAAATATTCAAGATTTCTGGATACTTGAGAGTTATAATAAAAAAGCATCACAGAATTGGTGTTTAAAAGTAATAAGAGTAAACACCATACAATGTAAGAACGCAAAACAATTGTTTAGGATGGAAAGAAAACACGATCCTTCATCAGGCAAACGAAGTAGGCACTAGTGCGACAAACAAAGCGCAAGCAATGCTGTCTGCATTTTGTTTGCAAAATTTTATGGTGTTTATTCAAAGCATTTACATGTTACTTGAGAGTTATGTTAGTTGAATACTGGATTGCAGAGCTTTTATTATATATATTAAATTGCAGTGATAAAAAAAAATAATAATAATAAATAAAAAATACATAACTCTTTGTTAACTGGCATTACACAAACTGGCAAAATTCGGAAAAAACTTTTTACTTTCTCCTACCCGTAAGGCAGTGAAAGTATTGTTTTAGGATCAAATTTCTGAAAGTGAGTTTTTGTTATATATTTAGATGTTCTGAGGGCCCCTGAATACGAAAATCATGTTTTTAGCGAATGGTCAGTGTGTGTGTCTGTCATCAGCAGATCTCAATAACAAATTGTAGCAGAAATTCCAAACTCGGTATTCTAAATGTGTATCATATAGGGATGCTACACTAAGCTTTTCGTTGAGATGAAGCAAATGGTTCGTGTACAGAGACACTCAAAAGTATTCAAATACGTTTATGGGAGAAATTGCAGGTAAGTAGAGTTTAACATCTATCGACAGCACTAAACTAAATGAAACGAATATACATTTTTTGTAATAGAGATAGTCCACTGGAAAAAAAAAAATTGTGTATGTAGGAGTCTCGCCTCTCCCCCTGAGGGGGAAGTCTCCCCTCGAGGGGAGTAAATTTTCATGATGGGTATCTTTCAAAAAAGCTTGCCAATACCTTGAAAACGAATGGTTGAACCATCGATCTGCGGTAATTTAAAATAAAGTTATGAAATTTTTTCAATTTTAACATTTTTTTATAAATGTAATTGAGAATGAATTCAACTTTTTTTTGGATATTTAGTGTAATACGATAAACACACACGAGTGGCTGGTGCAAAAACAAAGTTTTAATACGAAAAAGTTATTAGCTAAAAGTGCCAATACAATTGAATTGCATCACCCTGCAGCATTCTAAGTCCGTTGAAACACGACAGAAACAGATGAACAAATGTGATTACAAGAACATCACATTATGTCTGTATTAAGATTCAAGAAACTTTGAGAAAACCTAGTTGAGAACCCTTATTGAGAAAACCTAGTATTAAAAACAGTAATATGTTTGCTGTGTTAAGCAAAAAGTAAAATATATTTGCTAAAAATTCATAAAAAACTCTTTTTCATCTACAATACAGATAAAATTTTAATTTATATCTTTAATATATAAATTCACTTATGTAGGGACCCATTTTTTTTTTAAAAAAGAACCCACATTTTTGGAACACATGGGTCCCAGGATTTTGGAAGACTAGCGGCATTACTGTAAATATGTAAACCTGATCACAGTACAGCTTTACTATAGTCCTCTTTGGGAACTGTTGAATTTTTTTCAGCACTTTGTCGATGGATTTTTTTGTATAATTTTTTTTTTTTAAAAAGGAAAATTTTTTTAGTATCTACTTTACAAATACTTTTAGTCATTACTTCTTTTCTTTAATTTAAAAGAATATCTCATTTTGTTTATATTTTTAATGTACAGCTAGGTTTAAAATAGTTCTTCTGGAAATAAATTTTGTATTTTTTCTATAAAATGATCTAGTCAGGAAAAAATAGAGAATTTATGTGACTATAGTTCATGCTTCATTAATTTTTTTGCAATACGTTAATTTATTATTTACATTTTTGATTCGCTACTTGGCTTAAAATAGCTGTCAGCATTTCTTGGGGAATAATGTCCGGTCTACTTCAGTGCCAGTATTTAAAAAGTCACCAAGGAGGATCTCAGGGTGGCTAACATTAGAACTTTTCCAAATTATCAGACTTTTCCATGACTATTTTTTGCCATTTTTCCTGACTTTTCCCATGACTTAGGATGTTTATTTTCCACAAAAATTCACAAAATTAGCACATGTTTAAACAATTTACAATAACAAGATTTAAAATAAGGCCTATTTTCACGAAATTTGGCAGCATTCCATGACTTTACATGAAATTCCCTGACTTTTCCTGACCAGTGGCCATCCTGGATCTATAAGTAAAGTCACCTCGGTACAGCTTTAGTGTAGTGACCAACACACACATACATAAATCACCAACAAAGCAACCTACATACACACAGTATGTTTCAGGGATGAGGCAATGTTTTATACATCAGTAAAAATCAATACACATAACGCAAGAGTCTGGTGGTCAGAAAACTCCCTTGCAAGTAGGAAACTCAAGAGAGATAGTCCAAACTTAAACATTTGGTGTGGCCCGAAATGAAATTGAGTCACTAGATCCTTTTTCTTCTTAGAGAAATCAATAACTACTAGTGCGTACCCTAGACCTTTACACTGAATTTGCAGTACCACAGTTGGATAATCAAACATTTTTTTCAAGCAAGATGGTGCCCTGTTACTTTCGGGGTCTTGATGTTTGTAATTTCTTGATGAAACAGTATCAGGCTGGTGACTAGACGAGATGACTCAATTCCTTGGCCACCTCGTTCACTTGATTTCAAGCCCCTGGATTTCTGCCTGTGGGAGTATGTTAAAGATCATGTACACCAAACAAGAGTGCAGGATATTACTGACCTGAAGCAAAGGATCATAGATGCCACTGACACAATTGATAAAACATTGTTACAGAGGACATAGCTGGAAATTGAGCATCACCTTCATGTGCTTCACACGACTAATGGTGTTAATATAGAGGTTTATTAATTGCTGAAAAAAAACTTTACTAATTGCCTCTCAAAATAAAATAATTTTCAAGTTTGTATCTGTTCAGTATTTTGTTTCGTAAATGTCTATTTGTAAACAGACTTTGTGGACACCCTGTATATGTCAAGTTTTAATTTGCTATACCAAACTGTACCATTCACCTGATTGCTATGAAAGATTGGTAGACTTATTAATAAGGACAAAATTTACCTAACACCGTATTTTTTAGTACAACCGGATAATCTGTTTAAAAAGATATTAAATAAAAAACCCATTTTATCTTTAAAATTATTAATAAGGAAAAAACAAGTTGATTGAAAAAAAAAAAAAATCATTTTTTCCCCCCAACATTAATGGAATTATATTTTTATGTCAAAAAAAAAAAAAAAAAAAAAGGGAATGTGTAACAATTTTTTTTATTTAAATTGAGGGACAAGACATTTTATTTTTAAGCTTTTTGTATACAGTCGAACCTTGTTAACGTGAATCTCAAGGGGAATAAAATTTTTTTTTCATGTAGCCAATAACTCAAAAACTAATCTTTATTTTCATGGAGATTATGGAAACAGTTCAGGTTAAAAGTAATTCACATTAAGCATGTTCACATCAACAAGGTTTGACTATATTTATATCAATGAAAAAATGTTTTCTCCCTTTCCCCTTAAATCCTACTAGAGAAACTGCAATGTGTGGCAGGGTTCAGCTAGTTTTTATATAAAGCCTGATTTTCACCCAAAATTAAGAACCTCTAAATTTAAAGATTAATTTTAGAAAATTAAACAATAGAATTGCTTTGCTACTGTCTTTTTATAGTACATAAATGAAAACTTAGTGTAATTGCTTAACTTCCTACATTATATTCTAAAAAAATTCCACTATTCAATGCAGTTTTATTCAAAAAGATAATTGTGATTGAAACAGCCACAAAGAATATAAAAAGCGAAGCGTTGATAACAGTCACTTGATTTGAGCTTTTATTATAATGATTTTAGAGGCAAAAACAAAACATAGCAAAAAAATAGAAATACTAGCTTGACTCAAAATAATGTGTATGTGGTAAGTACTTAAGTATTATTTTTATATAAAATCCCTAATTTTCATCTGAAATTAAGAATCTCTAATTTTAAAAATTTATTTTAGAAAATTAAAAAATAGAATTGTTTTGCTTGATCATATGTGCTAATAAAATAAATAAAATTGCATATATTTTATATATCATTATTGTTCCTCAAAAGCTAACTTTGAGACTCAGAAGTAGTCAATCACGTATTTAAACATCTAAAGATTTTCTCTTCTTCTCGTTTCAAAGTACCATTTTGGTACACACAATTTTATGTTGACACAGCTGTGACACTGCACTTATAGCTCTACTATGAGACTTAGTGAGTGAGTGTTGCGATAAAAAAAGTTACATTAGATAAAAAGAATTGCAGCTTTGAAGAGACATAACTATCACAATATAGATGCTATATTTAAAATTTTGTGGCTGCATTAAAATAAGAGAAAGTGAAGAGAAATACAAGATGAATCAATGTCTCCAAGAAGAAAACTTTGTTGACTTGACCTGCCCGCCGATTCTAGATGAAAACAATCAAGAAAGCCCAGGTTTCTCACCCCAACGCTTCAATACTTGTTTGCATTTAAGTTCTTTTGTTGTGATGCAGTCTTCATCTAAAACTATGAGCACTGCACAACACACAATGAGTCAAAATTGATTGTATATGTGTAAAATTAATAGAAAATAAATAGTGAAATTATTTTGATGTAACTAACTATAAAGTAGTATATTTTTCGGGAGATTCTGGGAACCTCTTGGGACAGGGGCCTTCTAATGCCGACCGAGTCAGTCCAGGCCTGGCCATGCATTTAGTACTGACCATGTAAAGTGTGCTTCAAAATGATGATGGTTCTCAAATATTCTGACTTATATAAAGGAGGCGGCTATAAATGAGGAACTGTAGATATACAATTAATATTGGATAGGTTTTACACTTTTACATATAAAAAAATTGCCATAAGGCAGCATTTAAAAAATTATACAATTTTATTTTTCAATATTTGTAGCTAAAAAAGTATCTCAAAACGATAGAGCCATGTGTATAAAGCTACAAAAAACATGCTTTTAATGAAGAGTGAATCTACCATTTTTGGAAATGTAAAATACACTGTTAGCTTTTGGCACAGTTATATATCTTCCCAAACTTTAAGGATTATGAGTTTGAGCTCTGATACTGAATGTTCATAGACCTTGCGTGCAACTGTTGCTCACATATTTTCCATTAGATTAAGGTCTGGAGGACATGAGGACCAATCAATCACAGGAATTCTATTGGATAAAAACTACTCCCAGGTCAAATATACATTATTTTGTTGAAATTGTACAGTTGAGTCACTGTGTAATTAAAAAAAAAAATGTATAACAAGTAATTCTTTAACAGTTTCTCATACTTTACAGCATTCAAATGATCTGCTAGAAAGATTGGCATTTTGCCTCGGACAGTTATTCCACCACCTTCTCACTGCTTAGAGAAACTTATTTTTTCTCTTAAGATCATATGAGAAAATATTTCTAGCTACTTGGTCCATCAAGATAAATTTTCTTTCTATCATTCCAGATAATTCTATGCTAGTTTTGAGTCCATGACACTTGATCATTTGCTTAATGAACTCTTAATCTTGTGGAGTAATGTCAGTTAAGTTATTTTTGCATTTTCTGATAGCAAAGATGTTTACACTTTTTGCACACTGGTACTGCACTGTACCTTTTGAAACGTCTGTATCAGGAGAAGAAGCTATTTGTTTAATACTTGTGTTAGAGCTTTTTATCAGGTGAATAGAAGAACATTTTGGTCTTAACGTTAAAACTGTATAGTGACCATATTTTTATTTAGTCCCACACATACCACAGGAATTCAAGTAATTTCCTACTACACAATGAGAATGTTTAATCGCTTTTGCAGTTTATTCTTATACAATTCATTAATCTTTCTCTTTTTAACTCAGACAGTAATTTTGCATTCCCATAACCACATCAACTCTAATTAATAGAAAGAAATGCAAAATCATGTGGCTAGATAATAAGATCAGATGAAATTCTCATTTTAACCTTGGTTTCAGCATAGCTTAATAGCACAAGCATAGTAACATTTGCCTATCCAGTAACTTTATAAATGTGGCATTATCAATGAGACATTTTAGCTGAAAAATATTTGAATTATTTTTTTTATGTGCAGACTCATGGCATTTTTTAAAAAATGTGTAATAAAATAAAACCTATCCAATAATAAGCGTATAGCTGCAACTCCTTATGGCCTCCTTTTCATGAGTCTGAATTCATTTTGAGACATGCCTTATATAATTTTAAAAGAGTAAAAGTTCTTGCTTCTTATATCAAGAAGTATGATTTTTCTTGAAGGTGTTTATACTAAACTGCAACCAAAACTATTAAACAAAGCATGTACAATACCATTAAAACAATTTTAAATTGTTAATCTTCCCAAAATAAACACTTAAGTTGATTCTGTACTTCCCTTATAATTTTAAGAAATATAAATTTCATGCTTTCAAATATGCACGATTTTTTTTTTTTTTTTTTTTTTTTTTTTATATATAGCAGAATGTTCAACTTTAATCATCTATATCAGTCTATAAAATTCTGAAGCTTTTATTTGGGTTTTTTTTTATATTTAACAAAATTCTCTTTTATAAGAACATTTCCATTTCTCCTCTATATCCAAACCTGAAGCAGACTTCTTTTGTAGTGCAGCTTTAATTTGCTTTTCAGCAGATACTTTTCTATGTGCAACAATTGCATGTTGCTTTAATGGAGATACTCCAACAGAGTTAAACTTTCATTAGTTTTTTCATGATTTCACCCCCCCCCCCCAGGTACACTTGGTATGATGATTTACAGAAAAAAAAATCTTCTACAAATGAATCACTGGATTCAGATGTAACACTGCATTTAGAACTTTTTTTTTTTTTTTTCCCCAGATTAAAAAGAGCTTCTTTCCATGAATGGTATCAATATCCATTTTACTTTTATAAATTTAGCTGGATTTAAAAACTTATCACACAAGTTTTTTTGATGGGGAGGGAGGAGAGGGTAATTTTGTTTTTGTAAAGGAAGTATTCCTTGTGTACTGAACACACTGTTGAGATTTTATGAGATTATAGATTACACCTTAGCCCAACAAGTTTTATATTTATAGCAAAAGATCCAGACATATCTTAAATACTACTTAAACTGTAATTTGAACTGTGAAAATTTATACTAATTCTACACATTATTTGCTTTACCATAATAGAATACTTAGCTCAATACAGTAACACTTAGTGATACATTAAAAAAAAAAAAAAAAAAAAAAAATACAACCTCTCACAATTATACTCAAAAAATATGAAGAAAATACTTTTATCCTGAATAATTTGAAAAAAAAAAAAAAAAAAATGTTAAATAAGTTAATCTATTTGTCTACAAACCTGTCTTCTGACAAGCAAAACAATGTGATTGGCTAAAACCTGAACTTCTGGTAATTGTTCTAAAGCAAAGAGTTTATTTTCTAGAAAATTCTTCTAGTAATTGATTAATCTGAATGAATATTCAACTTATATTACACATTCTTAAAAATTTTCAAATTTGTATTTCCTATATCTTTTTTTTTTTCCCCATAAATAAGTTTTTTTTTTTTTTTTTTTTTTTTAAATATTAATACTATATATGAATAGTTAATAAAATTTCTTATATAACTAAACTGCTTATGAATCACATATCAAAATTTATTATTATTATTATTATTTTCAAACATGAAAACATACTTTGGGTTGTCTATATACAAAGTTTGGTGAAAATTGAAGGAGGAGCAATGCATAAAATTAAGTTTAAAATATTCAATTTGTACAAAAAAAAAAAAAAAAAAAAAAAAAAAAAAGTCATCACTATTTTAGCAATACAAAATCTTTAGAATAGAGTAAGCTTTCATTTATTAAACAAACTAAAAAAAAAAAAAGTTTGATGATTCAGTGATAAAAAATAAAAGGATTTACAAGCATTTATATCTTTACGTGCAATGTTCGAAATGGTGGCAAATCAGTCATTTTGGCATATAATTATAAGCTCATAACTTGAAAAGAAAAAAAAAAACTTTTGGCATTTCTAGAATTAGCATGTAAAGTTCTGTAAGTACACCAAATTTAATTAAATTCTGTAATGGTGGGTTTCATGTATTAAAAATTCTTGTCAACCTGACATGGTATTACTCATCTATAATTGTTTTTTCTACAAGATGATTTTAATATTGATATGTCTCTTTTATAAGTTTTCTAAATAAATATGTGTTCTCATGTTTTAAAAAAACAGTGGATGCTGTGGAAAACTGGCATTAAATGATCGATGCTGCATATTAAACTAAATAAGAGAGAAAAATATTTTCATCAACTGAAAAAACAAGATCATAAGTTTGATACCGATAAGAAATTTCCTCAAGTAATAAACATAATTCTTTTGTCAAGAGTATTTTAAGATGCCTGTAATATATCAACAAGTTTCAATTTATCAAACACCACCATCAAATAAAAGAACAAATAATCTATCTCAGGGGTACAAGTTTATGGTTAAGTTTAGATAGACAAATAAATCATCAAAGCAAAAATTTAAATTTATCAGAAATAAAGTAAGGAGCAGTTCATTCTGTTTACATACAGTTCTAAATGAACTATCTCAGATGGATCAGAGCTTTTAAAAATAAATTATAAGTTAATATAGAACAAGATTAATCACAATTGCTATACTACTTAATAGGTCATGATTTGAAATAGCAAACTATTTTATTTCTAACTAGATAAAAAGCAAAATAAATGACAAAGATTTTTCTTTTTTTTTTTGTCACAGAACTACAAACAGCATGAAATAAAAGCCAATACAAAGAAAACAATGCTGCAATAAAAAGCCAAAGATTCTTCACATTAAGATATTTAAAAGACTAGAAAGAAATAATGACGCCACTAAAAGCTTAAGCAGAAGATCACAGATTTAAATCCAAAAAAACTTGACATGTATGTGACAATATTTAACTCCAGTGGCGCACCCGGGGTGGCTTAGCAGGCTCAAGCCCCCTCCAGAACCAGCAGACATGAGAAAAAAAATTCAAATTTATAAGGGAAAAAATATATAAATTATACATTAAATATTATGAATCTTTACTGACAAATACAAAAATAAACAAAATCGTTTTTTTCATCAAAATATACCCTGGATTTTTCCCAGTGCAATTTAGCAGAATGGGCTTTTAAGATGAAAAAGACAATTTATCACAAAATTGAACAAGTATTTAAAAAGTCTGACAGAAGCAATGCTGATAGGGGTAAACAGGGATGTATTTTTCAGAAAAATGAGATATCACTCTCAGTATGATTTTAAGTTTTTATTTATGAATATTATGGCAGCTTTGTGAAAGTTTGTTTATCCCTGAACAAAATTAATATACTTTACTGTAGTATGGAAGGAGCACTTATTTTTTATCATGCTATCTAGAAAATATGGTAAAGTCTATGAGTAGTTTCCACTTTTGCCTTTGATGCCCACGTTCCATTCTTGGGTAACATAATTTTCGTCTGTTATAAATATTCCAATTTAACCCCTTGGGTACGGATTTATTTGAGAAAATATTTGCATGTGGAACGGATATAATTTTTGGTTGCTTGGAGTAGTGTGTAAAAGCAGTACATTTTATGTAAGAATTTATTTCTAAAATATTGGTGACATATGTAGTATTAAGATGTCTTCAAGTAATTAGAATTGCCAAACAAAAATAAAAAAGAAAGTGAATGACGTGTCTCAGACGTCAAATGAACCCATGCACAGACATTCAATACTTTGTAATGATAGTAGTCAGATTCATCAAAAAATCCTCACAAAATAATAATAATAATTTCCATTTTTGAATGTATACCATTAGAAATAGAAACATTGAGGCTTTGGAATATAGCAATATGGAAATTGCCTTACAATTACTTTCAAATACAAGAAAGCTCAAAAAATACTTTAAAATAAATGCTTGAATAAGACAGAAAAAAACTCTAAAATATTTAAAAAAAAATAGCAAAAAAAAAAAAAAAAAGCGTATATAAAAAAAAAAATAGATAAAAAGAACAGTCAAATGTGGTAAAATTTGGAGGACCTGATTCTGTTAATGTTTATTATCTGATGTTTACTAAACAGATAAGATGGCAATTTTAAAATGAGAAATATTCCACAGCTTCCTGAATACTTCATTGGGAAGGTGGTTTGAACCAAAAAAAAAGCAACTCCTAAGGCAAATCATTTTGGCATGTTGGCAACAAAATGCAATTTTTAGCACAAAGTTTTCAATTAATTAAGGTCTAAGAGTAGAGAGAGAGTTTTAAGAGTCAATTTTCTGTTTACATTTTTTTTTTTTTCTCCAAAAACTGCTCCATTAATTAATTAAATATAAAAACCTTAACACATACTTCATATTTCATCATTACACTGCATAAAAAAAGTAGACAGACACTTCTTTAAAACCCCATCTTTGTTTAATAGGAAATGTCAATTAAAATTCTTTAACATGTTTATATTTTTCAACCTTCATATTTTTGACAGACAAATAAAAATATTCAATTATTTATAATTTTAATGTAGGGAAATGCAGAAAAGAGAAAATATATACACTTGCACAATATATATATTTTTGAAAAGCAGACTGACACTGGTCAAAAACTGCAATTATCTAAGTGGGTGTTTCTTGGGGAATATCAGTTTTGCATGGACATGTACATTTGGCATTTTGCCAATTGCTAACGTGCTTGACAAGATGGTTTTACGTAGTTAAATTTCTTGGAGATGAATGCGCCATGCCACGAGGAATTCCTCTAACTGATTACCAGAAAGGACAGATTATAGTGCGGAAAAATATTAATAAAGGAGTCAGAAATTAGTAGGTTTCTTCTAATAAGCAAAAGTAGCATCAACAATTTTCTACGTGCTCCTGAAGCCCATGGCGTAAAGAAAAAGAGTGGCCGGCCAAAGAAACTTTCGCTTCGAGACCAAAGAAAAATTTTTACTGAGCTGAAAAAATCTGCAGCATCAGTTCCCAGAGTTCGAATAAGCACAGGAATTACTAACGTAACTTCTCAGAGAATTTATAACTACATTAAGCACTCAGAGTTCTTTCAATATAAAAAAAGAAAACATCCATGCTGGAAGGATTACCACGTGACAGAATGACTACAGTGGACTACAGAATGGATATCTGTAGTTTTTTTTCAGATGAGAAAAAATTTAATTTAGACGGCTCAGATGGATATCAATATTATTAGCACAGTTTGGAGAAAGAAGACAAAGTGTACTCTACTCGGCAAGTTGGTGGTGGTGGCATGATGATGTGGCTAGCTGTTGGCTATGGTGGAAGGATAAATTTAGTGCTCCTAAGTAAGAAGCAGACTTACAAAGATTACATTGAAACACTAAGCAGTGAGCTTTTGCCATTTGCATGTGATCTTGGAGGAGAAAACTGGATTTTCCAACAAGATGGAGCACCAATACATACCGCTAACAACATTAAAAAATGGTTTCATGAGAACAACTTCATTGTTTTAACCTGGCCAGCCAAGAGTACGGATATGAATCCTGTAGAAAACATTTGGGCTATACTTGTTCATAAAATTCATGAGGGTGGATGCCAGTATGAATCAATTCACCAGCTCAAAGAAGCTCTTACAAACATTTGGGAAATTTTCTGTCAAAAAAAGATTCAGAATCTCATTGATTCGATGCCTAACAGAGTATACGAACTTATTAAAGCAAATGGGAGATGAACCCCTTACCAAAAACGTTTTATTTTAGAGATACAAGATACTACGTCTACTTTTTAAAAGAAAAATTACAGTACAAATATGCACCATTTTTGTTTCCTGAATTTTTCCACTACATAATTCAAAAGGATTGAATCTATATCCAAAAAATAATATATGATTACATATTAAGATATAAAAACCTAACTTTACTTTGTGGCCGTTTAAGATCTTTCGAAACCGGGCACCCGGTCCTCATCAGAAACGCTGCTTCTGTGGTGGAAAAGTTCTGATGAGGACCGGGCGCCCGGTTTCGAAAGATCTTAAATGGCCACGAAGTACAGTTAGGTTTTTATATCTTAATATGTAGTTATTATTATACTTCGTTTTTTCTTTTTCTTTAAATAATATATGATGTCTCAAGAATATAATTATATTAGAGAAATGAACCTCATATCTCTAATTAAAGAAATAAACGGCTTTAACCCTTTATCTACTGCATTATGATACAGACAAAAATTGTATTTGAAACATATATTTTTAGTTACTAAAGTGCATTATTTAAAGATATATATGTTAAAAATTATGCATATCCCCTCATCATAATAATTAATGAGAATTTTGTGGGGTCGTACTTTAGTGTACCACTGGTACATAGAGCTCAAAAAAATTACTTCGACATGAAAAAAGTGTAGAAAAATATTTACGCTTTATGTTTCTCATATTTTTTGTAAGATTAGTGGCATATTCTTGAAATAATATAGGAATTAATTATAACACACATGAAGATCGGAAAAAATATCATGCAAAAACAGCAAGTGCACTCCATAAAATTCCTTATGGAACAAATATGGCTCTATGAATCGTCTAATGCTTTGTAGTGCGATTAAAGGGAGGTACATCTGTTCCCTTCTTATAAATATCTTTGACATTTCTTCTATAAATTCGATTTAATACTCTTTTTAAAGTAATGGTACTTTAAAGTATCGTCAGTAGATAAAGGGTTAAAGTATTACAAGTAAGTGTCCGTCTACTTTTTTTATGCAGTGTAATATTTTCGGCTGGATGCCCAGCTCTTCTCAAACGATCTTCATCTGTGTTGGATCTCTCAGAGTTGTGGTCTTTTATACACTTCATAAGTTGGCTCCATATCTGATCAAGAGCCATTGCGCTGCTGTCATTGCCCACATCCAGGGTAGTTGCTATTTCTATGGCTTCCCTAAACATTGTGTAATTGTAACTATTGTAATTCGTTATGTTTTTAGTTTTTTCAAAATGTATTTTAATTTCTTCATTATTGAAAGTTTTGGCTAAGGTTGTATTTATTTTTCCTGTTTTTATGTTCTTTGACTCTGGTTTTTATCTTCCTTTTTGTTACACCAATGTATGAACCTAGTTTATTGTCTTGATTATTGAAAGGTATTTGGTAAATTCCAGCTGTTTCCAAAGGGGGGATGGGGTCTTTTATCATTATGTATTAATTGAAAAATATTCGGGTTAGGCTTTATAGAGATATTTACGCCGATTTTATTTTGAAAAAACTAAAAAGATAGTGAATTACAATAGTTACAATTATGCGATGTTTAGGGAAGCCATAGAAATAGCAACTACCCCAGTAGGGTGCAACGACAATGGCGCAATGGCTCTTGATCGGATAAGGAGCCAACTTAAGAAGTCTATAAAAGACCACAACCAGAGCTGCCAACCCCATGACTAAAAATTTAGGAGCAAGAGACTTAAAAAATCGGAGCAAGTATTGTGATACAGAATTTTAAATAAGATTTCCATATATAATCTATATTTACACAGTCTTAATATAGTTTTTTTTTTTAATCAATGAGGGGGGGGGGTGTGAAAGACATGATTGAGAAATAATTTTACTTCTTTATAGGTTTTAAGTCTAATACAGCAAGTTGAAAATGAATACTAACATTTATTTTGTGATGGGAGAAATATTGGGTAACAAATGGCTTTCGCAAAGCATTTAATTGCTAATCGCTAGTTGGAAATAAGAAGGGGGGGAGGGGAGGGTAAAAATAATTACATGAGCGAGTAATATTGAATAATTATATTTCTTTATACATTCTAGAATCTTACAAAGTAAGTTAAAAATGAATATTAATGTTGTGGATGGAAAAAGATTGGGAATCAGAAGGCTTCCGTGATGAGATTTATTATTCCTAATAGTTAATGGATTTTTTTTAGTAACGAACAATATTCACAACTTAAAAACAGAAGAAAATCGATTTAATAACGGAAGTTGGAAGATTAACTTAAAAATTGGAAAACTTTAACCAAAAACAGAAAAGTTTGCAGATTTGAATAAAAGTGAAAATAACAAATAAAGAAATGTCAAGTTTGAAAAATAGGAGTTTTCTGATAATTTTCGGATTAACAGAGCATGTCGATATAAATCAGAGAGACTCCGATTAAATCGGAGTACTTGGCAGCTATGCCACAACTCTGAGAGATCCAACACAGATAAAGATTGTTTGAGAAGAGCTGGGCGCCCAGCCGGAAATATTAACAATGAAATATAAAGTATGTGTTAAGGTTTTTATATTTAATTATGTGTAAAGTACTTCATTATAATTTAATTTTATTTACTGCTCCATTAATTATGACAAATTTGATAATTTGTAATGGATTACATGTGAAACAGAAATGGTACTAGATGCTACCATTTTCCAAGTAATGGCAATTTAGAAACACATGTGAACTTTTCTATTTATCTGATATTTTGAAATGGTTTTCTATGGATTTAATGAAATGATTGGAAAGTGGGAACTTTTAATTACAATAAATTATCAAATTAATGCCGAAAAAGTCAAATGTGAAAGTATTTCTCATCTGATTTTATGAGGTTAAAAAGAGTAATGGAAGGAATGTTTTAATAGGCTCTAAACCATAGTAAATTCTACCAATACATATATTTGGAAACTTCTGTGCAGGCAATTATCTATCAGATTTAAGTCTGGCTCACAGGTTTTATGTGTGAGAAAAATATTTGCCAATAGAACATAGAATGAAACTGGCAAACTAGGTGTGGCACAATCAAAAGGATCTGGAAAATAAATTGCCATTATGAAGATGCCAAAGTGCATGAAAAGAGTGAAAAGCGAATTGCATGCTGAAAAGTAGAATACATGATTTAGTGAAAATTTTTAAGTTGGGAAAAAAAATGAGGGATAAGAGAAAGTTAACAAAAATAAAATTAATAATAATAAAGTATTATAGTTGTATTTCTGATATTATTACTTATCAGCCCTACAGAACAGAGATGCAACTTTAAGGAAATGAAAAATTGATTTATCCTTAGCATCCAGGAGAAACTCCAACTGGCCAAAGACACATTATAATTTTTACCATTATCCCATAACGGGCTAACATAGGCATATACTACAAATTTTATGTACACCAGCACAGTGGCGGATTTAAGGGGGGGGCTAGGGGGCTGAAGCCCCCCCCAAAACACTGACTTTCACATTTGAATATTGCAATTGAAAAATTTTTATTGGTCTAGAATAACACTTTGAAAAATCTTAGCCCTCCCCAAAAGTCAAGTTCTGGATCCGCCACTGCACCAGCAATCATATTGACATTGGTAGTCTTCAGTCATAGATGAATTCGAGCCTACAACCGAGTCTGCAAGCTCAATGCCCAATTGACAGAACTATTGCAGCCTAACATGTTGTATATTGAGATAAATTCCTCGATTTCATTATTCAACTTAATTCTGCTTAAATCATTCATTCGTTCGTTCGTTTATTCCCAAAGAAACATTAAAAGTATATTCCTTAAAATATATATATACACACACACTAAGCGACAAAAAAAAAAAAAAAAAAAAAAAAAAAAAACGCACTTGGATATTTTCCTTTTTGCCTTCCACAACCACCAATTTTATCGTTTAAAAAGCAAATTTTCGAACAGATTTTATTATGTTGCCATCCACATACACTTTAGCTTTGAATCCAGTGTTAAAAACAAAATGCAATTGTCAGGAAAATTGTAATTTTAGAAATTATTTCAAAAATGGTAAGAATAAGGCAGTTAACGATGCCACAAAATATATTTAATTATTGAAGGAAAATTAAAAAATATTTTAATATGTGAGATGGCAAAATAATTAAATATTAACGAAATATTGGTAAAATGTTTTTTAGCAAGATATAAAATTTTTTAACCGTTTAAACTGGAAATTTGGTTTTAATCTGCCATGTTGCTCATCTAAGCGAGATGACCGTAAGTTAAAAAGCCATTGCTTATAAAATCGGTTTGTATTACATTTAGAACATAAGAGATTCAGAAAAAGTGTTTAGCAGCATAATTTCTTTAACTACAGTACAGCAACTATCAAACGAAGCAGGTTTAAATGACAGAAAATTTGAAAAAATTCCATTCTTAGTGAAGATAATTAGAAAAGCAAGACCTCAGATGGCTAAAAAAAATAAAAAATGATTAGTTAATTATTGGGAGAAACGGGTTCTCTTTGATGAGTAAAGTTTAACTTATTTCGAGCTAAAGAAAACAAGCAGATCTGACAACGAAAATATGACCGACTTAATGAAAATCGCACTTTTAAAACAGTGACACATTCTCCGTAGATTATGGTACAGAGGTGCATAACTTTTCAAACAGACGGGCAAATTTTTATGCTCGAGGGATCAATTAACTTGAAATAAAACACAATCTTCATAAAAGTGGTGCCTAACTGATTATTTTGGAGGTAACTTTTATATTTCCGCAAACAGCATTTCAAATGATAATGCATCTTACTACACGGCGTCTGTGGTAAGTTTGTTCACTTCAAATTGTCAAAATATCCTATCCATTCCCATGAGAACCTATAATTCTGTAAGTAATCATATCTTTTTTCACTTTAAGTTAAATCCCACAAAGGATATAGTAGAATTTCTTCTTTACTAGACATGGAAATAGTCCTAATCGCGATCCGTTCGAAAATGTTTCATCTATAAAAAGACGGGGGAGAGGGGAGATGATTCAAAATTTGCAGCCTATAACTCTGCCAGAACTAGAAAAAATCATTTGTGATATTTGGCACATTGAAATTTTTGAAATTTATATTAAAACACTGTAGAAAACTATGCCATTGTGCATTAAAGCAGTAATTCCATATAAAAGTGGAATTAACCCAATGCAGAATACATATTTTTAATAAAAAAACTGCTTAGATCTAACAAATAAATAGTTTTATTTCATATATTAAGATATAACTTGTTTATTTCATATAATAAATCATAATAAAATACAAAGTGTATGGTTATTACATTATGTTCAAAAAGAAAATTTTATGCAGATTTTTAAAAAGTACTTCGTAGAGTACAATAAAGTGAATTATTAAATCGAAAATGTACATAGGTATCATTTCATACCTTTGGTATTATACAAACAAACAGTTTTATTTGTTTCAAACATTAATTTTAAAGTTATTACAAATAAAAAAGGTATAAGTCATTTTTTCTGCAGTGCAGCTTTTTTTTTTTTTTGTCGCTTAGTGTATACACACACACACACAGGGTGTTTCATAAGTATGAATACACCAAAATATCTCGAAAGAAGAGCAAATTTACTGAAAACATTGATTTCAAAAGTTTCATGGATTTAAATAATCTACCACATGAGGTATCAAAGGTGGGACCCGGGAGGCCCCACGTGACACAAACTTAATTTTTCTAAAAATAGAAACCATATTTTTTCTTTGCAGAACCGTGTTAAGCAGAAAAAGTCTGTTTAAAATCATGTACTGCTTTTATATTTTGTAGCTGAGGGGGCCCTGGGGGCCCCTATTTTTATGTTGTGTTTCATAAGTCTAGATACATGAAAATATCTCGAAAGGAAAGCAAACTTGCTGAAAACATTGATTTCAAAAGTTTCATAGATTTGAATAATTTACAACATGAGGTATCACAAGTGGATCCTGAAGGCCCTTGGGGGCACTAACACCAATTCAATTTTTTAAATAGAAATCATTCTTTTTCTTCACAGAATCTGATTAAGCAGAAAAAATCTGTTTTATGTATTGCTTTTTTTTTTTCTTTATGTTGCAGAATAGGGGGGCCCAGGACCCCAATTTTATGTTGTAATAATAAATCTGGATATCTCAAAATGTCTTGATAAAAGTGCAATTTAGCTGGACACATTCATTTTTAAACTTTTGTGCATTCAAATAATCTATCGTATGAAGTATCAAATGGGACCTTAAGGCTCCCAGGGGCCCACATGGCACAAATTCAATTTTTTTCAAAAGGGAGACATTTTTCTTGATAAAATCATGTTAAGCAGAAAAAATCTGTATTAAAAAATGCCTTCTTTTTTTAAAATTATTATTTTAATGATTAGAGGGTCCCAGGGCCCCTATTTTTATGTAGTAATAATGTTGTGATATTTAATCTCAGAACATTCTTTTATTGACTTTCGTTTCTTTTTGTTTTTTGCTTCCCGCCAACTGATTGTTTGGTGCACCTGCCGCATCACGTGACGATGTGTCGCGTCTTTCTACGAGTACACTGTAATACTTTTTTCAATCATGTAACTTTTGTTATTCAGAACTGACGTTCCATTTTCTTATTCTATTTAATCATAATATTTTCTCTTTTGTCTAAGATGAATAAATTAAAGGTCTAAACATCTAGGCATTCTTTCATTACGCAGCAATGTGTGAATTATCCTAAATAATAATTGATCTACATATTATGTAAGAATATCACAGTCTAATCAACATTCATTATAGGAAAAGAAGTAGTTATTGTTTAAAAACAGAAGTCCTATAAAATATTCATGTATTCTTCATGTAAAATTCATGTATTCTTCATCTAATTTCAAGTGTACAATCTGATGATAAGTAAGGAGATTGTTCTTCATCAATGGGATATATGATTACCTGTGACAACCCAGGTAAGTCAAACTTTATTTAATTATATGACTGTTGTTTTTACAAAGAATTATTAGTAAGAATTATTTGTTATAAAATATATTTAAAATAACTAATTTGAGGAAACTGCGAACTCATGCATTCATTTATATAGTATTCTTCCAACAGATTATGAGACTGAAATTTTGAATTGAAAATTTAGATTTATTCTTGACAAAAGTTTTTTCATTGCACATTGGAAGAAATTGCTACATTTAAAATAATAAAATAAAAAATGAAAATGTAAGCGAAAATATTTGTTTTTGTTTCTTCAAAACTGAAGTGACACTAAATCGAAAGTATTGAAAAGTACTTATTTTTATGAAAACTATTTAATTTTATTTTCTTCTTCAAGTACTATTTATCCAAACTGTGTTGATTTAAAATATTAAATGAATATTTACGAATTGAACAAATATTAACAAAACTATTACAAAAATTTTGTTTAAGTATGTCAGCAACAAAAGATATACAAATTGAACTGCTGAACTCCACAAATTATAATGTGTGGAAGTTTCGTATTGAAATGTACTTGCAAAAAGAGGATCTTTTTACAGTCATTACTGACGATCCTCCCAACCCAATAACCGATCAGTGGCGTTCAAAAAATAGAAAAGCCAGAGCTATTATCAATTTACTTATTGATAATGAACAAATCGTGTACGTTATGAATCTAGATTCAGCACGAGAGTGCTGGAATGCTCTGCGCCAAGTCCACGAAAGATCATCCCTTACCAGTAAGCTTTTCTTACTTAGGAAACTTTATTCCATAAAATTAATTGAAGGTGGTGATGTTAACCAACATATAGCTGATATATATAAAACACACGACAGACTCACCGCCATAGGTGAAGTCATAGATGAATCGCACCTAGCTGCATTAATGCTATGCTCACTCCCTCCTTCATATGACGTTCTCATAACAAGTCTCGAATCGAGAGACGAAGCGCAATTGACACCTGAATATATACGAAACAAATTAGCTGATGAATATGCCAAAAGGCTTGAAAACAAAACTATTCAAAATTCAGCGTTAAAAGTCCAATACCATAACAAATCGGAGAAATTCTGCAAATACTGCAGGAAAAGCAATCATAATATAGAAGATTGCTATAAGTTAAAAAATAAAAATAATTCTGCTGTTAAAAGTCACAGTAAAAATTTCAACAAAAAACCCAACTTCAGATCCAACATATGCTCTCAGAACAATGAGAAGCCAGATAGCGCTCAAATTGCAGAGGGGACCAATAAACCAAAAGCTGATAAATTGTATTCTTTCTATGTTGGAGATAAAACTGTAAATTGGGTGGTTGATTCAGGGTCGTCTTCACATATCTGCAATGATAAACTAAAATTTCGCGAACTTAAAAATAACGTTTCTAACGTCACTATCGCGAACGGCACGCAGCTAAAATCTTTGGGTTCCAGTACTGTGGATTTGTATACCGTAAATTCGGAAAACACACAGAACAAAATAACACTTAAAAATGTTCTTTATGTCCCTGAAATAGAAACTAATTTAATTTCTATAAAAAGAGCAACAGAGAATGACTGTATCACTGTATTTGATGATAAAACCTGTAAAATTGTAAATCAGGATAATACATGCATTGAGGGATATGTGAAAAATAACTTATATGAATGTCAATTAAATTATTCTGAAAACAAACACACAGCGAACATTGTAATACAAACTTGTGATAACGAAAATTGCATAAACAAGTGGCATGTGAAACTTGGCCACAGAAATACTAACCACATTAAAGATTTAGTTAACAAGAACATGGCTGCGGGTATAAAATTAAATGATTGCAAACATAATACTGAATGTAAAACATGCATAATGTCAAAATTGACTGATTCACCTTACCCCAAAGCTGCACAATTTAGAGCCTCCGTACCACTCGAACTGGTCCACACAGACTTATGTGGCCCTATGAAAACCCCCACTGTAGGTGGAAAATATTACTCTCTTACATTTATAGACGACTACAGTCGTTATACTATTATATATTTGCTAAGAAATAAGTTTGAGGTATTTTCTAAGTTAAAGGAATATGTGGCTATGACCGCAAACAAATTTGGCCGAAAAGTGCAAGCAATTCGCTCCGATAACGGGGGTGAATACACTAGTATGGAAGTAAATGAATTTTTGAATAAAGAAAGAATTGAGCACCAGTTTACCGTTCCTTACTCTAGTGCTCAGAACGGCGTGGCAGAACGTAAAAATCGTACGCTGACCGAAATGGCTCGCTGTCTGCTTAAAGACAGTAATTTGCCGAATTCCTTTTGGGGGGAAGCCGTAAATACTGCAAATTACATACAAAATAGGCTCCCGACCTCCTCAACCCGAGGGTTATGTTGTCCAGGGCGAAGAAAATAAAATATGTAAGTTAAAGAAAGCGATATATGGCTTGAAACAAGCCGCTAGAGCGTGGAATTTGAAAATTAATGAATCATTGTGTAAATTAGGATTTAAACAAAGTCAACATGACAAGTGTTTATATATCCGTAACAAAGATAACACAGAAACTTACATTCTTGTGTATGTTGATGACCTACTTATAGCTGGTAAAAATCACAATATTGACATACTAATTAATCAAATTAGGGAAGAATATCCATTAACCGACCTTGGGGAAGCCAAATATTACCTCGGCATAAATATAGAAAGACCTTGTAAAGGGGTAATTACGCTTGATCAAAATAATAAAATACGAGACATTGTAACCAAATTTGGGCTAGATAACGCACGGCCCTCTGACACACCAATGGAACCAGGGTATATAAAATTAACTGATAATGACAATCTCTTACCAAACAACACAATGTACAGACAGGCTATAGGCGCGTTACTTTACATTTCTACAGTATCGCGACCTGATATAAGTGTTGCCGTTGGCATCTTAAGCCGTAGAAACGAAAATCCTAGAGCAAAAGACTGGGAGGCAGTTAAAAGGGTTATTAGATATTTGAAAAATACCCAAGATATTAAATTAAAACTTTGTAACTCTGGTGAACCTGTTCTTAGAGCATATTCGGATTCGGATTGGGCCAATGATCCAAGTGATAGAAAGTCTATCTCAGGAAATTTATTTATATTGGATAAAAATCCAATATTTTGGACTTCGAAGAAACAGTCCTGTGTGTCCATGTCTTCAGCAGAGGCTGAGTACGTCGCAGCTGCGAGTGCTGCACTTGAAATACAGTGGCTCAACAAACTACTGGATGATTTAAATTTGCCGCAACAATGTCCTATAGTGTTGTACCAGGACAACCAATCTACCATCAAGATTGCTGAAAATGATAAATTCCAGTCCAAAACAAAACACTTACAGCTGAGATATCATCTTCTGCGAAACCTAATATAAGAAGGCCTAATCAAGCTTCAATACAAACCTACCAAAGAAATGACCGCCGATACCCTAACAAAAGCTCTGCCAAAAACTGATTTTAATAGACATAGAAATGCATTAATGAACAATTGAAAAATTTCTGAGCTTAAGAGGGGGTGTTGTGATATTTAATCTCAGAACATTCTTTTATTGACTTTCGTTTTTCTTGTTCCAGACTTTCTTTTTGTTTTTTGCTTCCTGCCAACTGATTGTTTGGTGCACCTGCCGCATCACGTGACGATGTGTCGCGTCTTTCTACGAGTACACTGTAATACTTTTTTCAATCATGTAACTTTTGTTATTCGGAACTGACGTTCCATTTTCTTATTCTATTTAATCATAATATTTTCTCTTTTGTCTAAGATGAATAAATTAAAGGTCTAAACATCTAGGCATTCTTTCATTACGCAGCAATGTGTGAATTATCCTAAATAATAATTGATCTACATATTATGTAAGAATATCACAGTCTAATCAACATTCATTATAGGAAAAGAAGTAGTTATTGTTTAAAAACAGAAGTCCTATAAAATATTCATGTATTCTTCATGTAAAATTCATGTATTCTTCATCTAATTTCAAGTGTACAATCTGATGATAAGTAAGGAGATTGTTCTTCATCAATGGGATATATGATTACCTGTGACAACCCAGGTAAGTCAAACTTTATTTAATTATAAGACTGTTGTTTTTACAAAGAATTATTAGTAAGAATTATTTGTTATAAAATATATTTAAAATAACTAATTTGAGGAAACTGCGAACTCATGCATTCATTTATATAGTATTCTTCCAACAAATAAAATATCTGAAAATCCCAACATATCTCAATAAAAAAGCAATTTCGCTGACCTATCAGGACAAACTTCATTTTTATCAAATGGAAACTTTTTTTCTACGATATCTTTCTATAGAATAAACCGTACCTTTTCTTTAAACCATACTTTTTCTTAATACGATATTGTGATGGGAAAGCCTATTTATGATTTGAAAAAATAGAGTTTGTATAATGTGGGGTCCTAGCGCTCCTGGGGGCCCACATACATTAATTTCTCTAATATATAAATGACACTTTTGCAACCATTGTATCCAACAAAATTGCTTTTTTATTAAGGTACTTTCTGATTTTCAAGTTTATCGTACAACATAAGATTCGGGGCCCTAGGGCCCCTTACGAATCAATATTATAGAAGAAAAAAAAAATACATCATTTAAAATAGTTTTTTTTCAACTTACCAATATTCTATGAAGAAAAAATTTGATTTCTGTTTAAGAAAATTGAATTTGTGTCACATGGTACCCTGGGAATCCACTCAATACTTTATGTAATAGATCATTCGAATGCACGAAATTTTTGAAATTAATGCATTCAGAGAATTTTCTTTTTTATTGAGATATTTTGAGATTTCCAAATTTTTTAATACAATATAAAAATAGTGGCCCATGGGGCCCCCTATGCAGCAAAATATAAAAGCAGTACATGATTTTGAACAGATTTTTTTCTGCTTAACATGATTCTGCAAAGAAAACATATGGTTTTTATTTTTTAAAAATGAAGTTTGTGTCATGTGGGGCCCCGGAACCCACTTGTGATACCTCATCTGGAAGGTTATTTAAATGCATGAAACTTTTGAAATCAATGTTTTTAGCAAATTTCCTTTCCTTTTGAGATATTTTGGTGTATCCAGACTTATGAAACGCAACATAAAAGTAGGGGCCCCCGGGACTCCCTATAAAGTAAAATATAAAACCAGTACATGATTTTAAACAGATTTTTTTTCACTTAAAACGATTCTAGAAAGAAAACATATGATTTCTATTTAAAAAAATGAAGTGTGTGTCACGTGGACCTACTTGTGACACCTCATATGGTAGATTATTTAAATCCATGAAACTTTTGAAATCAATGTTTTTAGCAAATTTTCTTTTGAGATATTTTGGTGTATCCATACTTATGAAACACCCTATATATATATGTGTGTGTGTGTGTGTGTGTGTGTGTGTACATATATATGTGCATTAGAGGTCTGCACGGGCCGGGCTTACGACCAGAGATCGGCCCAGTCCGACTTTTTCAATTTGCTCTCAGGCTGGGCCAGGCTCAATTTTTTGGTGTATACTCAGGTCGGGCCTGGATGAAATTTTTTCCGGGCCATGTCGGCTCAAATCTTTTTCTAGTTTCCTCATTAAGTTGAAATGAAAAAGGAAAATGTTCAAATATTCCTTCTCTTATTTATTTTACATAATTTTACAGGCTGGTATGCCACATAAAATTTTATTTTATTAAAAAATGTCTATAATTTCAATTTAATTGTCTATCAGTCAGTCTGCTCGCAATCTAATTTTCCACAAATATTTTTAGCATGTCTCAAAATTGATATATTTTATTTAAAGTAATATTAGATGGTTTCCTATTGAAAATAGAATGCAGGTCACTACTAGTTTGCACACATGTACACACAAAACATGTTAGATACCAAAACTAAATGCAGAACTGGTGTACAAACGATAAATAGACAAAAAGACTTCTTCACACACCATAAATTTTAAGCCATCACAACTGGTTTCGAAAGGACCTAGCCTTCCTTCATCAGGTGCAAAAAACCCGTGCTACTGCCTTGGAGGTAAAAGCAAGACTGAAAGCAGGGCAAAATCCAGAGGAGGAGGAGCAACACAAACAACCAATAGGAAGAGGAAGCATCATGCAGGACCAATCAGACAGGAACACACATGCACATACAAAAACAAAAAGGGAGGGAGGGAAGGAATAAACAATTAATTTTATTTTATTTTTTAATGATTTATTTATTTATTTTTTAAATTAATATTACACTAATAAGTAAATTTAATAAAATTAATTAATTTATTATTATTATTTATTTAGAATTATTTAATTATAACTATTATTATATTATATTATAAACATAATGAAGGAAATTATTTAACTGAATTAAACAAATTTTTCCAGGCTGTAGACAGCAAAGTGGAATCAGATTTTTCATTGACAATTTTATCACAATTAAGGTAAATAGCTAAATTTTCCAAAAAATCCAGTTCGGAAATGCGTTTGGCATGCAAGATAATTTTGACACTCTTAAAATTTAAACTATGATCAAATTCCCAACTGTGCTTCACAATAGAAGATTTAGAAATTTCTTGATTAACAACATATCGAGAATGTTCACGTAAACGGCATTCAAGATTTCTCTTTGTTTGACCAATATAAGATAAATCACAATTATTACAAGGGACATTATAGATACCCCACTTATGAAGCTCGGGAACAGGGGATTTAGTTGAAGGGAATTGGAATTTATTGACAGGTTTAAAAATAATGTGAAAATTGAAACGCTTCAAAACTTTGGGTAATTTAAAACATAATGGGGGATAAAAAGGCAAGACAACAAGATTATCAGCTTTAATTTTATCATCAATGGAAAGAGTAGAATTATAAGTTGGCCTACTGAACTTTCTGATAGCTTTATCAATTATAGAGGGTCTAAAACCTCTTTGAATAGCAACAGACTTTAAATAATTGAGTTTTTCTTTAAGAGAAGAAGTATCAGAACAAATTTTAAGGGCATGATACACGTAAGTGTAAAAAGGTGCCAATTTTTTGTTTAGCCGGATGATTAGAGAGAGCAGGGGGAGGGTTAGAAACAGAGAAAGGTTTCCTGTACACAGAAGTTTTCCTCTTTTAAAACCTCTGTGTACAGGAAACCTTTCTCTGTTTCTAACCCTCCCCATGCTCTCTCTAATCAACCGGCTAAACAAAAAAATCGGCACCTTTCACACTTACGTGTATTGTGCCCTTAAAATTTGTTCTGATACTTCTTCTCTTAAAGACGAACTCAATTATTTAAAGTCTGTTGCTATTAAAAGAGGTTTTAGACCCTCTATAACTGATAAAGCTATCAAAAAGTTCAGTAGGCCAACTTATAATTCAACTCTTTCCATTGATGATAAAATTAAAGCTGATAATCTTGTTGTCTTGCCTTTTTATCTCCCTTATGTTTTAAATTAGCTAAAGTTTTGAAACGTTTCAATTTTCACGTTATTTTTAAACCTGTCAATAAATTCCAATTCCCTTCAACTAAATCCCCTGTTCCGGAGCTTCATAAGTGGGGTATCTATAATGTCCCTTGTAATAATTGTGATTTATCTTATATTGGTCAAACAAAGAGAAATCTTGAATGCCGTTTATGTGAACATTCTCGATATGTTGTTAATCAAGAAATTTCTAAATCTTCTATTGCAAAGCACAGTTGGGAATTTGATCATAGTTTTAATTTTAAGAGTGCCAAAATTATCTTTCATGCCAAACGCATTTCCAAACTAGATTTTTTGGAAAATTTAGCTATTTACCTTAATCGTGATAAAATTGTCAATGAAAAATCCTATTCCACTTTGCTGTCTACAGCCTGGAAAAATTTGTTTAATTCAATTAAATTTCCTTCATTATGTTTATAATATAATAATAGTTATAATTAAATAATTCTAAATAAATAAATAATAATAAAAATAAATAAATAATAATAATTAATTAATTTTATTAAATTTACTTATAAGTATAATATTAATTTTAAAAATAAATAAATAAATAAATAAATAAATAAATCATTAAAAAATAAAATTAAATTAATGGTTTATTCCTTCCCTCCCTCCTTTTGTTTTTGTACGTGCATGTGTGTTCCTCTCTGATTGGTCCTGCATGATGCTTCCTCTTTCTATTGGTTGTTTGTGTTGCTCCTCCCCCTCTGGATTTTGCCCTGCTTTCAGTCTTGCTTTTGCCTCCAAGGCAGTAGCACGTGTTTTTTGCACCTGATGAAGGAAGGCTAGGTCCTTTTGAAACCGGTTGTACTGGCTTAAAATTTATGGTGTGTGAAGAAGTCTTTCTCTATTTATCACGTTAGATACGTTACTGTGTAGGCTTTACGTCCTATGGTCTATAGTTTAGGTGGTATGAAAGCTATAAAAATTCTTCCACTAACTTTTTCTCTAAGGCTCATTTTTCTTTTCTCCACTGCACTGGATGAAAGTAGCATCATTTTTAGCATGTGAAAAAGCATCTATTCTAATGAATATGGTTGGATTAGCATTAAAGATTTCTTTACCGTATGATATGAAAGATTCGGATACATTAATGAATATAAGAGGAAATAGTTGAGCGTGCATTTTTAGTAACATTAAACATTTTAAATACCTTCCTATATCGTTTGATGAATGCTAATATTTTCGATTTGACTTTGTCTTTGGGCCTTCTGTGTGTAAATAATAATGAATTTCTGTTTCTATATATTTATTTAGTAAAAATTCAACGGTTTTGTTAAAGAACACTATTGCTTGGCTATATAAAACCTCTGCAAAACACATACTAAAAATCTTTTTCAAAGAAAGGCATGCATTTTTATTTATTTTTGTTATTTTGCATTTAATTGGGCTGGGCCGGTCGGGCCTGATATTATCGGTTTTTGTCTAGGCTGGGCCAGGCTATACATTGGTAAAAAAGAAACAGACCGGGACCTGGTCGAATTTTTTTTATTTCATACCGGGCCGGGTTGGGTAAGCAAAACTTTGGTACAAGCCGGGCCAGGCCTGAGCCTCAAAATTTTAGCCCATGCAGACCTCTAATGTGCATAAACCTATCCTTATTACAAATGCACCCCTCTTAATCTTCAGCTCCCTCCAGATGAAAATCCTGGGTGCGCCACTGTTTAGCTCAATAAACATCAAAATACAAATCAAAAAGTGGGTTGGTTCAGTATGAAATAAAAAATCCTAGATAATGTTTTAGAAAAGTAAGACTAGACATAAAAAATCTATTTTTACTGGACATAAGTACACTAAAATGCATTAGAAATTGCTGATTTTTTGAGATGGGATGTTTCATTAAAAGACGATAACACCATACCACTCTTATAAAGGAGAAGGGGAAATCGCCATAGTTATATTTTAATCAACAAAGAATAAAACATGTTTGAAACAACATAAACTGAATCTTAACATCACTTTAATAATTAATAGTAAATTTTTATATTCAAGTGGTATAGATTACTTGATGAAACATTAAGATTATAGTAGTTTAGTTCTACTATACTTAGTTATTAACAGCATAGAAACTGTATTTGCATTTAGACTATAGTAGTTCATTAAAAAAAAAAAAAAAAAAAAAAGCTATAATATTCTAAACACTAATTGCACACATTTTCGTTTTACGTTTAAACCCATACAAATTAAATGTGATTAAAAAAAAAAATAGGAGAAAAAAATAATAAAACAATTTTAAGAATCATACAGTCAAGGCTTTCATGGATGATCAAGATGAAACTGAAATCAAAGAACTATCTACAACTAACACCTTTATTTCAAATAAGCAGAATTTATAAGTGAGGATTTCAAGACAATTGTGGTTAAAATTTTAAACTGTTACCAAAGGACAGAAATAGTTTACCATTGCCACTCCATATTCTAAATGTATTTTCCCAGTCTTTAAATCCGTGTTGAGGAATTGACCACACCACTTGGAAAGCAAAAAAAAAAAGGGAGAACAAAAATTGTAAAGGCTGAAATAGATTTCTAACTTTTTGCTAATAGCACAGCATTTTAGTAAAACATAAAATTTAGAATATACTCCAATATTATGAGAAGACATCTGATTTTCATGCAAGCACTAAAAGATTACAGCTGTTTTAGCTCAGATGTTATTTTCATTTCAAATATATAAATGAACCAGAACATCTGTCATTTCTTATCAGAAAAAAATAAGCACAAAACTTCTGCTAGTCGAACAGGAGAAAAAATTAATGCAAAATATTAAGAATGTTTGAAAACAAAATAACATAGCTAAATAATAGCTGCTTATAGAAATAGGCATGCTCCCCATGCAAGTAAAGGAAATTTAAATGAAACAGTGAAAAATCTTTGAACTGGGGTGAAAATTTTTAAAGCATGGTAGGTTCGACTTTCAGAAGGTTCGAAAACATTTAAAGTCACACAAAAGAAATATTTTTAAATGTAAACAAATGCACAGAAATAATTTGAAATATTTACAAATTCTACTGTTATGTATTAACATCATGAGAAATTAAGAAATTTTTAAATATTAAAGATGAAAAGAAGTTAAAATGCTATATAAGTAAGTTAGTAAAGATTAGTAGTTAAGAATTATAAAAAGTTTGTTTAGTAAAGTGTTAAATTAGTAAGCTTTTTATGAAATTATTAATCTAATTTTATATTGGATAGAACTAAATCTAGAAAAGCACAAAACTTTAAAGAGAAGAAAAGAAATTTCAAAATATTTTTATTTTCATGTTTTTAAGGTAGGGAGCAAAATAGTAAAATTATACATCAAAAGTTCTTGACAACAAATAATAATAAAAAACTTTTTAATTCTGTTTATTATCTCTGTTTTTGACTTCAACTCTGCCTTTTTAAAAAACTGCTTTCTGTTTCAAATTTTATTTTAGTGACATATTTAGTTGTTTATTAAAATACAAATTTTATAATTACAATAAATTTTAAATTATAATAATTTTTACTAAACATCTACTTACTATCCTAATATTAAATACCTAATTTTATTATACTGCATTTGGCAATATTTTAACAATAGCATTAAAGATGTTTTTCTAATATTTTTATATCAAAATTCAGGGGCTTTTTTTTTCCCCCCTTCTTTCTTTGCCCTCCCTTTACAGTACATTCCAAACTAAAACACTTAAGATACTATAATTCTTTAATATAAAATTAGAATTAGCTTTATGTATGTTTAAAACTAGAAATAAAAGTGAAAAGTTAAGCTAGAGATGAAGTACACTGAAATTACACGTAAGGAAAACAAATGAAAATTTGATATCTAGAAAATCATTCCTCAAAAACCTAGGAAAATACAATGGGAGAAAATTTAATTATCAATTCAAGAAAAAGTGGCATATGGATCAAACTATTGTCATTTATGCTTATTATGTATGTTGGGGGAAAAAAATTAAAACTATTGTTTGTTGAAGTAATCTTATTAAACACAGGCAGCAACTGATTATTACAAATGCCTAAATATTCTCTTAAGATTTTTTATTACAAATAATGTTATGTAAAAATTAACAGATGTATTTAAAAATAAAATGTAATCCAATACAAAATATCAATTTACAGTACTTAGACCTTTATTGTCCCTATTATTAAAAGAGACAACAAAAGTCTAATGTATTGTATCCACTTCAATAATATACTTGAGATTTTTTAAACATTTTTATTTTCTTAGTTATTATACAGATATTAGAGTGTAAGATTGATATATATTTTTTCTTTAACACCAACTATGTGAAAAATGCCAGGTGAGAATCTGTTGCATATAAAATCATATTCATGGTTAATAAATGACATTTTCTAGGTAGCTTTTATTTTCATGAAAATATTCAGTTTTTGTGCACTCAACATTATTCAAATAATTACTTAACAAATAAAACAATCTCTTAAAATAAATAAATGTTTATAGCATTTCCATGGAGAATTTAGAAAAACTATTTCAAGACAGCATATAAAATCATGCTATCATTAAAAATTAGTACTTATATGTAAATTCCAACGAAGCAAAAAATGCCAATAAAATTTTCAATATAAATACAAATATAGAACTTTTAAATTACAAAATAATGAATAAAAACAAAGATTATATATATATATATATATATCTCAGTGGCAGATTTAAGGGGGGGAGGGGCTAGGGGGCTGAAGCCCCCCCCCCCCCCCAAAACACTGACATTCATAATTGAATATTGCAATTGTAAATTTTTTATTGGTCTAGAATAACACTTTGAAAAATCTTAGCCCCCCCCAAAAGTCATGTTCTGGATCCGCCACTGATATATATATATACACACACATACACACACATAAACAAAATACCAAAAATAAAATTAAAAATCAATTCTCATTTTCCATTTTCCTTTCCAAATTTTTAAAGAGAACTAATGAATCAAATGATAAGCAAGAAATACTTTTATACAAAATTTTATCCATTTCTATTTTAGTAAAAGCAAAATAAATTTGAATACAAAAGAAAACATCTAAAATATTATGTAACGATAACATTTCTAATAGTTATTTTTGTATGTTTTCCCAGTGACTAGATAAAATAATAACTCCATATTTTTATTTTTTAAACACTGCACATGGAGGAAAGAAAAACAAGTTGTGATTACTAAAATAAAAAATATGACTTAATTAATGGCAAATCAAATTTAAAAAAAGCTGTTGTTGAAAAACATGCAAGCTACAGTGAAATGTTATGCAGGGATTAGTGTTATAAAGCAAAGTTGAGGGGGAAAAAACAAGCAATTCAAATAAAGTAATTTTAATACTATTGTAGACTTACTTTTTTTTTTATGGAAAAAGCATCAATATGTTAAAGACTACGAATTATTTAAAGAGTGAAATTTATACTTTATGATTTAAAATTATATAGAAATAGAAAGGTTATATACATTTAAATATTAAAAACATCAAAAGAAATACATATTAAATTAAGATTTCTTCTTAGAAAATATCAAAATTTTAAATTTCAAATCAGAAAAATGTAATAGATTTCTTAAGGAAAAAAAAAAAAAAAAAATTCAAGTGTTCCCCCACCCCCTTAAAAAACGAACTGCAAGTTAATATGTATACAATACTCAAAAACAAGTATTATTTAATAATTTTTTTACTTGTTTAAATATTTAGATAACTTTTATAACATTGTGCAAATAACTTTTTTGTGTATGTAGATATGTTAAATATCTTTCACTTTATTCAATGAATTTATAACATTTTAAAAACAATTTAAAGGATCAAAAAGATTAGCAATATTGAAATAAATAACGCTCACTAAAATATAAACTTTTACACAAAAAGATACAAAATTAGAGCTAAAATGAAGCAAAAATAGTTCTTTTAAATGAATTTAAAACAAATCAAGAAAAATTATAAGTTTGGTAATATGTTTTTAATATGTTCATGATAAATAAGTGAAAATTTCTTTTTATTCCATCTATTACAATTTCACATAAAAAGATAAATAACGTATAAAATCAAACTAAATAAACATGAAATTACTTTTAAACATAACAAAACACAAGAGAAAAAAAAGAACTTACCTATTTTAAAATGAACGGCACCTTGTAAATCACCGACATTAATCCATCCATTTTGCCTTTCAATTTGCTGTAACAGGAAATTAAAAAGTAATGAATTGACAATGTATAATACCACATATATTTAAATTGTATGTATATACAGCATTTGTAATATTTGACATGCATATGAAATAGTGTAATGTAAATAGAAGAAAAATAAGAATGGTGTTCGAAAGGAAAGTTATAAATTTAACTTCCAAATCCAGTTATTTGTTCTAGATAGAATCCTAAAAATTAACAAGGTATTTCAATCTCTCATAAAAGTCCTATCCATCAAGTTTGGTACCTATGTCAAAGATTTACTTTCAAAGAGGCATGGAAAAGATAGATAAAACTTTCACACATCATTTCAAAAGCAAATATGTTTATTAAACTCTTCCCCAATGTGTACAGATCTGTTATTTAACTCGATACTGCATATGTAACTTTCTTAGATAAACAGATTTTTTTTAGTATGCTGAAACTTACCCCATCAGACCTTAGGATTTTACTCTTTAGCCAAGAAAGATAATATACACGAACTCGTGACTTCTTTCCAGATATAGATACAAGTATGTTCTGGCCTTCTAGTACTTCCATTTGCTGAAATCGACGTCTAGAAATTAATTGATATACTTTGCCTTGACCACTTCTGTCAAGTAGCATTAATCCATTTTCAGTTCCAATTAAAAGGTTGACTCCTATTAAAGAAATTATCGCATTAACAGTATTTTTTTAAGAATAAGAACCTAAAAATTTTATAATAAAAATAGTACAATATGAAACCAGTGTACAGGCTACACTAATGTAATTTTTGTTCTAGGAAAAATTTTTTTATATAAGTACTGCATCTCCCAAGAACTGCACTTCAAAAAATAAACTAACACATAAAATTCTAATACCTGTAAATTTTAGGAAAAGTTACTATTTACAAATCCATAAAAATATACATTGTTATAAGCTGATAAACTTCTGCAGAAAATAATACAGTCAACTCCTATTAATCTATGGACCTATAATCCAGAAAAACATTTAATCTGCGATTAATTTCTTAACATAAGAAAAAAAAAAATTACAGCCGAGATTTAAAAAAAAAAAAAAAAAAAATCAGCATTTTTTTTATCACATTTGTATTTATTTATTTTTTTTAACTTACAGCTTAATCTTTGCTTTGAACTGTTAATAAATCTACATGATTTAATTTATGAGATAATGCAATAGATATGAATGCTTGTGTTTTTTGTTAAAATTTGATATGCATGAAAATTCTCTTGCAACATTTTAAGTAAAACAAGCAAAATATATAAATTGATAAATGAGCATAATTATAATGCAATGAAAAATCCAGTGGGATCCACATTTTTTGTCCTGCAATTTATATGTACTAGTACTATATCACCCAAGGAGACAAGGCATCTATATTTTAATCAGAATAGAAAGGTACCAGAGTTTTTAAAAATTTATTGTATGAAGTACTGCTGGAAATAAAGTGTCATTAATTCCAGCAGCCTTATAATATCTGTTATATGGTTTGCTTGAAAACCGAATAGTTTTTAAAAATCTAAACAGCAAATTATGTTTCTTTTGACATTTACAAAACTTATTTGTGTGACAGCATTACTGATTTTAAAATCTTAATACTTAAAAATTATTTGATGTTATAAAAAAATTTAAATATATACACTTGTTATGATTAAAAGATTGATATGAATATAACACAGTTTTAAAAACAAACTAAGTTTATTCAGATAAAAGCAATATGAAAAATTGACAGAATGAGAACCTTTTGACAAATGACCTTTTAAATTAAATGTGTTCAGTCAATACAATATCAAAAATCATTTCTCAAATGTTAACTTTTTAAATTTAAATACAGTACAGAACCAATTATATGGAATGATTGGGATAAGACTATTTTGGAAAAGCTCAAAGCAACCCACATTAATCAGATTTTTAGAATGTGCACAGTTTTCACTTAAAATATATATTTTCAATCAATCAATCTACATTTTTTCAATAAAAAATTAATATTTTAAATCAATCAAATTTAAGCTTTTATTTAATTTTTAAAAAACTTAAAAGAAAAAAAAAATGTTTTAAAATTATTTTTAATCAAGATAAATTATTAATCAGAATATGAAATGTATAAGAATCTCTTGGAAACTTAATAACCTTATATAAAAAAATCAAGATCTAACTAGCAAATGATTTTAAAAGAAATACTTACTATGGATTAGAAAAATGACTTACAGGCTGATTCCTTAATATTTCTTAGGACAATTCATATTGTTTATTTACAACCATAATTGTTAAGTTGAAATGGGTTTAACATGGCACAAGAGATAGGCAGTGGGCAACCAGCAATGGTCTAGGAATCACTCCTAGAGGTGGTCTAGAGATAAGCCATCACAATTTTAATTGTCTGAAGAGGGATGTCTCCCTCACTTTGGTATAACCCAGTGGTACTATTTTAAGGAACTTAGATATTGTAGACAACAGATTTTATGTACATTAGTCACCATTAATGCATATGACAATCTTTGACTGGCTCTAGTATCCACCCCATAATTCTTTAAACTAGACTACTTGACTCTAGTTTTCAGTCGACAGGAGTGATTCTGAGTGAAAGAAAATTTTGTGAACTACACACTAATTTTCTTGAAACACTATTCCATGCATTTATATGTAATGTGCACATGTTTTAATCTTGATTTTGAATATGAACTTAGTGTTATAAACTAAAATGTTTTATTAGACATTAAATACACTTAATAAAACAAACATTAAAAGAATTTTTTTTTTTTCTGAACAAATAGTTTTAAATTTTTGGAAATTTTCTAACAGAATCATCCCTCGGTTTAAAAGGTATTTTTTCTCTGTTCGTCCATGGTTTTTAACATCACAAATTAATATTTGGACCAAATAAATATCCATTTTACAGGTCTAGTCTCATAATTTTGGGGTTCAAGATGGTTTTCTGTACTAAATAAAAGACGCTCTACCAGTACCGTAACTAGGAGCTTGGAGACCCCGGGGCAAGATATGAAAAGGAGGCCCCCTCCTCTTTCTTTATTGTTTCACTCCAATATCACTTTATTTTAATAAGTCCAACAGTTAATATTTAAAGAGCAGTTCCGTAAATTGCAGGTTGCAGAGCAACTTAAAATATTCACTTAAAATATTGAAGACTTCCATGGAAACTAGCACGAAAAAAAAAAAAAAAAAAACGGCAGGAAGAGAGAAAAAAAATGTCGAAATTTTAAAAAGAAATGTTCTCATAGTCATTAATTGACTTTAAAATACACCCTTTCAAACTGCACCAGTACAAACTGATAACTGATATTTTGTACTGGTCACTCGCGATAATCTACATCACCTGATGAAGGGTTGTGTTAATTCAAATCGACCAAAAACAATTGTTGTTGTCTTTTTTGAAATTTATGGTGTTTCTTCAACAAAGTATATATCTCATAGTATTTTTAGGACAGCAGTTTGTGGTGCTTCCTTTTAATTACAACTTACACTTACTTACTTTTTAAGCTACAATTTTATTTTATTACAAAGAAAAATATGGAAAAAGTACATAAAGAGAATTAATATCTTTGTACTGTCTTTCGTAAAAAATAAGAGATACATGAGAAAATATATAAAAAAAAAAAGTTAAATATAAAATAACGTTGACTAAGAAGTTATTGAAAACTGACACTAGACTGTACTTATTGCTTCGTGATATTAATTAAGGTTATGGTAAATCGGTGAATAATATTTGATTATAAAAAATTATATTTTCTAACTTTTATTGAAGCAAAGTCATCTATTGCTTTATCGAATTTAATTTTCTGAGCTCGTTCATTTTCAATAGAGAGCAAAGCTAAATCGCTAAGTCTTTCTTGCCCCATATTATTTCTTAAGAAATTTTTTATCAATTTGAGTTTTGAGAATGAACGTTCAGCCTTAGCAACAGTCACAGGAACAGTTAAATACATAATGCAAGCGGTGCATACATCAGGATAACTTGCTGAAAGTGAACTTTGGTTAATTATTAATTGTTCTGCCAGTTCTCTGACGCTCTTAATTTTTTTAAGTTCATTTTGGAATGAATTTTTGATAGAACATATTTGAGAAGGAAACAACGGGGACACATCCTGTGGAAACTTTTTAACAAATTCTACTGCTTTGTTGTGAATTGCTTCTTCACTCGCACTGGCAAGAAATTCAGGCTGAACTATTTGACAAGTGTCTAGAACAGCTTTCATACCTAAAAATCGGTGACGTAGCTGAGTACGTAGAGTATCTATCATTGGGTAGAATACAGTTACTCTAAAATGAGACTCTGGTTCCTTTAATCTTTCGTCTTCAGATAGTTCGTCAAAATGTTTTTTCACCTTCCTAAATCTACCCTGGCGAAAATCTTTAGTTACACCCCAACGTTCACAAGTTTTTGTAGCCTCAGATACCAGTTCTTCAAATCTTTCATGCATTTTGGTAATTTTAAGTAGAGCATTCTCTAGTAAATTATATGCATATAATAATTCTACTGAATCAGATTGAAGAGACTTTGACACAATGTTCAGGGACTCCAAAATTTCGCACTGGATAACTAACAGTAAGGTAAAGTCAAAAGTTTCTAATTTTTTCTTTAGTTGTACGGCTTCATTTCTTTCCTTGCTTTTTTGGCTAGTTAAAATTATGCGAGTGAGACATTTTATAACATCGGAGAATCTATGTTTCAGGGCATAAACTGCATCATATTTGCCAGCCCAGCGAGTTGGATTTAGCATTTTCAATGTAACTTTGGAAAATCCGCTCTGATATTGTGATTTTAATTCCTCCGAACGTATTGTACTTTGACCAAAAAAGCAATATACATTTTGAACAATTTCGAAAAATTTGCAGTTTTCTCTGTTTCCTTCAACGGCATCTTTAAGAACTAAATTTAAATTATGAGCTGCACAGTGTACATAGTAAGCGTGTGGAGATTTTTTTAGTATGCGTTGTTGCATGCCATTGTATGCCCCACTCATAACTGCTGCCCCGTCGTAACCTTGACCACGACATTTTGTTAATTCCAAACCTTTTTCGCTGAGAGATTTCATAATTTCATCTTCTAAGCCTTGTGCTGACTGATCTCTGATTTCTCTGAAGGAGATGAAAACTTCACAAATTTTCAGTTCACTAGGTTTTCCCTTTTTGTCGTTTATTATTTTTACATATCTATAAACTTCACTCAATTGGTCAGTTTTAGAAACGTCTTGGGTCATGTCCAAAATTAGAGAAAAAAATGGGGCCTCTCTAAGTTCACAAGTGATATCTTTAATTTGCGACGATAACAAATTGATAAGTTCATTTTGAATTTTTGGACTTAAATATTTGATTGAACCTTGTGGACGCAAAAGTAATTCATGTAACACTGGGTCATACTTTGATAAGAGCTCAATAACAGAAAGAAAATTCCCTTTGTTGTTATATTCAAACTTCTCATTAGTTCCACGAAAAGCAAGATTGCATGTTGCAAGAGTTAGGGTCACATTCAGAATTCTCTCCAGGACTTTGCGCCAGAAGTTTTTTTCCACCTTCAATCTTCTATCAATTGTCTCATCTATAGTTTTATGCTTACGCCACTGCTCATAAGCAACACAAGCACGCGCATGTATTTCGGATCCTTCATGACTAGTTATACGTTCCAAAAGATGTTTCCAATCTCTAACTCCACAGGTTCGAAATTTAATAGTTGGAGTTCCATGCGTATATTGTTACTGAGGAAACAACCAACATGGTAAACACAATCAAGCTTTACTGAATAGCATAACCAATGTCTATTAAGTTTCAGTCCAGCTTTAGTTGTAAAACTATAATAGCTGCTTGAAAAAGATCTGCTTTGTTGTGTTTTGTCTTTCGGAAAAGGAATCTGGTTGGCTTGGACCAGCTGCTATAATCCGATGTTTCATCTCTGAATCTTCGATACTGTTTGGAAACTCTGTAATTTTCTCTATGTCGTCAGTCTTTTCAATGGATAATACATTTTCATCATCTGAAGAGTTAAGCTGAGTTGCATTTTTATCAAAGTCATCCTGTGGTAATGTTCTTTCTTTCAAAATAGTCTCAGATTAGTCTGTTCTGTCTATATTTGGGTCTGGGATTTTCTGAAAATCTAAGATTAAATTTATGTAATGCTAGACTAAGTTTATAAAAAGCTATGCATTTAACAAATTCTAATGTAAAATATAAAAAATGAGACATTAATATTGATATAAAACACTTAATTTGCCAAATTTCGAATAATAAAATTTGACATTTTACAGTCCTTACAATTTTCGCATTTTTAACATGAACAAATAATTTAATGTTACAGAGTTACTTTTAACTTTTAATGATCTATAAATAGCGTGAAAATTATTTATTTTTTTTCTTTCTCAGGAATAACTGTCTGATTCAGAATATAAGAAATAGCGACAGAGGTTGTGCAAATTCTAGAATCGTATTTCTTAATCAAATGCAAATTTTTGGTATGTCATTACAAGATATTGTCAACACATTAAAAAATAATATTTATTTTTTATACAGCCTTCCTTCTATCATGATGAATAAGATATTTGCAAACAATCACTATAAAAAGGCAAATACTCCCAGCAATCGTTTGGGGTTGAAAAAATGAAGCATAATCCTTCATCAGGCGAAAACTGATAAACACGAGTGCGGCGAAAGAGTTAATTTTTCAACCCGAAACAAATTTTGTGTTTCTGTTTTTGATAGTGTTTGTTTAAATAGTCTCATTCTTGATTAATCAACATAAGTTTGTATTGCTTCTTCTTTTACACATTTGCATTTTAAAAATTACTACCCAACATTTAACAAGGAAAAACGAAACAAGCCATTAGATTTTTGATGAATGTAAAATAAGAAGAATATTATCATTTTCATAGCACATGAAAGAATTCGGATGAAAAAATATTTCTATTATATATTAATTATGTTTTTTATTGTAAACCCCAGTCTTATTTCATTCTAAATAAATATAATTGATGAAATATGACACTTTGTGACAAAGGAGCAGGAATGAAAAATATTGAAAAAAAAAGTTTGACGTCATTTATGGACAACCGTAATTCCTACTTTTAAGTTTCAAATAAAATAACTAAACTACAAATTGTAAATCAGTTGAATTTGCAGATAATTGCAACCAATAATTATTATCCCTGCATCCATGTGAAAAAAAAAGATAAATAGAATATCACTAAAAAATGAAGAAAAATTATTAATATTGCACCACAACTTTAGTTTAATTAAAATAGTAATAATAATTTTATTCTATTCATAAGAACTTAGTATTTTAGTCCTATATACATATGTAATCCAGAAAAAGATAAATATAAAGATAATTTGAATTAATGTGGGAAGTATTATATTTTGTAATTAAAGAAATTCCGTATCATAGTCACATAGTATTTATTTATTTTTAATTTTATATTCATTTATGGGAGGAAAAAAAAATCTTAAGTATTTTATTTTCACGGCCATTTTAATTCAAGACCTTATGATATTTATCCTATATATGCAACCTAAATATTTTATGTTCTTTATAATTAACAATGTAATTATGAAGAAACTTGTTTTTATATAATATGTAAATTTAAAAGCTTTTTTTTTTTTTAAATGTGATGTATTATAAATTGTTTAATTAATCTCAATAATAATTTTAAAAGTTTAAAGTAGTTTCCAAACTATACTTATGAGGGAGTAGGCACCCTCACCTTTGTCCATAGTTGGGTGGAAGAAGGCCCCCCATCAATGTTTTTTTATTTTGCCCTGGTTGCCCATTTCTGTAAGTTGGTCCCTGTGTGCGATACATTTGAAAAAAACATAAATTTATAAGCATTACCTGCATTATCATTGGTTGTCGTAGAAGTTTGTGTTCCAGAGCCAGTTGATATCCAACTGAGTAATTTTTCTGAACTTTTTGCCGCTTCTTCACATCTTTTCTTTCTTTCTTTTCTGCCGTGAGCACCACTATGATATTTACGCTTACATTTGTGTTCCAGTTCCATGATATATAAAAAATCACGCTCACAAAACAAATTTGTTAAAAATGTTAACCAGAGTGATCATAATCTGCTTCAAAATTTATTAAAAACTTTTAATATATAAGACAAAAGTTCGAGAGATTAGAGAGACAGCCAGTAATAATAAAAGCGCGGTCCTTATTTGTAGGGGAGTTTAAAAGCTTAGCCAAATACTGGGTGGGTGGGGGGGGGGAACAGCTTCCAGTAGAGTATTTCTTATGTTTTGACATTCGCAGCTGAAAATCTTTCCAACTCTTTCATTCAGTTTCAGTCAGTTTGTTTTTTGTTTGTCTTTTTTATAAACAAGGTGAATAACGATGCAATCGATGGGGCCTCGATGCGAGGCTAGTTTCAAACTAGCCTCGCTGACTAGGTCCTATTCCAGTCACAGTCTTTTTTGTTTAATTTATATAGATATATCAAAAGTTTCGTTTCTCAATTTAAATGGTAATTTGAACCTTTCCTTTTCTATTACTAATTTCATTAAGAATTCATGATAAATAAGCTTTTTTCAAAAGAAATTTTAAAATTAATCTCGAAATTAATCGGTTGATGAGAAAAAGCTAACTAAAACAGAATTTTAAATACTTAACTTAACCTTCGTTCAAAATATGAAAAATGAGATTTTTTTAGCATCGCTATGGTGGCCCCCTGTGCTTGGTGGCCCCGGGGCACTGCCCCACTTGCCCCAGTGGTAGTTACGTCCCTGCGCTCTACATGCCTTTGTCCCCCCTGAATGTCTTACTGTTTCTAATTTTAGGGATGCTAACTGTTTGCTGCCAGGCAGAACTGAAACTGATCTTTGCTTATAGTTGTATAGCGATTTTACTGTGCCTAGACACAATGTTTTAAGACAATAACAACAGGGTGCTTGAACCAAACATCTCTAATTTGGAGAGGCTGCTATACTTAGTAGAAAGTTTAAAAGCATAAGATAAATATAAAATTATACAACAGGACTCTTACAGTTCTTAGAAGAAAAAAAAAATCCACAAATTTCCATGTGGACTCCCTTGGTAGCCCTAAAGATATCTAGCTGGTAGTCTTGTTCCACTCATGTTTGCTATAGCATTTTCATAATCACAGTAGCAATAGTAGCGGTTATTGAAGAAAAGAAATTTCCAACATTCTGTTGGAAAATATCAGAGCTGTAACTGTTGCATTAGGAATGCTGCATAAATATGCAGTATGTCCAGTTAAATATTTGCCAGTACAGAAGACTTAGCAATGAAAAACAGTCCTGTGACAGCACCAAACAAAAAACACATCACATTGATTTTTTTTTAAATTGTTTTCCCACTTCCTGTATTGTATGGGGATTTCCTGAGCCCCAATATGTATAGTTGTGCTTATTCGCAATGTTTGTTACATGAAATGTTACTTCATCTAAAAAGAATAATGCTTTTTAAAAAATCATGCACAATTTTGATGCGAGATAATTTCTAAACACGAAAGCAGTCATTTGGTTGCAGTTGACATGTACAAGTTTTTCATAAGCACAAAATATAAATTGTCGTCAATTTCATGGATTACGTAACTAATTTTACCTAATAACAATGACTTATTGTTATTAGATTTCTTTAACACGTTCACGCTGGCACATTTTGTTTACATACTCTTCGCAAAAGTATCCGAGCAGTAGCCAATAATTCAAACATCAAAACAGTACACTTAAATCTGCTTTGTTCAATAAATCCTTGTCGAATCATGTTCTTAGACTGACTAAGAACATGACTCGACAAGGATTTATTTAACAAAGCAGTATTAAGTATACTTTTTTTGGACAGGGATTACTGCTAGTGCTCTGATACTTTTGCTGCCGACTGCTGTCGGTGTGAACGTGTTAATAGACTGATGAAATTACGATAATTTGATTTAGACTCCTTGCTGTACCTTTGTTTCTAAGCTGAAGTAAGTAGGCAGAATTTTAGTACACACTTTTCTTTTTCTTAGCTGTGTGTATATGTGTGTCCATGATCTGGGTGAAAATTAGAAGTTAATATAATGAATAAATACTTAAAATTTATCAATTATTAAGGTATATCAATGATATTTTTTTATAGGGAAAAAGGAATCAATATCAGTTAAGATTTTAAGCAAATTAAATACCGTAGTTGAAAAAATTCAAATTTATTTTAAAAAAGGATATTTTGAATTGCTTTGAGATTAAACTCATGAGAAATGGGAATAGAAGCTTTGAAACACCCATATCCAGGAAGCAATTATGAAATAATCAATGAAGGAGTAGCACACTGTATAATTATGAAAATGCCACTATTGGATTACACATTAACAGAACAATAATAATTTGTCCATATATTAATTTATTAAAGGATGAAATGAAAAATATTAATAATTTAGCAGTATAAAATATAATTTTTTAAAATATAAGAAAAGAATGAACAAATTTGAAATAGAATCTACTGAAAAAGTAAAAAATAGATATGTGACAGCAATTCCATTAAACAGAGGCATTGACATTTACATTAAAGAGAGAAGTAGTAAAAAGAAATGTATATCCCATTAAGACCAACTCTACTCGAAATAGTTTTAGTGCATTTGAAATGCTAAAGATAAACAAAACACACATCTAAAATTTATAAAAAAGAAGTAGTGGCTATTATATGAATATAAAAAATAAAGAATTACAGAACATAAGCATGATTGTAAGCTTTTAAAAGAAAGCATTGCATACACACAATTAGATTAAAAAAGGGGGGGGGGATTAATATACATTGTAAAAACATGAATAAATAGCTAACTATAGCAACAAAATATGCACAATTAATGGAGAATCGATAGAAAATAACAGATGCAAGTACAGCTGTAATTATAAAGATATTCTCTACAAAACTGTCTTTTATGTTTCTCTACAAAAGCTGACATTTCTCAGTAGAAAATATTAGTACTGTAAAATAAATTGACATTCTCTGAAATGAGTTTTTTTTTTGTTGTTAGTTTGATGGAATCATGTGCTAAGTAAATTGAAAGTATATTCAGCCAGTAATGAATGGTTTTATCTATATATATATAGAGAGAGAGTAAACCCACGGATTCACTCACTCAACACAGCCATGGCAATTCTATGGGAGATAAAATTTTAGTGAGAAGGTTGGTTCTAGTATCGTGGCCCCTCACTAAGATGGGATTTTGCAAAATTCCCCCTTGTTCTCCTCTCCCCCGGGAGCAGAACGCAAAAACACCCTTTACAAGGATAACTCAGCTCCAAATTACTTCACAGTGAAGAAATTGCAAATGGGGAGACTAGATTTAAGTACTAAAAAATCATTTTATGCGATTTTGGAATTTTGGATTTTTAAAAGGGAAGGGGGGGGGGCGATTTTAGGTGGCAAATTTAGAAAAAAAATCAGATTTTCAAGTAGAACTCTGCCAATAATAGCATAAAGGTATTAAAAATGGCCAAGCGTCTTCTTGAGGATATTTCCAAAAACTTATTTTTGTTTTTTTTGCGATTTTGGGGGGAGTTATGATGGGGCAAATTCAAGAACCCCTTTTTAGCGTTTATTTCGTCCAGGGAAATCTATACGAGCTAAGGTCACAAAATTTTAGTGTGTGGCTTATTTATGTGTATCCAACACTCACTGTAATAGGATTTTGTGAAATTCTCCCCTCTTAACCCCTTGGCAGAAAGGGGGAGGGGGCAATAAACATATTTTCAAGCATAACTTTGCTTCAGATTATCTTAGTAAGATTAAATTTCATGTGTGGGTTACGTATCCCACACATAACACTACAGTCAGTAACAAAAGTATCCGAACACTAGCAAAAGTTCCTATATAAAAAAAAGTAGAGTTAATACTGTTTTGTTAAATAAATCCTTGTCGAATCATATTCTTAAATTGAACATGATTTGACAAGGATTTATTGAACAAAACAGTATTAACTCTACTTTTTTTATACAGGAATTTTTGCTAGTGTTTGGATACTTTTGTTACCGACTGTACACTACAAAAGGATTTTGTGTAATTACATTTTATCACCCCTTGGGGGTTGGGGGAGGGGGGCAAAAAACATGTTTCCAAGCATAACTTTGTTTCAGATTATCTTAGAATGGTATTTTTTTATGTGTGGGCTGGTTTTGCATACCCAACACACACTAAAAAGGCATTTTATAAAATTCCATCCTACCGCTCCTTGGGGAGATGGGGCAAAAAATGCACTAAATTATCTTAGGAAGGATATTTTTGATGTGTGGGTCAGTTATATGCATCCAACTCATAGAAGAAAGATTTAGCAAAATTCTCTCCCTTTTTTCTCCTTTAAGAGTGGGGGGGGGGGGACAAAGAACATGTTTTAAAACATAACTTTGCTTTAAATAATTTCAGGATTTAAATTTTTTGATGTGTCGGTTGGTTATGTGTATGCAACATTCAGTATAAATGGATTTTGTGAAATTACCCACTCCCCTCCCTCTCATTTGGGGCGAGCTCAGCAAAAAACACATTTTCAAGCTTAAATCTGCTCAAAATTACCTTAGAATTGCAAATTTAATGCGTGAGTGTTAAATGTACGCAATATGAACTTCAGATGGGATTTTGCAAAACTTTCTACTTTACCCATGAGGCAGGGGGAATAAAAAGCAGGTAAGGTGATGTCGAAGGCATTGGGGTTCCAGGCTCATTGTGTTGTGAGCAGGAAAACTGCTACTGAAGGTAGCAGGAATTTAACTTAGATTTTGACTGATTTCAATGTTTCTTTTTGAGATTTTTTTCTTTTATTAATAATGATATGAAACTTTGACAATTCATTTCAATATAATGATCAGTGAAGTGGGCAAAGCCTGCTAATAACATTAGAAATTATATAAATTAACATTTATATAATTACAACATTTTATTTATTATTCCTGCTAATAAGTTATAAAAATGTATTTATAGTATATATAAATTCTGATCTTAGAAAATACCCCATAGCAAATAAAAATTACTTCGATTTCATCATTTTTCTTTATTTCTATACTACTTTAATTTCTGAACAGATAAAGAAGCACTTATATATACCATGTTTTTGTTAATTTACTTGAAAGATTTTGAAATTTATAATTTTAAAATGTTTAAAACATCAGCAGTACAATTGGAGTTTTTATAAAGTTAACTAAGAATAATTATAAAAAATACAAAAAAGGGAGGGTTCTTTCTTTTATGGATAATTTTTTTAAAGCTTTGAGATAAAATAATTCAACCAAAACTTCAATGCAGCAGAATTGCAATGTACTTTTAAAGCAATTAAAAATATCAAAATAAAGAGTTTGCTCTTACAAAAAGAAATACACAAATATGCATAAATGTCAAAGGTTAATTATACCTACCCCATAAGGCTGCACACAAAATTTCAGAATTGAATCTCTTTTTATATTTTCTAATTTCAGGTGTATCAGGTGTAGTTTCATGAGGAGTTGGCGTAACATTCACATTGATCTGTGATTGCTTCTGGGGTGAAGGTGAGGAGCCACTTCCAGCACCAAAACCAAAAGTCAGGAATGATCGTTGTTTATGCTGAAACTAAGATTGTAAGTAAAATTCTATTTAAGACCTGAAACATGACATTTATATAACCAAAGTAATAATTAAAAAGAGCTGAGTATCAAATACTCAAAATATTACAATTCTGTACTTAATGGCTGACCCAACGGAGAAAGATTAAAAAATAAATAAAATGAAAATACCTGAAATTCATATTAAAACGCCTGAACATTTCCAATGAAGTTAGTAAGCAATTATCTCACATAGTTTAAAAATGTATCAACACTCAAAATATTTCCTTTTTCTTTTTTTTTTTCTCCTTGCAGTGAATTTACAAAATCAGCATTTTTTCTGTATACATCCACTTGTTAGGAGCAAAAAAATATGAACACCTTTCTTGAATTAATCATGAACTAAGTTACTCATTTAATATACTGGCCACAGACATAGATATGACAACATGGTATGAATGTTCAAATAATGTAGAATGCTTAAAATGTACTTGAACAGTCATTAAAGTCCCTTTTTTAAAGTTAGATATTAACTTTGATTTTAAATGTTAGAATGCATGTAAAAAAGAAAAAAAGGAAAAATAGAAAAAAGAAAGAAAATTATCAGACCTTTTGTGATATTTAAAAAAGTAAACAAGAAAAGCTTGATTCCAAGGTGTTATTTTTACATTTATTTCATGTATTGTTGAATGCAGGAGAAAAAATACACTTGTGTACAAAAATAAGAGAAATAGTTTGTTACACATAGTTTGTAAATCATTTGCAAACTATGTGTAACTACGTGTATATTTAGAAAAAGCACTAGACTAAAAGTACTAAATTATGCCCCTGAAGAGGAATGCAAATATATAGTGTCAATTGTGTAAGTGTAAAAGTATGTGTAAGCTGAGCAGTAATCACAGCGGATCCATGATCTATATACTTGCATCCTCAATGGTATTCACTGGATTTCTAGCAAGATTTGGATAAATTTTAAAAGCTATTAGGTAAAATGAGTAGCCACAAACATATGAATAAAAGAATGAAATAGAGATTAATCTATAGATTAGAGGAAAGATATTCATAACTAAAGGTGGATTTAGAGCTCAACCTAATGCTTACTGTTTGCAATTTGCGGTAACAGTTCTAGGTCTCTGGATCCATATAATGAAGATCAGGAAAGTTTGTTGAAGAGAGATGATGACAAATGAGAATGGCTATATGCAAGCGAAGTGCGATATCACTGACCGTCGTTGGGGACCAAGTAAAATAATTTTTTTTTTAATTGTCCATTGGATTTTTTGTGAAAATTATCAAAAATTGAGGAAAATTATTTTCCGATTTTAATCTCCATATTTGGGTATAATTATAAATTAGTCACTGTGCACATGTATTAGATTGAGTTATTTTGTAGTCAAATTGAAAAAATTTTAATTTTTAATTTCAAAACTCTGTCGTCCTTGGCATTTTTTTTATTTGGTGATGAAAAATGTAATACGAAAATATACATGCCATATGTACATTTTGTTGTGGTAAGTTACAAATCAACTTGTGTAAATGACAAGCTACAACTCAACTCTATCACTATTTCAAAAAAAGAGAATTGTATTACCCGACTGTAGTATGTGATATTAAAATGGTTATATTGCTTACTCTTAAAACGCTTTCTAATTATTTATTTGTATGTTAGCTTTTTGTTATTTAGATCATTAATTAATGATAACCTTAATAGGTTATGGGCCCAGGATGCTTTAAATCTGCGTAAATTAATTATCTGAAAATTTTTTGAAAAGCTAAGTGAACTACAGAATTTGTTATTTCTAACAGCGAAACATTACGATATGGCTGAACTGAAAGTACAAATCGATAAGCTAGAAGGTGCTAAAAATTGGAGTAAGTGGAAGTGGCAAATGAAAATGCACTTTGAACAATATGATTTGATGTCTATAATTGATGGAACTAAAATTTGTCCGGTCGCTGAAAATGCCGAAGTCGATACGAATGAGTTGGCGAAGAAGGTATCTGAATGGCGCCGTGATAATGCCAAGGCAGCCGCTCTTATTGCAAGTACGTTGAGCGCTTCTGTTGCTGATTTAGTGATGACATACTCGAATGCAAAGGACATTTGGGACAAATTAATTAGTGTTTTTGAACAAAGCAGTATTCAGAGACTTAATTTATTGATGACTCAATTTTTTCAAGTCTGTAAAGATCCCAGTGATAATGTTGCTACACATGCTGCTAAAGTTGAAAGAATTTATACGAATATGAATAATGAATTAAACCGTATAGGTTCAGCTTCTATTCCACAAGAATTACTACATGGTAAAATACTACTTACTGTGGGTCCTGAATTCCAAGAATTTAACAATGTATGGGAACCTTTAGATTCTGATAAACGAACTACTAAAAATCTTGTTGAAAAGTTATGTACAATTGAACAGCGCATTAAATCTACTGCTCCTGTGGATTATGGTGCATTTGCAGTTCGTGTTCCTGTTAAGCAAAAAGCTGTGAAAAATGGCGAAAAACTTCCTGAAAGTACGCCAAGAAATAATGCCAAATTGAGTAATTTTAAACAAAAGAATTGTTTTAAATGTGGATCGAGTGCGCATCTCTGTAAAGATTGTCCAAAGAAAAGGTCCAATGATAAATTCTCATTTTCAAAGAATAATAAATGTGCATTTACTGCCAGTGCAAAAAGTACTCAGCCAGATAGTTGGGTCTGTGATTCTGGGGCCTCCCATCACATGACTGCAAACAAACAGTACTTTGTCACATATAAACATTTCCCTGTGCCCATTGAGGTATCACTTGCTGATAATAAGAAGATTTATGCATATGGATCTGGTAAAATAAATATTCAAGTTTATATTCATGGCAAATGGTATGATGCTCACATGGAAAATGTCTGGTATGTCCCTGATGTGAAGAGGCATCTCTTTTCTGTGCAACAAGCTGCCAAGCATGGTATTGAAGTAAAAATGACAGAAAGGTATATTGAATTTTATCGTTCTAAAGAACTTGTTGCAGTTGGATCATGGTCAGATCACACATATATTATCTGCATGAGAGTTGTTATTCCAGCAAGTCCAGCTGAAATAAGTACTGCTACTGAATCTGAATCTTTGCAGTTATGGCATGAACGCCTTGGTCACCAAAACAAACGACATGTTCGTAAGTTGCTAACTGATATAGGCATATCTGTAAGTCATGCAATGACAAATGAATTCTGTGATGGATGTGCTCTTGGTAAAGCTCATCGAAAACCTTTTAAATCACGTCCTTATAGAGCCATGTCAACTGGTGAAATCATTAATGCTGATGTAAACGGTCCCATGTCTATAACTTCTCTTAGTGGTGCTCGATATTATGTTTGTTTTAAAGATGACTACAGTAAATATCGTAAAATATTTTTCTTGAAAAAGAAAAGTGATGTTAGTAGTTGCTTACGCATGTTTTTAAATGAAGCTACCAATTATGGTCATTCTGTAAAAGCTTTGCGCTGTGATGGAGGAGGAGAATTTGACTGTGATGAAGTTCGACAAATCCTTGCTGAAAAAGGTACAGTTCTGACTCTTTGTATACCGTACTCGCCAGAACAAAATGGCGCAGCTGAGAGAGAAAACAGAACAATCGTTGAACTGGCTCGTTCTATGCTGTCTGCAAGTGGTTTATGCAAGTGGCCAATGCATGTGAAACAGCAGTCTACCTTCTAAACCATACTGGTGTATCTCCAGAAGAAAACAAGAGTCCTCATGAGCTTTGGACTGGTGAGCCAACAATTAAACTAGATCATTTGAAAGTGTTCAGAACTGAATGTTATTCACATATACCTAAGAATTTTCAACGTAAATTTGATGACAAAAGTGTTCATGGTCATTTTGTGGGATATGTGAACAAGAAAGATGGCTATAAAATCTATCTGCCTTCTCAGAACAAAATCATAAAATCTCGTGATGTATATTTCAAATCTGAACGTTTATGTACCACTCCAGTAACAGTGGAGGTGAAGGAAGACTTAATTGAGAGATGTGAAGATATTCAGAGTAAAGAATCTAATCCTTCAGAAGAGAAACTGCAAACTGTCAGAAAGTCTCAAAGAAACAAAAGCTTACCTGCATGGATGAGATCTGGAGAGTATCTTATTGCAAACATAGCTGAAGTAGAAGATTCCGAAAATAGTGAAAATCCCTCGATATACTCTGAAGCTCTTTCCTCGAATGAAAGTGATTTGTGGCTTAAAGCTATGAGAGAAGAAATAGATGCCCTGCATAAAAATGAAACTTGGGAATTAGTTGAAAGGCCTAAAGGTTCCAAAGTCATCAATTGCCGATGGGTGTTGAGAAAGAAATTTAATTCTGATGGTACCGTGGAGCGATACAAAGTTCGTCTTGTAGCCAAGGGGTATGCTCAGAAAGCAGGTTTTGATTATGATGAAACGTTTAGTCCTGTTGCAAGATATGATACTGTGAGATCTGTTCTTGCAGTAACTGCAAAAGAAAAATTACACTTGCAACAATTTGATGTAAAGACTGCATTCTTATATGGAACACTTAAGGAGGAAGTCTTCATGACACAACCAGAAGGCTTTGATGATAATAGTGGGAGAGTCTGTAGATTACATAAAAGTTTATATGGACTCAAACAAGCACCTCGTTGTTGGAATCAGTGTTTTGTGAATTTTATGAAAGAACAGAAACTGGAAGTTAGTTCAGCTGATCCCTGTTTATTTATCAGACATAGAGATGGCAAGAAACTTTTTGTTGTTATCTACGTCGATGATGGTCTTGTTGTTGGGACTGATAAAGTTGAAGTGGAGGAATTCATGGATCAACTTAATCAGTCTTTTCAAATCACAAGAGGTTCTTTAAACCAGTTTTCAGGTATGAACATAAAAAGATTGGATGATGGTTCAATTTTTGTGAATCAGTGTGCCTATGCGAAAAAAGTCCTCTCAAGATTTCAAATGGATGGTGCTAATCCAGTATCAACTCCAAGTGACAAAAGCTATGTTTCTGATGATGTTGGAAATATATTGATAGGAAAAGAAGTTCCCTATCGTCAGGCAGTTGGCAGCCTAATGTACCTTGCTACTGTTACAAGACCAGATCTAGCATACGCTATCAGTATTGTTTCTGAAAATCTGGAAAGTCCAAGGACGTCTGATTGGTGTGCAGTGAAACGAATTTTCAAGTATCTGAAAAAAACTGTAGATTTTGGTTTGCTATATCAATCTAAGACCCATCCCAATGAGCTTGAAGTGTACAGTGATGCTGATTATGCGGGTGATTTAAAAACAAGACGCTCAAGAACTGGAATGATTTCAAGATTTGCAAGTGGAGCCATCTCATGGATGAGCCAAAAGCAGAAAAGTGTTGTGTTGTCTATGACAGAAGCTGAGTATGTTGCTGCAAGTGAGAGTGCGAAGGAATTAATTTGGCTGAAACGCCTGTTCAGTGATTTAACATATGTCAAAACACCCTCTCTTCTGGTAGATAATGCAAGCGCTGTAAAACTTGCCAAAAACCCTGAATACCATAAACGCTCCAAACATATTGATGTCCGTTATCATTTTGTACGAGAAAAGTTCATTGACGGCGAACTGCATATTAAACATGTTCCCGGAAATTTGCAGTTAGCAGACTTAATGACAAAACCTTTGCCTAGTGTTAGGTTTAAGGAACTGTGTACTCTTTTAAGACCAGGGTCGTACTGGCATGACAAAGAGGGCGCTGGCAATTTGAATAAAAAGGGCGCCAACAATCTAGATAAAAAGGGCGCCAGTTTACTACTAAACATTATTCAGGGTTATTATATGTAGTGGCCGAGAAGTTTTGCTCTCTAAATTGGTATAAGTAGTGTCGGTATCGATCTCGGGTCTAAACGCTTGATCTGATCATACGAAGTTTTCCATAGTTTTCTTCTAAACTTGTGTAAATATGAGAATAAGAGCTAAGACTCCTTAAAAAAGACCTAATGGAAGGCATTCCACGGAGGACTGGGATCCAAGTGCAACCAATCTTGCACCAATACCAAGGTGATTACAAAAAATTTTCTTTATACACGACTAGAGTTTTCAAAGGCTTTTAATATATTCCTTTTCCACCTTAGACAGCTTTCTTTTCTTTTTAACCGTTTTAGGCTTCACCAATGGAATATATCGTTTTAAAAAATCACTACATAAAATTTCTGGTACATAAACTTTCCTTTGTGAGAAGTATGTACACGACCCCTCTAGCTAACATCCCATTAAAGAAAAATGCTGCGTCCGCTTGAATTTGACTATGTTAAAATATGCGCTCGAGCATAAAATTAAACACATTACTCCAGCTCTCACAGTTAAGTTTACAGTGATCAATTTTTTAAATAAAAAAACCTATAATTTTTAAATTGCATCATAATTTTTTAGAGTAAAAACCATAAATAACGTTGTTTCGATGACTGTATCTATAGAAATTGTGGTTTAAAACATATTCAAAAAATGGACAATGAGCAAAGAAAAGGGTTGTTGGAATTGCCGATTGACTGCACTAGGATCCTAGGCCTGAGGGAGAGTGTCCTCCATTGGGGTCTTTCTTAGGGTTACTAGCCCGTATTTAAGCAAGTTTTGGAGAAAAACACGGAAAATTCCGACAAGCGCAACCTGGGATCGAACCTGGTACCGCTGGTAGGCCGCAAGGAAAAGGAGAATGAAGTCACAGAAAAATTAAGAAAAAAAAATTAAGCATTTTTCACGTAAGCTATTTCACAAGCAACGAAATATTGCGGGTAGATTATTGTAAACAACAGAATGTCATAAGAATTTATAAAAGATTTGTGAAATATTGTTAAAAAATTAGCTGGCCGAGATAATTTTGAACGAAATCGAACCACCAAGAATCTTGCCTTGCCATGCAAAGTCAGTGTGAGTGAACCTATTGGCAATTTACAAAAAATAAAATTGTTACTATTATTGTGAGGATCATTTTTCAATGACATAAAGTAGAATTTGAACTTGAATTTTCATTTATTTTCCTGTGATTTGTTTCTTCCCATTTTTATTGTCTTACTGTTGGAAATACAATCACCTTTTATGTGTTTATGTTTTTCACTCTCAAAATTATGACGGTTAAAAAATTAGGTGCTGCTATTTGAAATTTTATCAGTATAACCATAGAATTAGATTTTTGACTTTTTGTGTTTCACTTCATTCTCCAGTGCATATTTTAAAATATCTTAATCCAAGAATGTATGCTATTTTCTTAAATTCTACTACTATTCATTCATTCATTAATCTTTCATGTGAAAAGTATTTTTATAATCACCCTGTACATAATGCAAGAGCATGAGCATGTATATGCATGTGCACATAAGGGATATCAAGTAAGTAAAGTATACTAAAGTGTAAAGTATAAATATTAATACAGCAAAAACGATTCACAAGTTTTTCCTGAATACTTCCATTTTTATTTATATAGAAATTTATATGAATATTTATACGTCTATTTTTATTTTTATTTCTATAGAATATTTATACTTCTTGTGGCAAGGTTTATATTATTTTTCAAAGGAATATATATGTATATAAACAAATAATAATAATAATAAAAGAATTTTTATCATAATCATTATTATTTTGAAATTGACAAGATATATTTTGAACATATATTTAAGAAAATTAATAAAATTTGTTTTAACTTATCAAAGAATAAGTGATGTAGTTTAAGAATTGTAATCTTTAGATTCTGACACATTTACTTTAACTAAAGCGCAGTTAAAAAAATGAATTAATAAAGAGAGAGTGAGAGACAGAGAGAATGAGATGCGAACAGATTAAATACAAATATTTCAAAGAAAGAAAAATTTTATTTTTAAAATCCTCCTCTTTTAAATTAGAATATATTAAAACATTACAAACAATAACAAAAATGCTTCTTTCAACTTAATTTATCCCATCAGCCAGCAACGACAAAAATAAATAAAATAAAAATAGTGATAATAATAAAGACAATTGGAAATTTTATACACAAATAATAATGCTAATTACATGATCTCACTTGATCGGAAGTTTTGCCTGCTTTAACTTATACTTTTTTACATTGAAAAATAAATCCTAAATTTTATTTACTCCCTGAAATAAGGCACTACTTATATTTGGTTTAATTTAAACATTCAATAAATATATATTACAGAAATATGTGAACTTAAAAAAAAAAAAGTTATCAGTTCTATGTTAAAAAGTTAGTGAAATAGATACAGCTTTTAAAGATCTCTGAGAAACAATCATTTCAGTTTTAATTATTTGAATATTGATCTTAGACTTAATAAAATAAAATAGATCTTAATAAAATACAAATTTGCATAAAAGTGATAAAGGATCTTATTAAGTCAAAAATTTTCTTTTTTTAATGGTACCCGTAATATATATATATATCCATAAAATCTGCCTTTATACTAAATACATAATAAACAAAATTTTAACAAATAATGCATGTCTGAAACATAATTATGTTATCTATGAAGCATTAAATATTTCAGAGATAACATAGTCCCACTAGTGGCTGAGAAATTATGCTCCCAAAGCTGGTGCTCTGTAAGTGCCGGGTTCGATCTCAAGTCGCATCGACGATCTAGTCGTTCTGCGATATCCATGTTTTCCTCCGAAACTCGTATAAATACGGGCTATTACCCCTTAAAAAGAGCCCCACTAAGGGCAATCTTCCTAAAACTTCCTCTTCCTAACCCAAGTGCAGTCAATTGGCCTTAAAATTATAAACGAAATATTAAAAAATTAAATATTATTTTTATTTATTTATTTTGGAAAACGTGAAGCAATTTAATGGTTTTGAATTTTCTAAATGCGAAAACGGAATTTAAAAAAAAAAAAAAAAAATCCATTAAATAACATGGGGTTAGGATGGTGGCTACATTAGATAGGTGAAGCATCCCTTTAGCCACTACACCAATACTAAAAACAGCATAAGACTAAGTGTACATTTTATGTATTGTTTGGAAGGGAGTCGTAAAAAATTTTAATTTGCTCAAATTTAATCCAATGAAGGTAAGTTTATCGTTCTCACAAAATTCTATACCTATTGAAAAGTTTACTTTGACATACAATATATAATTAATTAATCAGATGTATAAAATTAGAAATTTCAAATTAAAAAAGTATTGAATTAAAATTTAATTATCAATTTTCGACGTTGTTTAAAATCTATTTTCAAGTGGAATGAGGTAAGTCTGAATTATTTAATTGCATCTTTATATCTGCCGCATAAAATAAAAACATTTTAAAATCTAAGTGCGTGTTAAGGTCAGTTGACGAAGCTGTGATGATAAGACAAGCCTGTGGGGCGGAATTTCTGTGGTAGTATTTATACGGGTTCCTAGACTCTCTATATTAAAAGTTTCACAGAAAACCACAAAAAACTTTCTACAGCTAAGTCACAGAGCTAAACCTGAGATCGACTTTAGCACCTCCCGTCTATCAGCTTTGAGTGAAGAACCTCTTGATGACTGTTGGAGATTATTTAGCAAAAAAGTATGTAAAAATAAAAAATATATGCCAAAATTACAAAGTTCTTTTAAAAATTAATTTGATCAAATGAAAATAATAATAATAATAATGCATAAAAACTAATAAAAAGTGAACGAAATTTGATATTTAAACATGTACATATACCATGGAGTAAATACTATAATTAAGAGAATTAAATCAAAATTATATTGCGAACAACTTTTTTAATATTATTTACAAAATGGGAGGATAAACTTTATAAATTAAAAAAATAATAATAATGATATACATTAAAAGATTTTAGTAATTATATGCAAAAAATTACTAAATGTTTTGTAAAAAAGGAGATTCTAACATATATGCATAATAAGAATACATTGTAATTTATACAAAATTGGATAATGATTTTAATAATTTTAAATTAAACTAATAATTATATATTCAAAAGTACTTAGTAATTATATACAAAAAAATTCTTTTAAAAATTCAAATAATAATAATAGTAATAAAATGCATATTTAAATATGTACAACCAACAATGAAAAAGCATCATAATTTAAAAAAATTAGTTAAAAGGAAAGTACAAATAGCTTTGAAAATAATATATACAAAATGGGATAAGAAATTTTACATTCTTAAGGGAAAAAAAAAAAGATATTTACAGCATTAACAAGCGCCTCATTTCTTTGCTTTGTTCGCAAAGTTTATCTATTACTTTATTAGCAGATACTTTTGACAACATATCTTTTTCACTCTGCATAATAAGAAGAGCTTCTAAATTTTCCTGTGAAAGCATAGACCTTAATCGAGTTTTTATAATTTTCAATTTTGAAAATGCTCTTTCACAGCGAACTTGCGTTAATGGCAAAGTCAGGAGGTATGTGTAAACTTTATATAAATTTTTAAACTGCAAAACATGCATGTTAAATTCAGTAATGAACCGTAATAAACAGCTCATGCATTTATTGCAAGTTTTGTTCAATTGATGGTCTGTGCTTTCAAGCCATTCGTCATTAATATTAATAATGATTTCTTCATCTTTTTCTGAAGGTTGAGACCAAATGGATGCGAAAGAAATAAGTTCTTCTTTTAACTTCCATTTCTCTATTGATGGAATAAGTTCTGAAATTCTATTTAACGTTTTTTCAGAAAAATTTCCATCAATATTTTTCAATCGTCGGGGGTCAAAGCATTGCAGATCCCGATAGAGCTCTTTATGTTTACCGAATCTATATTCAATATTACTTATAATAGTATCCATAATTGGATTGAATATTTTTATCCTAAATATGTCATTAGGTGTTTCACCAACGATTTCGTCATTGGATAATTCATCGGGGAATTTCTTTTTTTTTCGCTGCCGTACTTGTGGAAGCTGTGTTTCAATTATTATCTCTCTCGTATGAATATCATCAGAATTTTCAAATTTTTCATTTACGAAATTAGCGAAGTTTTCTGAAGCTTTTAAGACAGCAGAAAAGCTGTTTCTCTTACCCTTTAAATTTTCAGTAGCCCACGAGATCTGATGCCATGCATTTGCGTAATCTAATCCTTTTGTTTGTAAGTAGTCTGATACTGGCGTTATTGTTTTGAAAATTTGTAGAAAGATCATCGCTAAAAGTATTGTATCAAAATTACAAAATTTATTCAAAAGTCCTCTAGCATCATTCCTTATTTTTGTATTAAATTTTTCTGAGTTCATTATTTTATTAAGTGCAATTATAAGTTCCATATATACAAATTTTGGCTGAGAGTTTGTAATAAATGAGCTTTCATCTTCATCATTTGTCCAAAAAGCATAATGCCCAAATATCTTAACAGCAGCATCGTTTCTGCTTCTCCACCTAGTAACTCCTATTGAGGAAAGTCGAAATGACGGATTTTCCTCCTCATAAATTGCGTCTTTTATAAGATTCTTTAAAAAATACGTGAGCTTCTTGGAGCAAACTAAAAAAAGAAATGGCATCAGTCACACATTGTGAAGTGTCAGTAATTACCAGATTTAAAACATGGGAATAACACCATGTATGAATATGATTGGGTATAGTCTTTTCTAATAAGGCTGATACTCCCTTATAATGTCCACTCATGTTTGCTGCCCCATCAAAAGCATTTGCGATACAGAAGTTTAAGGGAATATTAAGTTCCTTTAATTTGTTTTCCAAACACTGAAAAAGTTTTTCTCCAGTTGTTGAACTAACATGCTTCAACGCCATTACTCTTTCCTGTATCAGATGGTTTGAAAGATATCTTACTACTATTACACATTGGTCGTATGAACTAATATCCATTGTTGTGTCCATTAAAATAGAAAAGTATTTTGCTGCATTTATATCTTGGGCTATCATTTCTTTTATTTGCTTTCCTATTTCTTTTATTATTTTTGATACTGTGGTAGGGCTTAGAAAAGTTACAAAACTTCCTCTACCTTTTTTATTACTACACTTATTTGATATATGGGCACTGTTGTTGAGATTACTAACGTCAAAGGATTTTTCAATGTGATTTTTCAATACATTGTCGTATTTCGATAATAAAAGAATAATTTCTAAAAAATTTCCATGGTTTAATGTATCGTTCTTTAAATTGTACGCAGCTTCTGCCTGACCTCTGAATGGTAAACCTTGTTTACCCAATAATTTTAACACATCTATTATTCTAAGTAAGATACTCCTTCTTTCTAAGACCTCTTGTTTCCTTTTTAATAATAGTTCATTATTCAACATATGGTTAATATTCTTTTTAGCTCTTTCTCTAATGTATGCACTGCTTGATGCAATATGACTAGCAGACATTTCGTGTTCTTTTAGACGTTGATGTACATGCCTCCAATCTTTAAATCCATTGCAAAATACTGAATTTCCAGTACTGAATGCTAAGCAGACAGAACAAAAAAGCATTTTACTTTTTTCATCGTATGTTAACCAGTGTCGATTAGTAATGTTGTTTTCGTTTTCGGAATTAAAGAAAATATTTTCTTTGAAGGGTAATGATACTGAGGGCGAATATTTTGGTTGATTTGGATGATAATCAAAGAAAAGGGAAAGATCTTCTTTCAAAGGTTTTGTAAAATATTTAAATTCAGATACTTTTTCAGAATTTCTAGCTTCAAACTTATTTAGATTTTCCTCATTTTTTTCAGCTGTATATTCTTCATCTATAAGGCTATTTACTTTTTCGGTTATCTGAACAGCTTTAAATATATTTTTCACTTCAGAACATTTTGATAAATTTTGAATTTCTGAAACTGTTTCTTCAAAAGATTCTACTTCTTCAAGAGTATCAATTTCTTCAGTTGTATGAAAAATTTCAGACTTGCTCGCATCAAAATTGTTTTTCTCTTCAGGACATTCTGATAAATTTTGATTTTCTGAAACTGTTTCTTCAAAAGATTCTACTTCTTCAAGAGTATCAATTTCTTCAGTTGTATGAAAAATTTCAGACCTGCTCACATCAAAATTGTTTTTCTCTTCAGGACATTCTGATAAATTTTGATTTTCTGAAACTGTTTCTTCAAAAGATTCTACCTCTTCAAGAGTATCAATTTCTTCAGTTGTATGAAAAATTTCAGACCTGCTCACATCAAAATTGTTTTTCTCTTCAGGACATTCTGATAAATTTTGATTTTCTGAAATTGTTTCTTCAAAAGATTCTACCTCTTCAAGAGTATCAATTTCTTCATTTGTCGGAAAATTTTCAGACTTACTTGCATCAAAATTATTTTTATACTGCAGACTTCCTGTAAAGATTTGTATTTCTGAAATCGCTTTTTCAGAAGTTAATTCTGTTTCTTTAAGCGTATTCTTGTTTTCGTTTATCAGAACAGAATCTTTCTTTTCTTTAATTTCGATGTCACTCTTCAGTAAGTGTGAAGGAGGAGCATCACACGCACGAATAAAATGCGTAATTTTGTGTGAAAAATGAGCAGAATTTTCTAACTGACGACGTTTATTAGCCATACGAAATTCGTGACCTGATTTTTTCTTTTTTCTAACAGGAGTCTTTTGACCTTTATTATTATCCATAATATTTTTTTTTCTTCCTTCAGATTTTCAAAATGATTTCATAACCATAAATAAACACGAACATTTAAAAAACTGCAAGAATAAATATAGAAAATAAATCAATGTAAAGAAAGAAAATAAAATTATCTAATAGTTGGATTTAATTATTATTTATAAAAATTTTTAATGCAAACTTTTAATACGTTTATTTATTCATTATTCAAAAATATTGACTTACATTTTCCTCCTCTGAAAGATTAGATTATGATTGTTCCAGCATGTGCGTAGCCGAACGTAGAACCAAAAGGAGGTCGGATAAAATAAATATTTTCAAATGTTCTTCAAAACAAAACAATTTATTTTAACAACACGTTTCAATATTTCATTTTTTAATGCTTATACCCTCTTCTCGTCAAGAAAATAATCCCCTTCTTTTCTCCAAATGAACGGATTTATACTTAAATGTTTAAGTATCTAAGAAAAAAGGGTACATCACATCATAAACATCCCGGAATAAACGTTCCTTGGAAAAAACGTCCAGAAAAATTCGTGTCCTGAAATTTTCTCCTTTGTTTCTGATGACTCATTCGTTTTTGTTTCGAACTGAATTACTGAATAAATGAAAGGAAAAAAAAACTTTGCATGGAATTATTAATTTTAAATGTATAAAATTCAGAACTACAAATAGAATTCCAAATTACTTTAGAGTTGAACACAATATTTGCTAAAGATTCACATTCAGTGTCTATTCGCCCTATAATCATTTCGATCGAATAGCTAGGACAATCGGCAACCGAAGAGAAATCCATAGCCTTTTTAAAATGAAATCAAGATATCGATATCTGATGACTCCGCGGGAGAGGGGGAGCGATATACAAAAATACATATATAGAAGATTTATTCTGGTTGATTAATTGAAATTAATTAATAAGAAATAAATGTATTGAATTAAATTGGGTATTGTTGTGAAAATCTAATTATTTCTTTTCATATAATTTTTTAATGTAGCTATTATCACTGCTAGTTTCAATACACCACCACCAAAATCTAATAGATTCTAATTTATGTCAAGGTGCAACTAACTAAAAAAATTTATGAAATTCTGCACTCTAGCACTTGATCTAGAGCAACTACAAAGTTTTTACCCTACATACAGACAAAGCAAAGCTATATAAAAATGGTTAAAATGCGTTCAGGACCTTTTAATGTGTATAAAACCATCTAAAATGTTTACACAGTCAACATTTTCTTCTTCAAATACAGAGGAAGTTAGTTAAAAAAAAAAAAAAAAAAAAAAAAAAAAAGTATGTCATAATTATGTGACTAATTACAGTGAACTCTAAAAATTAATATATTACGATATTATATAAATGAATAATGAATAAATTTAAATAATTATAAATTTATTTCCATCCATTATTTTCTAACTTAAATTGACATAGTTTGTATTCAAATAAAATAATTTCAAATATCAGAATTTCGTAATTTGATTTATTTAATAAAATTTTTCTAAGACAAAATTTTCATAATCTGTAGTTTTCAACTCGTTTAACAAAGCTAAAAGAAGTATATACTTTTATTTAGCCAGTAAAAAATAGAGCATTTTTGTCTTTGATTTATATCATGATTTTTTTATTTTTTTAAATCCCCCCCCCCATTAAAAAAATAAATAGTGGTAGTAGTGTAGATAGTAGATGCCTAAACTGGATGGCTACACGAGGGACCTAGGTCTAGGGTCTAGGTGCAGTGCCCTCCATGAGTAACGCGTTAGCTCACTTTCGCGAGTTTTGAAGAAAACTACGGAAAATTTGAATCGGAATTTATCAATGGGAAAATGAAAAAAAAAAAAAATGAAATCGAATTATAAAAGAAATGAGTGTTATTTATAAAAGTACAAATCGAAATTTAAAATAATTTGGGTAAACATATCATTTTAATTTCTTTCATCCACTCATATAAGAAAATTTATTCAATTTAAGATTTTTTTTTATGATAATTTTAATGAAATACTCCAATAATTTTTAAGTATTCTAGTTTAAGAATTAAGTGACCAAAAAAATTAAATTAATTAATTATTGAAATATTAAATAACATTTTATTTTTATATTAGTGAAAGTTTCACGAAGTTTTTTATTTTAGAAATATTTTTATATTGTATTTTTTAATTATTATTTATTCATTTATTTTTGAAAATGAAATTTCGAGCACCCAAGTCGAAAGTCCCTGGCCTCGACCCAGTTAACCACCGTGCAAAACACCTGGGGTGCTAATAACTCAGAACTCAGGCCTTGGATATAATAGCACCCAGATAAAAGACTTTTTTCATTTTTTTTTATAAATATTTTAATGTACCATAAAATACGGGGTAACAATAAAAACTTAATGTGTAAGAGAAAGTAAAAAAGTTCCATTCTGAGTTACCAATTTACGTTAAAAATCATTATAAAATTATTTTAACGGGACAATAATACTTATTTATCTATTTATTTTTTTTTAAGCGCACAATGAAATTCTATATTTACAAATATATAACACTAAAAATCTAGTCATTACCAACAATAACAATAAATAAATAAAATTACAGTAAAAGCTGTTTATAAAAATAATTTGTACAAAAAAGGAAAAACAGTATGTGAAGAAATTATTAGAATGTGTTTTATATTATTTATTTATTTCATTATAATAAAAGAATTATGATTCAGAAGTATACAGGAGTGTTGCGAGCCTAACTTAAGAGAAAATAAATTAATAAGTTAAATGCATCAAAAAATTCTATAATGGCATTTGTATCTTGTATGAAAGATAAACTTGATAATGATATGACCCTATTATAATTTTAAAAAATTAGAGAGAGAGAAAATAAATAAATAAAAAATAAACGAACACTGCACAAACTAAGGGCCCGATATGCCAGTAACGCAAGTTCAAGTAGGCCACGATCTAGAACAGCAAATTGTATCAGATCAGTTGCCCAAATTAAAAAGAAAAAATGTTAACAAATGTACAGACAATTAACATATCATATAATCTGTAGAGTATAAGCAAAAAAAAAAAAAAAAATATTATTTTATTTTACTTCAAAGCATATGTTAAATTTTTATTAAAGCTTCATAAAAAATTAATGTAGGGAGCATATAATACACGACTACAAGTGTTAAGTAAAAAAAGTTATCACAATTTTGGAAGAATTCAAAGATATAATCTCTATCTCTTCACACTCCTGCACTTCAACAAATAATAATAAATTATAAAAAAAAATAAGGAATAATCATACCTTAGATTATTTTTTCGAAAATGAAAATTCTCGTATATCACATGGCTTGGCGTAAACTGGTAAACACAACAGAACTGATACCATTGAGATAATTCTACATTCATTTTTTCACGTTGCATTATACAAAATTCAAGATGTGCAGGTTTCACAGTGAATGTCCCGCCCTCATCTTCAGCTATTCGTTACAAAAAATTGGAAACACGTGTTTTTCCAGTAATAGAAAAAAGATTATTAGCATTTCTGTTCTGGATTTCTTTGAAATGCGTAAACATGTGTGAACAAATACTATCTATCACCATAATAGTCGTTAAAAAAGATTTCGTATGTAATGTAAATGTACTATGAGCATTTAGGTGACAAAAAGGGGAACACATCAACTGCCCTCACATTAATCCCCCTATTGTTGAAAAGGCTTCCACTGTGCTTACATCGAAAATTACTGATAACGTTCATTGTTATTCTCTCAGCCCAAAGTCCCAAAGCCTATACTAATCTGTAGGGTAGCGTAGAAACGCTTTGTCTCAGCCCCAGCTGTACATCGATAAGTAACTAAGAATAATTTCTAGAAAGGAAAGACTTTTTAACGTACTTGTTTTGTTTACTTTGAAGGATAAGGCGAGGTACAATTCGTTCAAAGATGGAATTTACATTCACGGAGGGGAAAAAAAAAAAAAAAAAAAAAAAAAAGATACAAAAGGCATTTTTCTTTTAAATATTGTATTGTATTCAGTATTAATTTTCAGTTTATTTTTACAAAGATGCTATATTTTTAAATTTTTTACATGCACCTTTATTAGAGATGCACCGTATGTGTTTCACTAAACATGCAAATCGGCCTGTTTAGTAGAAGATGCAAGATACCCTGTTAAGAATTCTATATTAGTTTATTCTAGATAGGGTTTGTGGGGATGGGGGATAGGGATACTGATACATGTTTTTTCATCCATTTTTAGAGAAAATTTAAGAATATATGCACCTCACTTAGGCTGAAAGGCGTGTTGTTTAGTATTTCATGAGCATTTAATATTAGTTTGTAAGCAATTTTTGTAATTTATAAAAAACATTAAAAAGAGGGCTCCTTTTATGTCTGAACGGGCACATGTGGTGTTATTTCTACATCATTGATAGGGGCGCATTTTTTATTTCATTTATATAAATAATTTTAGAGGAGAAATAAATACATGTACTATCCGGTAGATGTAAAAGGCGCCCTGTTTTGTATTTTATATTTATTTATTTATTTATTTTTTTTTTTTTTCCGAAGTAGGTTTTTTTAGTTCATTTTCATAAGGAGGCTACATATAAAATTGTTGAAAACAGGGCGCCTTTTATGCCTAGCGGGGCGCATGTAATGTTATTACTAACGTTACGATATATTTTATATTAAGCACAATTTTTTTTTTTTTTTTTTACATATTTATAGTGTTTAAATTATATATGCGTACTCACTGAATATAAAAGGCGCCCTGTTTTGTATTTATTTCAAAAATAGTTTTTCAGTTTATTTTTATAAGAGGCTACATATAAAACTGTTGAAAACAGGGCGCCTTTTATGCCTAGCGGGGCACATTTATAAGAGGCTACATATAAAACTGTTCAAAACAGGGCGCCTTTTATGCCTAGCGGGGCGCATATAGTGTTATTACTAACGTTACGATATATTTTATATTAAGCACAATTTTTTTTTTTACATATTTGTAGTGTTTAAATTATATATGCGTACTCACTGAATATAAAAGGCGCCCTGTTTTGTATTTATTTCAGAAATAGTTTTTCAGTTCATTTTTATAAGAGGCTACATATAAAACTGTTGAAAACAGGGCGCCTTTTATGCCTAGCGGGGCGCATATAGTGTTATTACTAACGTTACGATATATTTTATATTAAGCACAATTTTTTTTTTTTACATATTTGTGGTGTTTAAATTATGTATGCGTACTCACTGAATATAAAAGGCGCCCTGTTTTGCATTTATTTCAAAAATAGTTTTTTAGTTTATTTTTATAAGAGGCTACATATAAAACTGTTGAAAATTGCCTTTTATATCCTAGCGGGGCGCATATAGTGTTATCACTAAAGTTACGATGTATCTTATCGGGCGATATGCGCTAAAATTTGTTTAACATATTTGAGGAGCAAACATTCAAACCGTGTTTTCTCCAAAAATAAAAAAAAATGAGTTAGTGATTTTTCTGTGAACTCAACATTAAATAGCACAAAATTATACTATTATTTTAAACCAAAATAATTTTTATCACATTATAAATGCTCTTAGAAAGTTAGGGTTTCAATCAAACAGTGTTTCCTCCAGAGCCTGTTTTCAGTCAAACTGTGATTTCTCCAGCCAACCAGTCAGTACTGCTCTTTCTGGTCGCGTGACTCGTACATGTACCAGCTTTTATGTTTGTTTTTTCGTTAGTTCTACCTTGTTTTCTTCATTTTAGAGGAGTGTACTTTATTATTATTTATTTATTTATTTATTTATTTATTTATTTTTATTTATTTATTTATTTATTTATTTATATTTTTTTTTTTCAAATGGAAGAATTAATAGATGGTGTATTAGTGAGTACTTCTAATAATGGAACTGGAAAAAGACAGAGAATTGGTGGAAAAAAAAAAAGAATCGAAAAAGAAACGATATTCAGCACCTTTAGATAACAACATTTATGCTCCATGCAAACATTCTATTAATACTTTTTCATGCACTGATGTTAGACCTAATGACGTTAAGAAGTTTCGGGATAGACTTTACGAAATTCCGGACAAACAGCGACAAGATTCTATTATAGCCTCATTGGTTGTTACAAAAAATGTAACTCGACGTAGACCTAATAACCCAATCCAAAATAAATCGCAATCATCCGGCTCACAGCATGCATTTTCTGCTTCTTGTTTTATTACTAGTAGCAGTGGTAGGAGAATTCCTGTGTGTAAAAACAATTTCATGGCTATATCTAAAATAGGTCGTACAATGCTAGCCGATATTGTTACTAAGGTACATGCTGGTGAACCTATTGAGGAAAAGAGAGGAGGTGATAGAAAAAGCCACTTAAGCATTAATAAAAAAACAAGGTAAGAGAATTCATCTCAAACTTAAAGGCACCAGAATGACGTAGACAAACTTTTACAATTACTGTATGGTGAAGAGTGAAAAAATCAGCCTGATTTTACATGGTATAAAGATATCATTACTAATAACTTTCATGTAGAACATGAAGAAACAGAGGAAGCATGAAATTGCTTAAGTGAAGATATTGGTTTAAAAATTTAAATTTCAAATTGGCTTAAAAATTTTAGTTCTTCCCTACAAGTTGCATGATGATTTTTCAAGCGTAAATATTTAATTTAATTTTATAATTACATAACAAAATCTGTTCTGTTAATTACTTTATTACATTAAGAATGTTATTTCATCAATATTCGAGCTACATACTTTTTCATTAAAAAAATGTTTTGCCCACATTGGAAACATTCAAAACATGTTTTCTCCTCTGTGTTTCGGTCAAAACATGCTTTCTCCACATTGGAAACATTCAAAACATGTTTTCTCCTCTGTGTTTCGGTCAAAACATGTTTTCTCCAAATTTCAAATGCATTTTTCTAATTAACTCTAAGTTTATTAGGTAAAGTAGGCCTACAGATCTTCCTAGTAACCAATAATACAACTAAACAAATGATAATTAGGGTCTAAGAAGGGTTATTTTTTAATTTATCAGTTTTTTGTGTTTTCTGAAAAATTGCATTCGAAGGAGAAAACACGGTTTGAATGTTTGCTCCTCATTTGTATTGTTTAAAACATATGCATTCACTGAATATAAAGGGCGTCATGTTTCGCATTTGAATTTAGTAATAGTTTTTAGTTGATTTTTGTAATAACGCTACGTGTTTTAAAACTATAATTTGATTAATGATGCTCACATATGTGTTTCACTGAACATGCAAGGCGCTTAATTTGTTGAAACATACAAGTTCGCTCTTTAGTGGAGAATGCAAGGCGCCCTCTTTAGTGGAACTTACAAAACGCCTTTTCCTTAGTCTTTTGTGTGCCTAGTGTAGTGGGGCGCACATGAACATATTCAAGCTATTATAAATAGAGAACTCGCATTCTTCCTTTATAATACGTACATGTAGGCATTCAGATAAAGGAGTTTCAGGATTGCTTTTGACTTTTGAGAATAAATTCTACCGAAATATTTCCTTCAATTTTAAACAAAAACCATTATAATTTTACTGTGTTCTAGGAAAAAGAAAAAAAGAAAAAAAAAAAAATCAATTTTTACATTAAAAAAAAAAAAAAGTTCCTCGGCGAAGGGCGCACCGGGCATTTGCCTCGTTGCCCGGTGGGCCAGTACGAGCCTGTTTAAGACTATTTTCATTTAGTAGTCTAGTTGGAAATCAAAATTAAATTCGTGTTAAGTAAGTTGTGGCTTGTGGAGGAAGTGTTGTGGTAAGTTACAAATCAACTCGTGTAAATGACAAGCTACAACTCAACTCTATCACTGTTTCAAAAAAATAGAATTGTATTACCCGACTGTAGTATGTGATATTAAAATGGTTATATTGCTTACTCTTAAAACGCTTTCTAATTATTTATTTGTATGTTAGCTTTTTGTTATTTAGATCATTAATTAATGATAACCTTAATACATTTTTGTAATATGTATTGTACAAAATATTGTTTCACATACTTTCATCTCTTTTTATAAGTCGTTAAAACAACCATGATTTTTGAAAGGAATTAAATATGAGTTTGTTTTTTGAGTCTGTTGTTTGTTTAAACACTGGGGTGATGTTAGATGTCTTCTTCATATAATGTTGATGTTTGCAGTTAACTTTCTGAGTCAATATTGTTTTGGGTAGAGAAATTTTGAACTTTCTTTTTTGTAAAGTTAAATAATGTTAAAAGTTCAAAAATTTAAAAAATGTTGATCACTATTGTTTTAATCATTTGCTGGAAATGTATTGAAAACGTTTTTCATCTTTAAAATTAGTACTTTACTTCTTTCCTCGTTAAGTTCCACTGAATAAAGATTATTTTTATAAAACTGTCAATTTAAACTGCCTACACTTTTAACAATTTTAATGAAGCTAATGAAATGCTTTTACTGCACATTTTAATCTGCAAATTTTTAAAAGATATATTGGCTAACATATCAACTTCTATTTGGCATATTTCATTGTGTGAGTGCACTAGTTTGCTAAAGCTAGAAGCCAAGCACTTTTTGTTTCTCTTTCATTTCATTACCTGCTATGTTTGTATTGAATTATCTGTTTTGATATATGGCAGATGCTTTATGAGAATGAGAGAAAAGTATGTGCATAGATCTGTTTAATTACTTACGTTTGCTTTGTTGAAAATGGTGTAAAGCCTACTAAATATTTTTAAGACTACTTTTTATATAAAGAGGTTTACTTTATGAAATTTTGGTGAATTAGATGAATTTTAAGAGAAATGGAATTAGGATGAAAAGTACTCAATTATTTGGATATTTATTGATGTTCTTAAGAAATTTTATGGTCGTAATTTATTTATATAAATTTGTTTGATATCCTATTTATTAACATTTTAATGAGTTACGTTTAGGGATATTTTGAAAGGGTAAGATTATACACACTGTGATATTAACGGCCCTCTTCACTTACCGTCGCTGGAAGCCCGAATCAATGTTATTCTATGGGGAAATTTTCTTTACAAATAACTTATTAACTAATACATATTTTTAAATTCTGTTTTCACATTCAGAAAATTCTCAGCTGATTAATTGACGGACCTTTTTTAAAAATGTATTTTTTTAATTTTTAATATTTTATTTTGAAATTGCAAAATGAAAAAATTCACATATTGAAAATTCGTATTTTGCAGCTTCAAAATAAAATATAAAAAATTTAAAAATTAATTTTTTAAAAAAGGTCCATCAATTTAACAGTTGGGAATTTTCAGAAGGTGAAAACCGAATTTAAAAATATGTATTAGTTAATAAGTTATTTGTAAAGAAAAATTTCCCATAGAATAGCATTAGTGTCGGCTTCCGGCGACACTAACATTGAAATGACATGTTTCTTTAAATTATGATTAATAAAGTTAAACTACTTTATGCATTTAGTATTTATAAATAGTTATTTACCAGTGCTTTTGACATTTTTATAATTTGTGTGGGAATAAGAATTGGGAAGAGGAGAGAGTATTAAATTATTTCCTATTACATGTCTTTGTATTAAATTAAGAAATTAACAGGTGGTTTTAAAAGCTTTTAAAAACTGATGCTTTCACAAAATTTATAACTGGTCTTAGCGGCATTTTTAAAACTGACTTTTCCAGAGATTTTTATTTATTTATTTTTTTTTTTTTTATAGACATAAAGTGCACATACATGCATATCAGTTATTGCTGCGATTGTAGATATTGTGCTTTTTTTTTTTTTAAACTTGTGATGGGTAAAAAATTTTAATTTAAAATTATATTTTATACTGACTTTGCTAGTTTTGTATCTATTGCTTCCAATCAAATTGCTTGTTTTTAACATATTTAGTTGTATGGTCAGATTGCTGAAAAGATTGCTCTCGTATGGTAGTGGTGAAGGGTAATAATTTCAGACACTATGCGTAATGCCGTCATCTTATCAATTTTTTGAAAAATTGTCAAAAGAACTACACTGAATGAAATGGTCTCCCAAATTTCAGTCAAACTGTCTGACATTTCTATGAGTTTTTCAATGCTAGAAAATTATCTGATTTCCAGATTTTCCTAGGTCACTAGCCACTGAATATAGGGAAAAACCAACAAATCTCCATCATATAAAATTTTTCTATAGAAATACAGATCATATCATAGAACATTTAATAAAAAAGTTATAAATAAAATTGAAATTACTTCATCAGATCTTTCTAATTTTGATCCCAAAACTTGTTGAGAGGAATGTTGAGGAAAGTGATTAGCTATGCCAGCAGCTGGACGTGATCCTGCCATTCCAATGTTTGCAGGTGTACTTTGAGAAGATTCTAAGCGTTGTCCATGTAGTCTACTAATATCTTGAGAAATTGGAGAAATCTGTCTATCTCTACTTTCTTTGGCATTATCACCCTAATTAAGAAGTTTAAGGTTTTTATTTATACAACAGTGATACAAGATGGAAGCTCAAACGAAAAAAATCTATATAAATAAAACAATAGAAAGTAAATGACGATTCAATGCAACAACTTATCGAGAAATTATTTTTTCTTTTAAAAGTCAACTAAAATTTAACTTATTCTGTCTTTAATATGTAAAATATCAAATAATGAACAAAATATTTATATATATTAAATAATTTATGTATTACTGTAAATTTAAAGGCAGGATTTAACTTTTTGTTTAGTTTATTCATAAAAATATGAAAAAAAAAATAGCAGACTTTGTTTTATATTTTCTTATGTTCTTGCTCTTATATTTATTTTATATTGTTATTATATATAGACATAGCATGGACAGAAATTTGGGGAGGATGCACAGAATTTAAAAATCCATTAACCCCCCCCCCCCCCCTATACACACACACTTTTTCTTAAGTGCAGTTTCTACTTTTATTTTGACAAAATGAGACAAAAATCAACAATAAATAATAATAGTAATAATAAAGTTATTTGAGTATATTAAAACTTTATCTTTTGCCATTTGACATGGTATAATAAAGGAAGAAGAGTCTAAGTTGAAATTTAAATTTTATTTAAGAATAGGCTCAAGTAAACCTCAATAGCATACAGCAATTTCATGTAAATAAAAATTTGAAATTACATGATGCACTTACCGTAATTTCGCGCACATAGTCCGCAGGTGAAGTTTTATGTAAAAATTATTTTAAAAACCATCAGATTGTCCGCACTACCGTATAGTCTGCAGGAGAAAAATATAACCCCAAGAAAACAGCAAGTAAAACACTATTATGTAGTTTTATATGAAAATATTAAAGCATTCCCACTATTAAAATAAATAGTATAAAGAAAAGAAGTACTTGTTATTAATAAACTTCAACTAAAAATTATACATTAAAAGAAACCTTTAAAGTTGATGTTTATATTTTCTATCGAAATTTCCAGTTGAATGGTTGAGTCATTGAGTGAGTTTTACTTTCCTACTACAAATGCACTATGGCTGATTGATTCAGCACTAGGAGCTATATTTTTTGGAAGATTATCTCAAAGTTTGTCATTGGTATTGCTCAGCAGTAAAACTTCGACGATATTTTGCGAACATAGTTTAAAAAATAACAGTACAGGAATATTCAGCAACGTGCTATCCTAATAGTAATCTTTTGCTTTATGCTCCATGGTCTGCTACCCATACGACGATACGATGTTTTCTTTGTGTCTTATTCTTTTGTTTATGTTTATATTTGATCGTCAGAATCGGCAGTTCGTAGTATTCGCATGTGTAATTCTGATTTTGGGGATTTGAACTATGAATAACTAGCAGATAATCTGCACCACCGTATAGTCCGCGGGTGAAAAAATTTTGCTTTTTAAACACACATATTCTGCGGACTATACGTGCGAAATTACGGTAATACAATTCAATCAAATGATGGTGATGGTATGAGGGTTATGGCCAGTTGTTTACTCAATGGACTTAAGCCAGGGAGGAAAGCCCTCTGTGTGAGGGATCTTTCTTGTGGGATATCTTGCCTCATATTCATACAAGATGCAAAGAAAAACACAAGAAACTTTGAAAGACTTGGTCAACGAGCACAACCTAGGTTCAAATCTGGCACATCTTCATCTAGAATCTTTGACAGCAAAACCTCTCAATCACTTATGAGGCTGCTTGAAATAGCTGATATTCATAAGCAGCAAATAAACAAAATCTTCTATAAGCACCTCTAAATGAACAACATATGCTGCACACATGACTTTCAATAAGGTACATGTTGTTTTAAGACACCTTTAGTTTATAAATTTATATTTAAGTAAGTTACAGCATGAATAGCAGACAAATAGATAAAACAAATAACTATTTTTTTAATGATATTGAAAAGTATTAAAAGAAATGCCAACTTTCATTGAGTAAAATTTTGGTTTTATTATAATACGTTTTTAATGGCCTGTGAAATACTTGTGGTACAAAATATGATGAAATGATAGTGTAAATTGTGTTTCCATAAAAAAAGAAATAAAAATAAAATAAATATGTGTAGTGAAAATAGTTGTCTCATAGGATACTACAAAGGAAGTTAAAAAGTTATGCACTATGGACAACAATTAATTCTTTTATTATTTTACTTAAAGATTTAAAAAGATAACAGTAAATTTCAAAAGACCCAAAAAAAAAACTAAAATATCAAAACTGATCCGCTAGCTACACTCGTTGTTTAGACTATTACTAAGGCACCTTGTCAGACCTCCCATGAAGTAGTATAATTATATTACTTCAATATATTACGATCGCAGAGCCTCAAATAAAATAAAAAATGCCACTGCTAAACATAATATAAATATTCTAATCAAACCAAATCCGAACATTTTTCAATTAATTAGAAACTATAAAGACCCCATTAGCTCATTGGAAACAGCCGGTATATATAAAATCCCATATACAGACAGTAATGGTAAAGATATGTGTTATATTGGTAAAATAAAAATAAAAACATGCATAAAAGAGCACAGTCATGATATCACTACCGGAAAAATAACCACAGCTTTAATGCAAGTAAATAAAAATGACAATATAAGTATAAAGTTTGAGGATATAAGAAAAATCGCAAATTATCAAAGTCATAGATATGCCGCGTTCAGAGAGTCAATAGAAATTGTATCTCATCATAATTCTTGTAATGGCAACGATGGGGCACTACTCGATCGTCAGTGGTGAAGACAAGCAGAAAGAAGTCTCGTCAAACTTTGTGCACGTACCTGCCGGTGAAAAATCTGGGGCGCCCCATGCGAAACCAGTTTGGCAGTAAAAGCAACATGAAGAATTAAAGGTTGTATGTTTTAAATATGTTTATAAAATAACACATTTTGTATTTCTTTTTGTATATTATTAATAAAAAACAAAACTTTAATTTAAAATTAAATAAGCAAAAACATGTCAGGTCTATCTCGCTATTAAATTAAAATGAAACCAAGAATTTTTATTTGTTCCATTAACTTTCATTATGATTTTCAATCTACATGAGACAGTTCTTAAATGACTTATCTTGTATCATGTTCTAAAAATTTAATATCTAGCAAGTTTGCCCCCCTCCTCTTCCCCTCATGCTACACTTATGTACATTACTTCTATATTACCTATATTTAGTAGTACAATATAAATAATATAATATTAGTAGCTCATGACAAAATCTACTCACACAATTATAAAAGTTAAGATAAAAGAATCAAAAAGCACTGAAATCATTGGCTTCCCACCTAATATGAAATAAGTTTCCTTTCTCTAAAAGAGGTTTATTGATCAGAAAAGATTTTTCTGAATTATATTTTTTTGGAAATATAAATTGCAATGCAGCAGCATTAAAGGTAATAATAAACAGTAACACTTTCCTTTAAATTTAATAAGTAGGCTAGCCTAGGGGTTTTTTTTTTTTTTTTTTTTTAAATAGATTTAAAATGAAAAGCAAAACTGATGACTTAAAAAAAATCACTAAATGCTTTATATAATATAAAATTTTCTTACAAATTTTGATTTTTATCGTAAGACACAATCTTTATTATGTTGAATACTTAACAGCATTTTTAAAATCAATCCTTTTTAAATCTTGCATTAGAAATTCGGATTAATTTAAACGGATCAAAGTAATGAAAATTTAAAATAAAAATGTCTCACTCTTTGATTAGCTTTGGAATCTTCATCATCAGGAGTAGGAGGCAAAGGACGATTTGGAGCTTGACTAGACACTAAAATTAACAAAGTAACATTGATAAATATAAGTCATTTTTTAGCAAAAATAAATACATAAAAACATGCATAAAAATTAATCTTAGACAAACTTTTGAATCATTAGTTTAAGACCTCCTAACTAAAAAATACTAGAAATTATTTGGTTTCATTTAAGGCCGAAAAAAAAAAAAAATAAAAAAAAAGATAAAATAAAAAGAGGGCTCAAACTTTAATACATAACATTGTGTGTTAAAAATGAAGTTAACTAAAAAAATTTTAACAAATCTGTAGAATTTTGGTGATGGGGAAGGGGGGAGGGGGTGAACCTCCAACCTCCCCTTCTCCTTAACTGCAGTCTTGTTTCATTTAATTTTAGTGATTTATTTTAGTGATTGTCACAATTACAAAAAATTTTCTGCACAGTAATTCTATGAAAAATGTTGACATAATTTTAAATCTTACTTCAACAGCAATAGTTTAAAAGATACAAATCTGGACCCTAAAAAGGTTTTGTATACAAATGATTAATCATAAATTAAAGTTAAATATGACTTATGTATAAATTTCAGTTCAGAGCAACCTATCTAAAATTCTAGATGCGGCTCAGAAAATGCAGTGTACTTTAATTACCAATCAAAAAACTTAGTTACATAAATTACATTACTGAAAAAATATTCAATTTTAATTTATTATAATTGCAAGGAAATGTATTCTATATATTTTCAGTCCAATAATTTATTTTTGCAAGAAACTATACAAAACATTAGGGGGAAAATTACCTAGCTATATCTGAAGAAATTTTCCTTTAATACACACACATATTAAATATTTCAAGAATTCAAAAAGTCATTTCTAAAATTCCTTTTTTTCCCTCCCAGAACAAACATATAAACATACCTTTTTGTACTAAAGCTCTTAAAGTATCAGTATTGTAACAATCAGGAGGCCTGAAATCACAAGGAAAAAAAAATTTAATGAAAAATTTATACTTAATGGTCACAACATATTTAAAATTCATACTTTCCAGAATGCAAAGTTTTAAAATGCTTTTTATTTAACCATTAAAACTAATAATAATAATGACTCAGTACAATAGAAACACAGATACACGTCTCAGAAATCCTGAATGAAAATTTGTTCACCTGTTTAAACTTTTTTTTTTTTTTTTTTTTTTTTTATGTAGCCAGCACGAAAAAAAATTAATAGCATACAATATAAGTAGTTTAATTTTAATTAGAGGAAAAAAAAAAAACAGGTTCAGCAGAGATAATTTTTAAAAATTTTTTTTTAATAAACTTCAATCCATCAAGAGGATTCTACAAGTTGAAAAAACATGTATTGCAGCAATATAAAAACATTATTACGAACAGTAAAATATGATAAATATATAGTGTGAGAGTAAAATAATTTAAAGCTAGTAATTTTTTTTTTTTTTTTTTTTTAATTTGTTGAGCTAGAAATATTGGATAGCTTTGGTAATTTTTTCAAATGGACTATAATAAAAAAAATTTAGAGCTCTCATGAGAGGATTTCCTTTGCTTATAGGTGTAGGAACATTGACCACTAAAACGTTTCTTGGAAAATCTATAAGAACTATTTCTTCTTTCTTTTTATTGATAACCCTTTATCTAGCATAAGCAGGCTTAAGAGTGGTAAAGCACTCTTGAAAGAGAGAAAAAAGACAAATGTTTAAAAACCGACAAATTTTATTTTTCCCTTATAATTGAATATTATTAATAAAGGTGCAAAACTTGTCTAAAATACAGAAAGCAGCAATCTTTTCTGCTTTTGTACTGTACAAAAGCGAATATCAGCTTTCATCACAGGTAAAAAAAAAAAAAAAAAAATAGTAACAAAACTTATAGCAATATTAGAATTACAAGTGTTTGATGGATCTTACAAAATCTAAATGATACACAGAATAATTCTATGGAAATGCTCAATTAAGTACATCACAGATGCTGCAAGACTCTAGATAGTGTCATTCCGTCAGGGCTGCAAAAAAGGCCAGACAAGCTTTTTTTTTACTTATGTCTTACTATGCATTTAATACGTTATACAGGGTGAGTTTGACATAATCTGCCAAATGAAAGGAGGTGATAGAACAGTCCATGGGGAACATAAAACACCACAGAAACCCTGTCCTATCTCTAACCATTTCCGAGTTATGGTAGAAGAAAAATCTGTTTTTTTCCATCTCGTCTGAAAAAACCCAAATTTGTGAGCTTTCTGAGAATTACACGCAAAATAAGCACATATTTAGAAAGAGCAGAAAAAATCCTATCGGGTGACACGATTTGCATAATGATACCTTAATTTGACAGTCAGCTACAAGCGCTAAAACATTGGCAAAGTTTAAAATCGAGTTGTCACCAAATTCTTTAACCGGCAATTCTGCAAAGACCGTTCAAGCTACATCAATCAAATTTACCAAAAACTTCTCCATTCTACAAGCTTTAGAATGAGCCACAATAAACCATATCAGTGTTCTAGTTCAGGAGAAATTTAACCTTTTGTTTGAAATACATCACTGAAAACAGCGTTCGTCAAAATTTGGCAAATGAAATGATGGTGAATAAATGGAAAGTATGCAAATTTGCGACTATCTGCATAGGGACTCTTAGTAATATGCAAATGTATTCCAATCTTCCTGCGCATGCATCCCACTCGCAGGTACAAAAGGCGAGTCAATCTGTAACAGCTCATTAGCTCGTCAGCTTCTTTCACGTTTTATGCTGCTTATTGCTTTAGCATTTTCTGGACTGAGCCTGAGCTCGGCCGATTCTTTTCATGCTCTCTCACGTCTACTTGCTCTCTCTTAGTTCATACTTAATATGTTTTCTTACATTGGTATGAATTAACCAAGTTGGTTCTTATTCTGTAGCACTTTTTTTCTTCTACTTTTGTAAATTAATATTGAAATTTTATCCCTTTTTGTTTACCCTTCTGAATTTTATTTTCAATTGAAGTCATCACAGGGATCAAATTGTCATACTTTCCAACCTGTAAACAGATATGCCTAGTTTTACAAATGAAGAGTACGTGGATACGCATTTTGTGTATGAATTTTGTGATGGTAACTCTCAGAGAGCCGAAGAAGAGTACCGTCTACACATGGGCGTTGGCAGAATGGGGCAAGGGTGGGCACTTGCCCCCCCTGGAAAATTATACTAAGCATTTTTTTCCTTTAACTTTAAAACTATGCTGACAGAATTTTATTAAAAAAAAGTTTTTTTTCAAGTTGTACCTCCGTTAACACCTCCTTTCAAATGCATATGTGCTTTAATCATAAATGTGAGATACGTCTTTTTTTTTTTTTGCATATTCCTTTGTGAAAGACGTGAGAAATGTCATACTTCTTTTCTTTCCATTCCATTGTGTTTGTAAACTTAATACAACTGCTACTTTTCTTGTTTGTCTTTAAAACTTTCTCTTTTGCATCTGACTAAACAGCGGGCTGAAGGCAGACATGAAATCAGGAATGACCATGGCACCCCGTGAGTCTCCTTGATGAATGTTGAGTTTAGTGATGAATGTATTTCAAACAAAAAGGCTAAATTTCTCCTGAACTAAAACACTGATATGGTTTATTGTGGGCTTATTCTAAAGCTTGGGAAATGGAGAAGTTTTTGGTAAATTTGAGCGATTGTAGCTTGAACGGTGTTTGCAGAATTGCCGGTGAAAGAATTTGGTGACAACTTGATTTTAAACTTCGCCAATGTTTTAGTGTTTGTAGCTTGCCATCAAATTAAGGTATCCTGATGTAAATGGTGTCACCCGATAGGATTTTTTCTGCATTTTCTAAATATGTGCTTATTTTGCATGTAAGTCTTTCAGAAGCTCACAAATTTGGGTTTTTTCAGACGGGATAAAAAACAGATTTTTCTTCTACCATAACTCTGAAACAGTTAGAAACAGGATAGGGTTTCTATGGTGTTTTATGCTCCCCATGGGCTGTTTTATCACCTCCTTTCATTTGGCAGATTACGTCAAACTCACCCTGTATATTTTACGTTTACTAATGTCATTTTATGTAAAAGAATTTTTTTTAAATAAAATTTTAAATAACATTCAAATTATTGTTATAATAGCATCAAATAAGTAAACAGAGTGATAGAAACATCCTATAATTTATGAGGGCATTTCTAATTTAAATTTAATATTTTTAAGGTACTAAAAAGTGAAATACAAATGAATACACAATATTTGCTTAATTGTTCCTAGCATATACATTATAATCTGAATATATTTAAAGTCATTTTGTTTATAGAGTAGAAACATGAAAATTTACTGTAAATACGCATATTTTCCTTTTTTATATTTAGAACTTTGAGTACTTATCTTTCTTTCTTTAAAGAAATACTTCCATAATCGTTATATACTAAATATTTTTCTTTTCTTATTCCTTCCTTCATTTATGCTGAAAGAGAGAGGAATTAATTTTGGCTAGAACACATTTTTCATGATAGGAGGGAATTGATCTAAAAACCAACTGAATTGGTTATGGATTTAGCGACCAATAAATCATCCATCTTAAAAGAATGTAGAAGTTGGGAATGAGACTGAGAAATGCTCTCTTTCTTCAGTTTCTATTTGAATCTGTAAGAAACTTAGTTAAGTTCTCTGGAAGAGTTATCAAACAATTTCCAGCTCCCACCCCTAACCTAATCAGAAATACAAAGCCTTGAAAAAGCCAAGACATAGAAGGAAAAAAAAAAAAAAAAAAAAAAAAGGTTTGTTACCTAATAATTTTTTTTTTGCAATTGTTTTGTTAAATCAGAATTTTATTTTAATTAGAATTTAAATTTTGTTAAATTTAATAAGATAAAATATAATATCATGTATAAGCCATCAATTCAAATGTTGAAACAAATAAAACCTAAGTTTTCATAAAATACAAAATGTTAATATATTTAGAGAAGATATTTAAAATAAAATTTCAACTTATTTATTAATTAAAAATAAAACAGTAATAGATTAAAAATAATATCCTTACAATACAAATACTGTCAGTCGATCAAAAATAAGAAAAATTAACCTGGTAAATCTAAAAAAAAAATTATCAGGACAATGAAATTAGCAAAAAAGATGAGAAAAAAAAAAAAGATTAGACTTTAGTATTCAGTCAAGCTTTAATTAACTGATGTTAGAAATGCATATAAGAAACCCACACACACAATAAATAAATAAAGGCTGAAAAATTAAATCTACAAAAAACTGAAATCAACTGAAAAATCTCATCCCTGAATTATAAACATACAGTGGGCGAGGAGGATCTGAAGCTAGAAGCGTTCCATCATTTTGGACTTGACCATCGTCTTCATCATCATCGTCATCATCATCAGAATCTGAAACAATAGGTGGTGGTGGTGGAGGAAATTCTGGAGAGCTTCCATTTAATGTTGAATATTCATCTGCTAATACTGGCAGATTACCACATGGAGGACTTGAGTTATTTTCAGCATTTCCACTATCACCCATATGTGACGGTACTTCTAAGTCCTAGCAATAAAATATTTTATAATTATGAGCTAGTAAACTAATTGATATGCACAAAATTAACAAGTATTCAAAATCTGCATGCATCTACACAAACTATAAAGGTAAATAAAATTTAGAGATTTTTATTTCAACAAAAAAAGTAAAAATTTCATTGAGAATATTTAGTAGAAAATTAGAATTAAGCCACAAACATCATTTGATTTTTTCTATCTAACAAGGCAGCAAGTTATGATATTAAACACAGTATTAATTATCATGGCAATAACTGATGAACTATATTTTAATTCATTAAACAATTTCTCAATTGTAGTAAAGAAATTCTGCAATAACTTGCTAATATTTCTTTTTTGCATAATTAAGTAGACCAGAAATATAAATATTTAGAGAAAATGAAGAGTAAAACAATTTTAATAATAACTCAGAAATAAGCAAAATATTAAATATGTCTATTAATAAAATCCTTTTTAAAGAACCTAGCATATAATTATTTCGGGTACTCCGTGCCCATCTTCGGTGCCAGGTGCAAAAACGTCGTTCTTCTGTTGATTGTCAAATTCGTGGTGCTGTGGTGTACGTGTTTTCACTTCACTTCCCAGTCGGTTTGGTTTCCTGTAGGAACACTGCAGCCATACAGCCGGAATGATGCAGTGCTCTCAGTCATTGACGGCTTGATTGTTAGTTATTATTTCGATGGCCTCCTGTTTTAGTGCGTAGTTGTGATTATTATATGGGCCTATTTTATTAATATTAATGGAGTTAACGTTAATCGGGTTAGTATTGTGGGTGGAAGAGAAAGCAGTGGAAGATTTTCCATATTTTAGGCAGCGCAGTGTTTTTTTTCGCGATCGTTAATCCTGCGTTTCGTCATACCTATGTAACAAGTTTTTTCCCTGTTGGTGTGTTCAAAATTTATTTTATAGATACCTGCGGTGGATTTGTGGTGAATAGTATCTTTTTCATTACGAATATGCTGAAAAATATTTTTATTTGGTTTGATCGAAATATTTACGTTTAGATTTTTAGCTTCGTTTTTTATTTTTATGCTAGCACCGTTACAAAAGGGGATAGAGGTAGTAAAAGCAAAAACTGTTTTATTTAAGAGACAAAAATTTAAGTTAAAATACATTTTTAAAACAAAAAATACATATAAAAACAATTAAAAGCTAGACGTTTCGAAACCCGTCCGGGTTTCCTCATCAGTAATTACAACACAATATGCAAACATTACATGAACACTCAAGGAATTTAAAGGAGTACCGAATATTGAGGAGCCAGTGCGTATGCTTCATTGATAGTGTGCCAGCTCTCAAGAAAAATACGTGATTTATAATTATGAAAACCAGAATTTAGAATTTTTATATTATCGAAGTCAGGAATATGATCAGTTTCTTTTGAATGGATTACAATTTTAGAATTTTGGTTGAAATTTTTAAAAGATCGTCTGTGCTCTTGTAGTCTAATTTTTGCTGTACGGCCAGTTTCACCTATATAAACATAGTTGCAATTTTTACAAGGAATTAAATATATTACACCAGTTAAATCCAAAGAAGGGGTTATGGGTTTAAAGTTAAAAAGGATATTTTTTAATTGTTTAATTGGCCGGAAAGCAGTATAAATATTATGTGGTTTAAGTAATTTAGAAATAAATTCTGAAGGAAAACCAAAATATGGCATAGAAATATAATTGTTCCTATTAATTTGTGAATTTTTCATTTGCATTGGAGTAGAGGGGGAAATTGCAGGAGGGAACGAAGGAGAGGGGAAGCTGATAATTTTTTCACGATAAATTCGTTTTAACCAATTAAGAGGGTAATCGTTATTTATTAAATCCTGAAAAATTCTTTTAATTTCCAACTTAAAAAGTGTCTCGTTACTGCATAACCGAAGAGCTCTATTGACCAAAGTTCAGAAGACTGCAATTTTATGAGAATTAGGATTAGCAGAATGAAAATTTAGATATTGACCTGTAAAAGTGGCCTTACAATAAACAGAAGTTTGAAAAATCCTAGGTGAATTCAAAATGCGTTCAACAAGAACATCAAGAAAAGGCAAACTGTTATTTTGTTCTATTTCCAAAGTGAATTGAATTTCTGGGCATAACGAATTAGAAAAAGTAACGACTTAAGGCCACTTTTACAGGTCAATATCTAAATTTTCATTCTGCTAATCCTAATTCTCATAAAATTGCAGTCTTCCAAACTTTGGTCAATAGAGCTCTTCGGTTATGCAGTAACGAGACACTTTTTAAGTTGGAAATTAAAAGAATTTTTCAGGATTTAATAAATAACGATTACCCTCTTAATTGGTTAAAACGAATTTATCGTGAAAAAATTATCAGCTTCCCCTCTCCTTCATTCCCTCCTGCAATTTCTCCCTCTACTCCAATGCAAATGAAAAATTCACAAATTAATAAGAACAATTATATTTCTATGCCATATTTTGGTTTTCCTTCAGAATTTATTTCTAAATTACTTAAACCACATAATATTTATACTGCTTTCCGGCCAATTAAACAATTAAAAAATGTCCTTTTTAACTTTAAACTCATAACCCCTTCTTTGGATTTAACTGGTGTAATATATTTAATTCCTTGTAAAAATTGCAAATATGTTTATATGGGTGAAACTGGCCGTACAGCAAAAATTAGACTACAAGAGCACAGACGATCTTTTAAAAATTGCAACCAAAATTCTAAAATTGTAATCCATTCAATAGAAACTGATCATATTCCTGACTTCGATAATATAAAAATTCTAAATTCTGGTTTTCATAATTATAAATCGCATATTTTTCTTGAGAGCTGGCACACTGCCAAGCATCTCCACACTATCAATGAAGCATGCGCACTAGCTCCTCAATATTCGGTACTCCTTTAAATTCCTTGAGTGTTCATGTAATGTTTGCATATTGTGTTGTAATTACTGATGAGGAAACCCGGACGGGTTTCGAAACGTCTAGCTTTTAATTGTTTTTATATGTATTTTTTGTTTTTAAAATGTATTTTAATTTAAATTTTTGTCTCTTAAATAAAACAGTTTTTGCTTTTAATATATATAATTGAGACGGTTTGATGTTTGTGTACGTTATAGAGGTAGTAAAGTTGGATTTGGATTTTTGGGCATTGTTAATTTTATTTAAGGTTTTTATGCGTTTTTTATAAAGGTTGTCAACGAGGTTTTTAGAGTAATTAGCATTAACTGCGATTTTTTTAATGTAGTTGAGTTCAGCTATGAGTAAGTTTTTGTTGGAACAAACAAGGATTGCACGGTTAATGTAAGAGCGGAGAGCAGAGTATTTATAGGAGAGAGGGGTGTTACAGTTTTTATTTATGATTTCGGTATTGGCAGTTGGTTTCCGGTAGATAGTGGTACCAAAAGAATTATTTGGGTTTTTTATAATTTTAGTGTCCAGAAAATTTAAAGTGTGATTTGTTTCATTTTCCATAGTGAATTTAATATTGTTATCAAGAGTATTTAATTCAGTTAAGATGTTATCAGGATTTATGGAATTTGAAATAATGGTAAAGATGTCATCGACGTAATGGGTCCAAAGTTTGCAATTGCTGATAATATTGTTAGCAGAATTTTCAAGGTGGCATAGTTTTAATTTGGCGATAAATTACACCACCTCGAAAATTCAGCTAACAATATTATCAGCAATTGCAAACTCTGGACCTGTTACGTCGATGACGTCTTTGCCATTATTCCAAATTCCATAAATCCCGATAACATCTTAACTGAATTAAATACTCTTGATAACAATATTAAATTCACTATCGAAAATGAAACAAATCACACTTTAAATTTTCTGGACAGTAAAATTATAAAAAACCCAAATAATTCTTTTGATACCACTATCTACCAGAAACCAACTGCCAATAACGAAATCATAAATAAAAACTGTAACACCCCTCTCTCCTATAAATACTCTGCTCTCCACTCTTACATTAACCGAGCAATCCTTGTTTGTTCCAACAAAAACTTACTCATAGCTGAACTCAACTACATTAAAAAAAATTGCAGTTAACGCTAATTACTCTAAAAACCTCGTTGATAACCTTTATAAAAAACACATAAAAATCTTAAATAAAATTAACAATGCCCAAAAATCAAAATCCAACTTTACTACCTCCATCCCCTTTTGTAATGGTGCTAGCATAAAAATAAAAAACGAAGCTAAAAATCTAAACGTAAATATTCCAATCTTTTCAGCATATTCATAATGAAAAAGATACTATCCACCACAAATCCACTGCAGGAATTTATAAAATAAATTTCGAACACACCAACGGGAAAAAAGCTTGTTACATAGGTATGACAAAACGCAGGATTAACGATTGCGAAAAAGAACACCGCGCTGACCTAAAATATGGAAAATCTTCCACCGCTTTACTCTTCCACCCACAATACTAACCCGATTAACGTTAACTCCATTAATATTAATAAAATAGCTCCGTATAATAATCACAACTACGCACTAAAACGTGAGGCCATCGAAATAATAACTAACAATCAAGCCATCAACGACCGAGAGCACTGCATCATTCCGGCTGTATGGCAGCAGTTTCTACAGGAAACCAAACCCACTGGGAAGTGAAGTGAAAACACATATACCAGGGCACCACAAATTTGACAATCAACAGAAGAACGATGTTTTTGTACTTGGCACCGAAGATGGGTGCGGAGTACCCAAAATAATTATATGCTAAGTTCTTTAAAAAGTATTTTATTTAAAGTAATTTATTTAAGTAATATAGAAATAATCCTTTCTTAATAAAGTTTAATTTATGTCTATTAATTTAAATAATTTATTAACAAATAAGCTAATGAAATACACTCTTAACATAAAATTGAAAAACTTGAAATATTAGTACAATATTAAAGTTCCAATATAAATCAATATGAAACTATGTTTATTTAATATCAATTCTTTATAGTAATAAGAATTTGCATAATAAAATATAGAACATTTTCATACTTCAGGTTTACGAACAATTGGTTTTATAACTGCTGCACTCCGACTTGGCGGTAAAGCTGGAGGTTGCAACTGCTGGTTACGGGGTGGAGTAGCAGGCTTCTTTTCTTCACCAGGAATAGGAGGTAATGGCTTGCTAGGTGGAGGAGGATCAGGTACCACTAAATAAGAAAATTTTGAAAATTTTTAATTGTAAATCATTAAAAGTTTTAATATGCAGACCTATGTATCAAGGATACATCTCACCTTGATTTCTGGTAGATAAAATATAGCTCATATATGCTTTTTTTTTTTTTTTTTTTTTTGGCTAAACAGGAAAAAAAAATTAGGGGGGGGGGGGAACATACTGTTTTGTTGCAGCATCACATTTTATAGGCTTGTAGCTACTGGGATTTAAAAAGACATCTAAAATAGCCTGTGGGGGCGACAGGCCAAATTATGCTTAGAAAATGAGTTTCCTTTGCCATGTCTGGTAACAAAGAAATTGCTTATTTTTATGAGAAGTAGATGCATGTAGAGTAGAAAAATACGATGTTTCCTAAAAAATAGTTGCACATAATTTTTTTTACAAGCAAAATAAGATATACAACATTTTCATAAACACTGTTTAAATGCTTTCAAATTTTATATTTAAAATTTTACAATATATTAAATTTTATTTTTTCTATTGAAAAAAAAATAAAAACATTTCAAAACTATCTGTAAAAAGAAAAAAAAATGAAAAAAAAATTTTTTTCTATAAAAGTTATATGCATTTTAAAGGGACTTTGTACCTTTGACAACATTGCTGAAGTAGGTTTCATATAAAAGCTTATCTTTTCATTTATAAATTGAACTATATTAGTGTTCAATAAAATACATATTCAGGAAACATTTCCTATGGTATTATATATATATCTTTTAGAGATTTGAAATCTTTAAATTGTGTTTTCTCAGTTTGCGTTTTTTCATGAGTTCGTGATCTTCAAAATTCTTAAATTTCTACAGATAAATATCTGTAGAAATATAGAAGAGACTACAAAGAGACTTAATGTTTTTTTTTTTTTCCCTTATGTTTAATAGAACCTACCTAAAAGAGTCAGGTATGGGTTTTGCAATATCTTTGAAAGAAAAAATATTAAAAATAAAAATATAACTTTTTTTTTTTTTTTTTTTTTTTAATCTCTCAAAGTTTTTATATAGACAAGCACTTTTTTCCCCCCACAAAAACTAACTATTAAATTTCACTATTAAACACCCCAAAAAAATTACTAAGTCTTTTCTTAAATACAGTCAACTCTCAAAAATCTGCAACCCTAAAATCCGCAATTCTCTAAAATCCACATATTATTTGCAATGTAAACAAACATTGTCACAATTGATTTGTTGATTAGTGGATTGCAAAAATTCAGCTGTATTAAGAGGCAAATCAATTAAAACAGGTGCTGATGAATCACCAATCACTCAACATATTACAGAGGAGGAAATGATAAATGTAATTATACATAATTATAAAAAAATAAATAATAATTTAGAGGAAGAAGGAGAAAGACAGTTTTCATGAAAGATTTTCTGTCCTGAAGATAAATACTCAAATTTTCTCATAGCACAAACTTATGTGATTGACCAAGAATTGCTGACTTTTTTGCAGGTTATAGGAAAATAAATATGTATGAATATTCTTATTTAAACTAGTATTGATCAGACTTTTCAAAAATCTAGATAATTTGTAACTATAACGTGATATATAAAAATTGTTCTTTAAATTAAAATTTCACGAAATATTTGTACTTTTATTAGGCACACTTTATTTCAGCATTGTATATATAACATATAAATTGTTTCTTAAAGATTTGCTACTCAAATGAGGTTCTAAGATGTAAATAAAAGAAATTACTCTAAAATCTGCAAAATTCAGAAATGCGCAAAACACTTCGTTTTAAGCTGCGCGGATTTTTGAGAGTGTACTGTATATGTAGAATTTATAGCTTTTTGAAGGTTATGAATTTATGAAAAAATGCAAACCCAGATTTAATTATATTAAATCTGTAAAAGCATATCAAAAAACATAAGAAATGCTGCCTGAATGTATATTTTATTCAAAAAACCTGATATAGCTCAGTTTATAAATATTAATAAAAAATATAAGCTTTTATATGAAACCTACTTTAGTAGTACGTTAAAGGTGCCAAGTCCCCTTAAGTAGAATGCCAATTTCTTATGCAACTAAATAGCTATAATTTTTAAAGCACATTTATTTTGAAACTAAATATGCACTGAATTCCATTTTTGTTTTCCATTTGCCTCCGAATACAATTATTTGCACCAAAAATAAATTCAAAAACTGGTGTACAGACAATAGCAAGAAATTAAAACTTCTTCACACACCATAAATTTTAAAAATTTATGGTGTGTGAAGAAGTTTTAATTTCTTGCTACAATTATTTGCGAATTATTATTATTTTTTTTTTTTTTGTAGAAGTATACTTGTGTAATGCTAATTATATGCATTGTTATATAATCGACAACAATAATTTCGATAGTTCTAGTAAGAACCCATTTTTTTTTTTAATATAAATAATGTAATCAATAAAATTATGCTCTAGAAACTTAAATTTAATTAATATCGAAAAATAAATAAAATCATACTTTTTGCCCTACAACCATTATTTTAAAATGAAATAGAAGGTAACTAAAATACTTTCTTGCCAAAGCCTATGCATTGATACATGTTTCAAACAAAAAGTTCAGCAGAAAGGAACAAGTAAGAGTAATTCTAATTGTAGTAACATTAATTTCTTAAATAACAAAATAATAATGAAAGCCATAATATTTATAAATATACTAGCTGTTGTGCCCGTTTTTTGCAAGGGAATTTAATTATTACTCGCAGTATATTAATATATATATATATATATATATATATATAATAAAGATGATCTATTAAGCATAGTAGAAGCCAAGCAACAGATACAAGATCACTGAAACACCAATGACCAATAAGATTTAAAAAAAAAAAAAAATCATCAGTGGATGAAATACATTAATTTAAAGAAACCAGATCTATTAATTAACAGTCTGCAAAACAAACGATTCAATAAAGTAAAACAACAAATCTTAACTTAAAACCATAAACTTATCAAAATTAATGAAAAAACAACCCAAGAAACACAAGATAGGAAGAAGGAGGCAGGCGGCAAGACTTGTGACTTGCCTGTGGGGTTACACTAGTTTTACGCCGGCAACACTCCCCCAGCCTGCCACAACCAGAACAGGAACCATATGGATTTAAAAATGCAAAATTTCAAAGCAGATGAACAACAATGAAATTCACCGATTGATCACATTGTGTTTAACAGTATAATTAGAACATTAAATATAGTTGACAACTCAAAAAGGAAAAATCTGAAATTTTATTGGAAAATGAAAGTTTGCATTGTAATACAAAGCAAATGCAACAAGCCTTCTACTTTTTTTTTTTTTTTTTTTAATTTAATTTCACAAACCCACCCAACCATCCAGCCTTACAACACCACCCCACCTCCGTAATCAAACATCTGCCCACCCAACCGCCACCTTTTTTATTGTCTTTTATTATTTTATAATTTTTTTGTTGATATACACAAGAGTGTACACATTTTTTTTTTTTTTAATATATATGTATATATATATTTATCTTAGTTCACGCTTATTATGCTGATGAAAATAGAGAATGAATTATTACCGTTAGTAAATAGAATTTGTAAATTTTCACTCATATTTTTATGTATATATATATTTTTAATCTGCATAATGTTTTGGGCACTAATTTGAACATAAACTTTCTGAACGCCCAAGAGACATAATTTCTATTGCCATTAACGTTTCGAAAAACAGGTACAAAACCTAGTATTCAAATAATTATGTATTAAAAATTATTAATCTGTATTTATTTAAATTAAGAATTAGTGTTTTTTTTTTGCTTTTTGCTTTTAATTGCATGGTGCATTTCAAATAAAACAGAATAATGTTATACTTTCTTTACAGCTTTCTCAGAACATCTAGTAATCATTGTGATATGTCCGAGTGGTTGAAAGCATAAATTATACTATCACACAGTATAATATCCAAACACTTATTTAATGAAATACTTGACACATAACTACAACGAACGGAATACTACACACATTACATTCAATTACAGATAGATGGTTTTGGTTCTTGTTTAGATTCTAGAAAGTTCCACGTACAGTCCGGTTAACAGTTAAATGGCCATTGAGTCAGCTTAGTTCAAATCATAGAGTTAAGACTCCACACCTCCTCCCCCTTTATAGATCGAGTCTCTTGGGAGGCCTTCGGATTCTAGATGATCGTCTAGGAATCACACTTGAACTCACCGGTTTTGGTGAACCGGATTTCTTAGGCGAAATGTTCGGCTGCACTGATGGTGATGAAGGAACCGGGGTCTGTTGATCAGTCGAAGTAAACTGTTCCGCGGACGGATTGCTAGGTTCATCATTCCCTGCAGCAGAATCTTCAGGGACAGAACTCGCAGGAACCGGTTGGTTTTCCGGTGTAACTCCTTTAGGGATGTTGAATCTCCGATTCACATTTGGCATGTAATCACATCCTAATTTATTACCTATTGGACGGATCTGGTCAGTGTGTCGTCTAACTAAGACACCCTGCACATTGATGGTGTAATGAAGAGCTCTATCTTTATTTACTACTTGACCAAATTTCCATTTGGAGTTTGCTGATCTATAATCTCTCACTGCAACATGATCACCAATTTCAAATTTCCTGTCTTGGAATTCTAATACTCCCTTCCGTGTTCGATCTTCAACCCTAGATTTTAAGTCTGGCAGGAGCAGATTAATTCTTTTTCTAATGTCCCGTTTCAGAAATAGCATTGCAGGACTGTAGGTTGTGGTAGCATTAGGCGCTTTCCTATACTGTATTAAGAAGGTACTTAATTTCTGATGGATACTGCCTTCATAATTCTGCATAGCTCTCAAGGATTGCTTTAAGGTATATACATAGCGCTCAGCTTGGCCGTTACTAGATGGTTTGAATGGCGCGCTAGTCTTGTGTTTTATACCATTTCTTCTCATAAATATTTCGAACTCATCAGACGTGAATTGTGGACCGTTGTCACTGACAAGGGTTACAGGTAATCCATACCTTGCAAAACTGTCTCGTAGACATTCTATGGTCTTTGCAGTTGTAACCTTTATTGGGTAGACTTCTAACCACTTCGAATGCGCATCTACTATTAACAAGAACATATATTCAAAAATCGGTCCGGCGAAGTCGACATGCACACGTTCCCAGGGCTTGCTCGGGTATTCCCAGTAATGAACTTTCACTTTTGCTGGATCAGCTTTATGTCTAGCACAGTCGCCACAATTCCTGGCTGTCTCTTCAATGTCTTGGTCAATATTTTTCCAATAAACGATAGACCTGGCTATAGCCTTCATTTTAACCATGCCCAGGTGACCTTCGTGCAATTCTTCTAGAATTTTCTTTTGATACTTCTTGGGAATGCATACTCGGTGCCCATACATAATGCACCCATCTTCAATACTGTAGTGTGCTTCGCGACCTTCTAGATGTTCTCCAGTACGCAGGGCTTGCAGGAGTGGACCCAATTCCTCGTCTCTCCACGTTTCTTGACGTAACTCTTTAGCAGTAATTGGCAGTGTTTCTACCTGTGTCATTTGAAATATTGAGGCATCATCCCTCATATCCAGTTCCTCAGAAGATTTTGGCAGACGTGATAAAAAATCAGCATTACCATGCTCCTTAGTATTCCTGTAAATTATGTCAAATTGGAAGGACTGCAATATTAGTACGTAGTGTAAAAGCTGGGTAGCTGCTAGAACTGGTAATCCTTTCTTCGAACCAAAAATTGCAACTAATGGTTTATGGTCCGTAATTAATGTGAATCTACGACCTTTTAGATATAAGTAGAATTTCCTTACTGCCCACACTATTGCCAAAGCTTCTTTGTCGATCTGTGAATATTTTTGCTCAGTCTTAGTCAGAGTTTTCGATGCAAAAGCTATTGGGCGTACCGACCCATCAGGATAAACATGTGATAGAACACAGCCGATGCCCACTGGTGACGCATCACAGGCTAAAGTCAGTGGGAGTTCCGGATCATAGTGTACCAGTACGTTCGGTGAACAAATTTCTTTTTTTATTTGCTCAAAGGCTATCTGACACTCCTTAGACCATTGAAATTTAACATCTTTTTTTGTCAAATTATTTAGGGGATTAGCTATGGTAGCTAAATTCTTACAGAACTTTCCATAAAAGTTTGCCAATCCCATAAAACTTTTAACTTCTTGTACATCTTTAGGTATGCGAGCGTTGAGAATCGCAGAAACTTTTTCCTCAGTTTTATGTATCCCGCTTGCATCAATTTTATGCCCTAAAAAATTTATTTCCTTTTGGAAAAATGTACTTTTGTTCAAATTGAGTTTTAGTCCATGCTCTTTACATTTTTTGAAAAAGTCTTCCAGGGCCTTAAGATGTCATATTTCATCCCTACCTGTTATCCGCACATCATCCATAAAGATTTTAACCCCTTCCATGCCTTGGAATAATCCGTCAACATAACGTTGCCAAATTGCAGGTGCCCCGTTTAACCCGTACATGAGTCTTTTACAAACATATAATCCCTTATGGGTGTTTATTGTCAGCAATTTCTGACTCTCTGGATGGACTTTCATCTGCAAATATGCATGCTTAAAGTCTAATTTTGAAAATTGTTTTCCTCCGTTTAAACTTGAAAATATCTCCTCTAATTCTGGTAAGGGATGCTGCGGCACAATTACATTTGGATTTAAGGTTACTGAGTAATCCGCACATAATCGTATGCTGCCATCAGATTTCACGACAGGTACAACTGGAGTTGCCCATTCAGAACTTTCAACTTTTTCAATGATACCCTCCTTTTCTAATCTGTCAATTTCGTTTTCTACTCTATCCTTTAACGCAAATGGAACTGATCTAACCCTACAAAATATTGGTTTCGTTTCGGGTTTTAGTTCAAGTTTAACTTCATAATTATTTATTTCTCCTAAAGTGTCATCGAAAATAACTTTATACTTTTCCAAAAGTTCATTTAAATTCACTTTCGTAGTAGCTGTAACCGCTTTGATAGCAGGCCAATCCAAATTGATTTCATAGAGCCATTCACGGCCAAAAATGGTGTCCAAATTCTCTTTTACAATATACAAATTTAAATTCTGGTTTTTATACTCAACCTTTACTGTGACGTATCCCAAAGGTATTAATGAACCACCATTGTATGTTTTAAAAACAATATCCGTTGGCTGAATGCTCTTATTAGAAATTTTTCTGAAATTCCTTACACTCATAACACTAACCGCTCCCCCCGTGTCCAATTCCATGGAACACATTCTGTTCTCAATTTTTAGAGAAATCATTATTGGTGGACGTTTCCGCGTCTCTTCGCGTAATGTACCACCATTTGAGTTCAATTCGTACAACGGAACGTCAGCTTAGTTCAAATCATAGAGTTAAGACTCCACACATTGCTTGCCAATAAAATTTGTTTTATATTCAAAACAATCTCACTTTTAAAGGGAAATATAAATTTAAAAAAAAAAAATCATGTGGTATGCATTGATTATTAATACTTTCAAACTGTATGTAATCACTGCATCGTTTAACCTTCAATATTCTTTGCTTAAGTTATCACACAACAGACAGACAGAAGCAGAGAAAGGCAGATAGACTAACTGAATTCATAATTACCCTTAAACATTGTTAGAGTGCATAAAAAAAGTTTAACATAAACGTAATTGCAATTCCAGCAATATCATTTAATTATTGATAGGTGGTGTGCATGTGCCAGCATCACCTAAATTCTAACATGGAAATTTCTCACAACTAATTCTATTTCTAAATAACAAATTGCTGAAGTATAATTAGTAGATACAAATTAACACATAACACACAGCTATAATTTGCTGAAGATTTATGAGTGTAGCAGGCATTTTTCAATGAATTTTGTAGTAATTTAGTTTTCAATAAATGCACATTAAACTGGTATAATGGTCAATACTTAATACAACCCATATTCAAGTGATAGCCAAGAGAAAATGAAAGTATATTTTTCATATATACTAAGTAATATTTCAGCATCAATACATATTTATCATTAAAACTTTTCACTAAAATGTTAAAAATATAATAGTTAAAAGGAAAAAAAAAGAAACTTTTCTTAATTTAAATGCAATAATATTACAAACCTATTAGCCTTTGTGGTGGAATGGGTGGTCGAGGAGGTGGCATAGGTGTTTCTGAAGGCATAAAGTTTCCAGCACCAGGAGTCAAAGTTCTATCATCTGGATAATTTCTTCTAAGAGTTGAATCACTATCTACAATATTTCTTGAGCTGTAAAATAACAGACATACAGCATTTAAAAAGATATAAAAACAATAAAAAATGTTTTATATAATAAAGTACTTTAAAATATCATACCGAATCTGAACTAGTATATCATCATCTTCTCCATCACTACCACTGTATCGGTATTCTTCATGATCTCTTTCCTCACCTACAAGTTTTAGAGAATCAAGAAAGAATCAATAAAGTTTATTTGTTATTGTTTATTCAAAAGAAAGTGACATAAAATTTTAAAATCATTAAATACATTTATTCACAATATGCTAGTCTGAAGTCAAATTTATTTCGCATTAAATATTTATAACCTTTTTGGTGTGCCGTAAACTAATATTTCATAAAACTGTTCAAAATCTTATACAACAACATTCACACCAATTGATTTAGAAATGTCCAAATAAAGAAATTGGTAACTATTTGATTGTTTGAAAATTACAATAAAATCAGACTAATCAACTAGAACACTGTGATTGTATGTTTACTCCTGTGTATATTACAGTACCCGCCACTTAACAAAATAAACATTGCCGATTAATAAACTAAAAAAATTCTTCAGTAGTAAAAATGTGCATTTATACACGCTAAAAAATTTTTTATTTACACTGCAATTTCTTTTTTATATTTTTTATAAAAAAGAAAAGAGTTCTCCCTGTTATCTTTATTTTTCGAAAATTTTACATCTGCAGCATAGTTACAACATAAACATGTCCCATCATATTCTCAATAAAAATTTAAAAGACCATTCTTCAAACCACAGTAATAAGTTAGGTACAAATTTCCTTTGTTTCGCCATTGATTTATTTATTTTTTCATTTTTAATTATTAAAAAACAGTTTTACTTCTTATTTTGAAATAACTAAAAAGCAAGAGGTTTAAACAGAAAGATTTCAAATTTAAAAGAAAAGCATGAAAATTTGACAAAGTAATGATGATTTTCCTCACATGAAGCTAAAAGGAAGGCACATCAGAACGGGTTTCCTGAATTTGCTTCACACAGTTTGATTGTGAATTGAAATGATACTAATGGCCAAATTTTAATACAAATGAAATCATATAGGAAAAGCAGAAGACTTTGTAGCAGTAGATTGATTCAAGAATGCCTAGTTGAAGAAAATTCCCATCATTTGTAAAATTTTATTAGAAAAAAAAAAAAAAAAAAAACACTGAAAACTTCACATGAATGATGAATTTTATAAAAACCACTCCTACGTCCTATTTGATAATATGGACGAACAGAAAAAGTATTTTCTACTGAAAACTTACCAGAGAAATATAGGACTTTGGTTTTAATGATGATTATTGGGGAAATAGACGTTTTGCTGAAAGGCTATGATCCAGCTCAGATTTTCAATATTTATGAAACTATACTATTTCATTGGGCTTTAACAGAGTATAATCATATGTTCAAGACTGAAAACAATTAAGGATGCAAGAAAATTAAGCAACTGATCTTTTGATGTGCAATATGACAGAAACAGCCTATAAAACATCTTTAGTTATTGAAGGAAGCAGAAAAACTTGCTGCGTTAAAGGAATAAAAAATTCCTCTGTGGACTAATGCAATAATAAAAACACATGGATGACATTTGCAATCTTCTATGATTTTTGTGTTATAATGTAACTCCATGGTTTTAGTCATGCAAGCGCACGTTCTGTGTTAAAATTGATATTAGTTTAGAGTTTGAAAATGGTTGTTCTATATGTTTTGTGGCTGTTGAATAAAGTTATAATTTAAACAGCTAGCAATGGATTCTATGCTTAGTTAAGCAATATTTAGAGCCTCCGTTAAACCTGTATAGGAAAAACATCACATGGTGGCAGCGGAAAAGCAGTAAAGTGAAAAAAATACTGTAAGTAATTTGTTTTGCATTTACCGATATTGAGCGAAGCCTATTCTAAAATTTTCAATTACGATGGAAACTGATAAAATTAGTGTTGTAAGGCATTCATTTCAAATTACGCCACCAGAACCATTTACATTTTCTACTCCAGCTTATTGGTCAAAATGGATAACTCGTTTTGAACGGTATTGAGTTGCATCTGGTTTGAACAAGCAATCGGATGGTGAGCAAATAAACTCATTGATTTACATCATGGGCGATAAAGCTGAAGATATTTTTGCTTCGTTCCAGTTAAGCACAGAAGAAGCAGAAGATTATCAAATAGTCCTAAAAAAATTCAATGAGCATTTTGTAGTAAAAAAGAATACTATTTTTGAGCGAGCGCAGTTTAATAAGCGTATTCAACTCGAAGGAGAAAGAGTTAATGACTTTATTACGGCACTATATCGTCTAGCTGAGAGTTGCGAATATGGAAATTTACATGATGAATTAATAAGGGACAGAATTGTAGTTGGAATAAGAGATAAAGCCTTAAGCGAAAAGTTACAATTAGATAGTGAATTAACATTAACAAAAGTTACAGAAAAGGTACGTCTTAGTGAATCCATTAAACAACAACAACTAAAACTTGGCGAAGCTGAAAGAGCCACTTCCTTAAATGTTATGGGCTCAAATAAAACTGTTCGTTACCAGAATAATTTACAAAATAAAAAGGAGAATAAATTTAACGAGAAAAGCACAATGCCGAGAAATATTAAATTTTCACAAAAAGATGAAAAGTGTAAATGGTGTGGAAAACAAAAACATGACAAAAGAATGTGTCCTGCCAGAGACGCCAAATGTCGAAAATGCGCCAAGATCGGGCATTACGAAAAGGTCTGTTTTTCTAAAAGCCAATCTAAAGGCTCATCGATTTCATTTTTAGACATAGTTTTTCACTTAGGGAAAATTAATGAAGATTGGACAATCGATGTTAAGATAGAAAATCAGGATTTAAAATTCAAGATAGATACTGGCGCTGATCACTCCGCAATTTCTACAACAGTTTATCGCTCGCTAGCCAAGAAAACTAAATTGGAGCCAGTTCATAAAGTCCTATGCGGCCCGGATAGAAATTCTTTGAAAGTTTTAGGAAAATTCAACGCACATTTAAACTTTAAAAGGAAATATTCTAAAGAAGACATCTATGTAATTGATGGTCTACAAACAAGTCTTTTAGGAAAACCAGCATTGATTTCTTTTGGGTTAGGACCAAATATAAGCAATTTTGATCAAGTAGTAGTCAACAACCCTAGAATAGAATTTCCAGAGCTCTTTGAAGGACTTGGACTGATGAAAGGTTGTTATTCAATACAGCTGAAGAAAGACAGAGTTCCATATGCAGTTACCTCACCTCGACGCGTTCCTATACCCTTACCGAAGAAAACCGAAGATGCGTTAAGGAAGATGGTGGAGCAAAAAGTCATAACACCTGTTAGTGAGCCTGCAGAATTGTGTTCGCCAATAGTCATAGTTCCAAAGAAAGATAGACAACTCAGAATCTGTGTGGATTTGGCACAGCTTAACAGAAATGTTTTGAGAGAATTGCACCCTCCACCCAATATTGAATATACATTAAGTCTTATCAGGTGCCAAGATATTTTCAAAATTGGATGCAAACTCAGGTTTTTGGCAAATACCGTAAGACGAAAAGTCTTCATTTCTCACTACCTTTATTACACCATTTGGGAGATACAGATTTTTAAGATTACCGTTTGGAATCTCATCAGCTCCGGAACATTTTCAAAGAAGAATGTCTCAGTTGTTGGAGAATTTAAGTGGTACTGCTTGTCACATGGACGATATTCTGATATGGGGATCCACTCAAGAAGAACATGATGAAAGATTAAGAGAGGTTTGCAAGAGATTAAAAGATGCCAACTTGACTTTAAATGAGAAAAAATGTATTTTTTCAACTAAAAGTATAAAGTTTCTAGGTCATATAATTGACAGCCAAGGAATCCATCCCGATGATGAAAAAGTTGCAGCAATTAAGGAATATAAAACCCCCAAGAAATAAAAAAGAGCTGAAACAACTATTAGGATTCGCCAATTATCTAGCATGTTTTGTTCCAAATTTCGCAGAATTAATGTATCCTCTTACGTCGATGCTGAGCAACAAGCGAGAATTCGTATGGGATCATCAACAGAGAAACGCATTTGAAGAGTGGAAGAAAATTTTATCTTCAGATCCAGTATTGAAAATATTTGATCCTAATAAGGAATCTATAGTCACTACAGACGCATCATCCTATGGTCTGGGAGCCACACTACGTCAAAAACTGGAAGATGGAAAAACTTTCGTAATCGCGTATGCATCGAGAACATTAACACCGGCTGAGAGTCACTACGCCCAAATCGAAAAGGAAGCATTAGCTGTAGCATGGGGATGTGAGAAATTCAGAGATTACTTAACAGGGTCTCATTTCTTGATTGAAACTGACCATAAGCCCCCGATTCCAATTCTTTCAAGGAAGCATTTAGACGATCTTTCTCCAAGACTGCAAAGAATCAGATTAAGAATGATGAGATATTCATACACTATTACTCATGTTCCAGGGAAAAATCTTTATGCAGCCGATGCTTTATCTAGAAGTCCAAGAGAGCAATCATGTGAAAATGACGAACTAGAAAAAGAAATTGATGCATACATTCAGATGATCACTAATAATCTTCCAGCAACTTCTAATAGGCTGAAAGAATTTCAAGAAGCACAACAATCTGATACTACCTGCCAGAAACTTTCTTCGTATGCGATGACAGGATGGCCCTCGAAGAAAGATGTAGATCGGCTCTCCTGTTTACCGTTTTGGCAATATGGCTTTGAAATTTCTATGCAAGATGGTCTTTTAATGAGAGGTTGTAGAATAATAATCCCAAAGTCTCTCCAAACTGAAGTGCTGAAAAAGATTCACGAAGGACATCTTGGCATAACTAAATGTAGAGCTCGTGCGAGATGTTCTGTATACTGGCCAAAAATTAACAAAGAAATTGAGGAAAAAGTGAAAAATTGTCCTGCTTGTATCAAAGAATCGAGCAACAGGCATGAACCACTAATTCCGACACCATTTCCAGAAAGACCTTGGGAAGTTGTAGGCTTTGACCTCTTCAAATACCAGAATTCGTGGTACCTCCTTATAGCAGATTATTATTCACGGTATCCTGAAATTTCGAAACTTGAAACCTTGACTTCGGAAGAAATAATTAACCATTGCAAATCTATATTTTCTCGTCATGGTATTCCAGAAATACTCAGAACGGATAACGGTCCACAGTTCGATCCAATGAGAACACGAGAATTTAATGAGTTCGCAAGAAGCTATGGTTTCAAACAAATCACAAGCAGTCCGAAATTTCCCCAAAGTAATGGATTTATAGAATCGAGCATAAAAACAATCAAAATGCGTATCAAGAAATCTGCTGATCCTTATCTTGCGCTAATGGAATACAGAGCAACCCCACTGGAAAACGGTTATAGTCCTGCAGAACTCCTAATGGGAAGGAGAATAAGAACAATTATCCCAATAGCTAATTCTCAACTACTTCCTAAATTGATCAAGAAAACTGATTTAGAAGGCAAGGAGAGTAAACGAATAGAGAAACAAGAAAGAAATTACAACAGACACCACGGGACAAGAATTCTATCAGAACTCGAGAAAGGACAGGGAGTATGGGTTACTGACAAAAGAGTGACAGGAAAAGTGTTACAGGAAACTTCATTTCCGAGATCATATCTTGTTCAATCCGGAAAGAGAATTTATAGAAGAAATAGGAAACATCTAGTACCATCGCCAGATTTCGAGCCAGAATCTGAATCAGATGAAGGAATAGATATCCCCGAGAATAATCATTCAACTGATATGTGACCTGGAATAAAGTCTCCGCTAGCCAACAATAATTCTGGGAATATATCACTAAAATGTACCTCTCCCACTAGACCTATGGCCAAGCCTTATATTACAAGAAGTGGTAGGACTGTTCGACCACCCCAGAGACTTGACTTATAACTTTGAAAGGAAGGGAGATGTGTTATAATGTAACTCCATGGTTTTAGTCATGCGAGCGCACGTTCTGTGTTAAAATTGATATTAGTTTAGAGTTTGAAAATGGTTGTTGTTCTATATGTTTTGTGTTTTGTGGATGTTGAATAAAGTTATAATTTAAACAGCTAGCAATGGATTCTATGCTTAGTTAAGCAATAATTAGAGCCTCCGTTAAACCTGTATAGGAAAAACATCACAATTTTTCTCATACAATGGGACAAAAAGCTAACTGTTAAGTTTTTATTATTATTATTCTTTTCCTCAATAATTTTTTTTTTTCAGATCTTCTGTTTTTTAACCTGTTTTATTTAATTGTTCCCACACTGTTTTTTGAAGAAAGTATTTTGCTATACACTTTTTCTTTTAATCTTTTCTAAGTTCTGAACATGATACAAATAGTTTTTTTTTTAAACATTTACTTTTTAACTTGCAGTCATATCGCTTGGATGAGTATCGTGGCCCCCTAAAGGCAAATTTCCAGTTAAAAAAAAAAAAAAAAAAAAATTATATCTTGCTGAAAGTCATCTCACTAATATTTCATCAACATTTAATTGTTTTGCTATCTCACGTACTAAAATATTTTTTCATTTTCATTCTAAAATTAATACTTTTTGTGGCATTGTTAATTGCCTTATCCTTGCCATTTTAAAATTACTTTTTAAAATTACAATGTTCCTGACAATTGCATTTTGTTTTTAACGCTGGGCTGAATCCTAAAGTTTACATGGAGGACGACATAATAAAATCTGTTTGAAAATTTCACCAGTGGCTGAACGGTTCTGCACTCAAAGCTGGTAGATGTGAGGTGCCGGGTTCGATCCCAGGATCGGTCTAGCTGTTCGAAGTTCTCCTGCAGTTTTCTCCGAAACTTGTGTAAATATGGGCTAGGACCTCTCAGAAAGACCCCCCATGGAGGGCACTCCCCCCTCAGGTCTAGGATCCTAGTGCAGTCAATCGGCCTTAAGAACAACCATTTGAAAATTTACTTTTCAAACGATAAAACTGGCAGTTTCTGGAAGAGAAAAAAAAATATCAAAGTGCGTTTTTTTTTTCTCCCCCTAGTGTATGTCGAAAAGAGATATAAAACAGACAGATAGTCAGTTTAGGAGGAAAAAGAAGGTTGGAGGGAAGCTAAGCTGTTTTTATAATAACAATTTTCGAGATTTAAAACTGTCCTACATAATCAAGACAATTGTCAATTTTCCTTAAGTAACAAAGTAATATATGTGAAAGAACATCTAAAAAGAAGTTTACGTAGCAAATTTGAAGAAAATCATTAGAGCTATTTATCTATTTAATCATGTGCTATTTTAAAATTGCAAATAATTTTGAGAAAAATTAAAAAAATATTGATCTTTAATGATTTTATTGATTAGTTCCTTATTATAAAATGTATTTATTCAAATAAAAAAATGCCAGAATATAGAAATTCATAACTCTGAGTTTATACTTTTGCCCAGGTTTAATATATATTTTTTTAGTTATGTATTTCCTCATTTAAAATATTTTTTCAATTTTATTTATGGAGTCACATTAAATTTAGAAGTCTTTTTATAACTAGTCAACTACATCTTATTAATGTAAAGCTAAGCTGATTAATGTGCTGATTATGAATTGAAACAAGTTGAAAATTTTGTCAGTTTATAACTTTGTCCAGGAGTGTATATGTACAGCCCTGGAAAAAATGTTACGACCAAGTGAAAAACTTAATTTATTTCATAACTGCTGATATGAGTTTTATGCAACTTTAAATATAACACAAGAAAAAGCAATTTTAATTATAAGCTATAAAAATTTTGCAAAAAATTAAATCATTTCTGATTTAAAAATTTATTTTATTTTTTCATATATGTAAAAAGCTGGAAAAAATATTAAGGCCACTTAAGATATTATTTTAAAAACAGCTAATAATCAAAAAACTTCACTTTCAGTTAATTTAATAATTTTTGAGATTATAAAATTTTAAGAACTTTAAAGCCTGGGGCAAAAATTCAAAATATTTACAAATGAGTATTGAAATTTTATGCATTTTTAAACACAATATAATGAATGACAGTTTTAAATAAATCTGTAAAAATATTTCAAAAATTAAAATTGCTTTTTATTTTACAATTCATTTTTTGCTTTAATATATGTAGAAAACTGGAAGAAATGATACACATAAGAGAGTATTAAAAGAGCTGCTAATAATCTAAAAATTTGCCCTTCTTTTCAATTATCTGAACCATTGTCGAGGTCACAGATAAAGAAAGTTTCTTCAAAGTGTCATTTGGTATGCTTTTCCAGCTCTTTTCAATGGCCATTTTCAGCTCACCTACGGTGTTGTGTCAGAACTTCTTGATAACTATTCAAGCACTTGGACATGATTAGCTTGAAGCCAGAATTTTGTGGAGCTTGATGCGTGTATTGGTGCATTATCTTGCTTAAATATATAGGTCCAGGTGCTTGAATGGCCATCAAGAAGCCCTGACCTAAACCTAATAGAAAATTTATGGGACATTCTGGTTGGTGACATTTATTGAAATGGGAGAACCTATAAACACCATATAGGTGAGCTGAAAATGGCTATTGAAAAGCACTGGAAAGGCTTACCAAAAGACCCTTAAAAAGAAACTTTCTAAATCTATGACCTCGAGAATGATTCAGTTAATTGAAAAGGGCAAATTTTTCTGTTATTAGCAGTTCTTTCAATACTATCTTATCTGTATCGTTTCTTTCAGTTTTCTACATGCATTAAAGAAAAAAATGAATTGTAAAATAAAAAGTATTTTAATTTTTGAAATATTTTTATAGATTTATTTAAAGCTGTCACTCATTACATTGTGTTTGAAAATGCATAAAATTTCAATATGTATTTGTAAATATTTTGAAGTTTTTCCCAAGAATTTAAAGTTTTTAAAATTTTATAGTCTCAAAAATTATTAAATAAACAGAAAATAAGGGAAAGTTTTTAGATTATTAGCTTTTTTTTTAAATAATATCTTATGTGGCCTTAATATTTTTTACAGCTTTTTACATATATGAAAAAAGAAAAATTTTAAAATAAGAAATTTAATTTTTTACAAAATTTTTATAGATAATTAAAATTGCCTTTTATTGTGTTGTATCGAAACTTACATAAAACTCAAATCAGCAGTTGTGAAATAAATTAAGTTTTTTGCTTGGCCTTAACATTTCCAGGGCTGTATGTGTGTGTATTTTATATATTTATATATATATGGCAGTTCTGAACTAAATATGGACTAAGTAGTAGGTACTGTACTTCTAAGGATATTTAGAATTGGAATGTACTTATTAGCACTATATGAGACATGTGTGAACTCTGTAATAATAATTTTTCTCAGATTTTTAAAAATACTCTTTTTCTAACTTATACCTGAAAAATAATAAAAATTGAGATAATAAAAAACATAATAAATATACTCTTAACTAAAAAATTACATTCATACAATACACACCTTTTTTATTTTTCCTACATCTGTCAAGGTGATCTTTTAGTTGAATTCTCACTTGACGTTCAGTTGGTTGATCCCGAATAAAAGGGTGTTTTAATAATTGATCAGTATAGGGTCGTTGTTGATAATCTTTAACTAAAACAGTCTCAATAAAACTATGGAATTTTTTGGCCCACTTTTTAGATTTCAACCGAGGTGGAGGATTACGGGGTATGAGGAAGAGAGCTCTCATAGGATGCATATCACAAAGAGCTGAAAGATTTTTAAAATAATTACTAAAATATAAAAAGCTATTAACTTTCATTTAAAGAGTAGTATTTAGCTTAAAATGTTGATTTTTATCTCCAAAATAAATTTAAGATAAATTCACCAGATGTTAAGTTTAAAAAAACTTTTTCAAACTGGTGCAAGCAAATTTAAATTAAGTTTCATTTTTGGTAATACGTACGTGGTTGGGATTCTGCCATTTCTAAAGCAGTGATGCCAAGAGACCACAGATCACTCTACAAAATATAAAATATAAAGAGCATTAAAAACAAAAAAATAAATTCAATGTTAGGATTGGATGCAAAGAATAAAAATATAATTCTACTTAAATAAATCGAACTTAAAAAAAAAAGTAAAGTTTTAAAATAAAAGTATTTAATAAAAATAATTTGAAAATTTAACTCCCTAATAAAGTATATTAACAATATAATATATATCATTTGATGATACAATTGAAAATACAAATTAAATTTGGTTATGAAAAAAACTAAAATTGAGCATAAAATAACCACCCTGAACCTTTTAAATATTCAGAAAATAAAAATATTCAAGAAAAGGCCAGGTGCACCTTGGCCTTTCCTTGAATTAAGAAAATTTGTTTTGGTAATACCAAAATTAATTAGTAGAATTAATATTTAATATAAAAAATGGGTAAAATAAAGACAAAGTACAGTAGAGTCTCGATTATCCGAGTTAATGTGGACCGAGCTCACCTCGGATAAGGGAAAAACTCTGTTAAACCGGAATTACATAAATGGATTTCTAAATAAATGACTGAAATATTAATTTATACAGAATTTATTAATTAAATGGTATACTTACAATTTTTATTGATATCCACTGGTAATACTTGTAGAATAAAAACAGGGAATGCAATTGTTCATTTGAAATAGTCCTTAATAATTTTTTGTTTGTGAATTGATAACCGTTTCTTGGCTGCAATATTACGCCATTTAGTTAGATTCATTAGGATTTCAGGTGTAGCCTCTTCTTGCTGCTCAATGTATTCAATAGTTTTTTCAATTGATTTTAGACCTTCAGAATGCGTAATTTTTTTCTGTTTAACACAGTTTTCATCATCACTGCTCTCTTGCTCTCAATTTTCAACCATATCTGCAATCATGTCATCTGTTATTTCTTGCTGCTCATCTGCATTCATCCACTCATCAATATCTTTCTCAGTAAGAGATTCAGAAACAGGAAGTGTTTTTGCGAAGCTCAATAATGATTCGTCATGAGATGCTTCATTTTCATCATTTGGCTGCACTTCTGATAAAATTTTCCGCCACGATTTCTGTAGAGTCGTTGATTGAATTTCTTCCCATGCTTCGGCTATCCAATACACGGCATCCTTCAGTGTAATCTCTTTAAGACATTCTGTTACTCCTTTTTCTTCAAGATCTTCAATCAACTTTCCTAACAACTTTTTTCTGTAATTTCTCTTCAAGTTCTCAAGAACACCTTGATCTAATGGCTGTACGAGTGAAGTCACATTTGGGGGCAAAAAATAAGCTTTGATATCTCCACTTGACAGTTGCTCTTCATCCGGGTGGCATGCGGCATTATCTAAAAGTAAGAGTGCTTTTCTTTCCAAATTTCTATCTTTTAAAAATATTTCCACTTTAGGGACAAATTCCTCAGAAAACCATTTTTTAAAAAGTTCGCCACTCATCCAAGCATTTTTTTTATTTCTGTAATATACAGGAAGACTCGAAATGTTTATATTTTTAAATGCTCTTGGTTTCTTAGACTTTCCAATGATCATGGGTTGAAATTTAAAAGTACCCGATGCATTACAACAATTTAAAATGGTTATTCTCTCTTTTTTTCTTATATCCGGGAGCTGATGATTCTTTTCTGGCAGCTAAGGTTTTTGATGGCAACATTCGAAAATTTAATCCTGTCTCATCGGCATTGAACAGTTGATCCCTACTTATATTATTTTCCTTAATAAATTTATGGAAATCTTCTTTGAATTTAACAACTGCTTCAGAATCTGCAGATAACTTTTCACCAGTTATATTCAGTTGGCGAATTCCGTAGCATTTTTTCCACCTATCAAGCCATCCAACACTTGCAGTAAAGGGTTCATCATTATAAAATTTCTTGTGAAAATCCAAAGCTTTTGATTTTAACATTGGTCCCGATACAGGACTACCCTTTTCTCGCAATTGCGTAAACCACAAAAACAAAGCTTCAGAAGTTTTTTCAAATTCACAATGCTTCATTGTTTTTCTTACTTGGCTGCAGTTTGTTTTGTCGGCAAAATATTTTTCAATCTGAGCTCTATTTCTTTTCCAATCACCAACAGTTACTTCTCCAACACCCAGATGTAACGCAACACTTTTAATAGATTCTCCTTTGTCCAACCGCTTCAATGCTTCAATTTTTGTTTCTATCGAAACAACGATTCTTTTCCGTTTTTTGTCTTTGGAATTCATTTTTTATTAAATTTTGAAATTTTAAGCACGACACAAACGTAAAAAGTAGGACTGAAAACTGTCTTTTTCGTTTCTAGAATGTAGATAAATATCCAATATGAATTTCTTGAAAGAATGCAAGAAACTCTTTTTCAAGTGTGGGAAAGATAAGAAACATCTTGGCACACTGCCATTAAAATTAGACCAGCCCGGAAGTCGGGAAGCTATCATTGTGTGTTTGTGGGGGGTGGCGAATTTGTCCTCTTTCTCCTTTCAATACCCTCTTTCCTTTATTAGTAATAGATCCGTCTTATCTATTCCTGTTATACTACTTAAGTGACGGCTTTTTAAAATTTGGCTCTGCAGTACAATCTTTTCCTGATCCAGAATTCCATCAATCACAGAATACAAAACCGCTTATTTAGGGCTGAGTACATACAACTGACACTCCTCAGTACATTGTTAAATTGAAAGAGAGATAATTCGAATAAGAAATTGCCTTAGCCAAAGAAAGTGTAAGGTAGAAGTAGAAAAAAAATAAATTCTTAAATTCTTAATTAAAAAAAATAATAATTTTTTTTTTTTTTTTTTTTGGAGTACCTCGGTTAAACCGAAACTCGGTTAAGCGGGACTCGGATAATCGAGACTCTACTGTATTTGAATATTAAAATTTAATACCAGATAAGTTTTAACATTAAATAACCAAAAGCAGCTATTATATAATTAAATATCTTGCATCAAAATTATATGGTGGAAAGAACAATTACACAATTTCATTAAGCTGTAAAATATACTTAAGTTATAAAAATAAACAAGAATTTTTAACCTTATAAATTTCATATTTCATGAACCAGCATATTTATAGATATTGTGTGGACAGAGAGGCCAAATTTCTACATACATTCAAGGCTGTAGACAAGGGGGTGTTTTGGAGGGTTATCCCCCCCCCTCCCAACAGAAATTTTGGATTTCTGGAAAACAATGTTAGCTATATTTTAACATGTCTTTTACACAGACTTAGCATTATCTAACAAATTTGGAAACCATAGTTATGTAGTAAATAGTAATAGTTTGTATTTCTGAAAAGGAAATGTCCTTGTTTTAGTCCTATACATGTCATTCAAACCCAACAGCTAAATTTGAAATCAACTTAAAATTAGAAAAACAATTTTTATTAATCTGAATATGTAAAAGAGACTTGTTGTCCCAAAATCAATCGGAAACCTGAAAACAAAAATGAAATTAATAATTCAGAAGATTGAAAAAATATTAAATATAGACTTCTAATATTTAGCATTCTGACATGGAAATTTACTTTCTTATTATAATAATTTGAATATGCATATATTTAGCTATGGGCATATTTGCTATGCCTATGCAGCTATAAAATTGGGTGTTTGTATGTAGATTAAAGCTAATTGTCTACTTTAGGAACCTATACCAGAGAGAAGACTTTATAAGAGATTCAAATCTAGGGTTGCAACACAAATCAGGAAAAATATTCCCTGAGTTTTTTCTGTCTCTTAAAAATAAAATACATAGTACATCAAATAAGTTTTAAGACTCATCCCTTAGCGCAGGTTATAAAGGCACTGTGAGTGTAAATGTGCATGCGTCATAACGTCCATTGTCTGCTGGCACACTTGCCAACAAGTTGTGCACATTTCATTGGCTGAGAGAAGGCAAGCATTCATTGCAGAAGTGAATTTTTTTCATGTTGATTTTTTAAGATGGAACAAAGAGCTGTAATTAAATTTAACGCAAAACTTGGTAAAAATGCTTCAGAAACATACCAACTCAAGAAATAAGTTTACGGTGACTGTTGTTTAAGTAGATCAAATGCATAAACATTTTTTGGATGGAAGAGATATGTTAGAAGATGATCAGCATAGTAGAAGACCAATTTCATCTAGGACACCTGAAGTTATTAAGAAAGTACGAAACTTTGTAACAAACAATTGCTGTGTGACACTGAGAATGATGGAAGACTCTTTAAACATCAATAAAGAAACAATTCGAACCATCCTGCATGAAAATTTCTGCAAAAGAAAAGTGTGTGCTAAATTTGTTCCACACACTTTAACCCCTGAACAAAAAGCAAGGAGAAGTGTACATTGCAGAGACATTATTTAAGCTGCTAAAAACTATCCAAACTTCTTGAAGTCTATTGTTACAGGTGATGAAACGTGATGTTTCCAATATGATCTGATCCTGAAACAAAGAGATAAAGTGCAGAATGGAAGTCGCAAAATTCACCGCAAGCCAAAAAAACAAGGAAAGTTCCATCCAAAATAAAAAACAATGCTCATTACATTCTTCAATAATAAAGGTATTATCCACAAAGAATTTATTCCAACTGGACAAACAATTATAGGTGAATACTACTTAGCAGTTTTAAAGCGTTTGATGGCCAGAATTCATCACATTCATCCAGACTATTGGACTGAAAGCAGTTGGTGTTTGTTACACAACAATGCACCCAGTCATACCTCCCTTATTGTTCATCAATTTTTGGCAAAAAGTAATGTCTGTGTGTGAACCGTCCACCGTATTCACCCGATTTAGCACCGTGTGACCTCCTTATTCCCAAAACTTAAAATGAAGTTAAAATGGTGTTATTTTGAGGATATTTCGACCATGCATGCAGCTTCAACATGTGCTTTGCCACCACCGTCAAAATAACATTCTCAAGGCCGACTGACAAGAATCTGACGTCATCACGGATAGACCATCTTTTCAGCTCAATGTTTAGAAGAGAGATTAAGAGAAGAGCAAGTGGGGTTCACTTGTTTTAAGCAGATGTTTAAGTATCTTGCACAATACTATATTATATGCAATAAACGTTTTTTTTTCAAGTTTTGAAAGACTTTATTCTTAACTCAAACAGATATTTTATATTAAAAAAAAAAATAATTTCTAATATTAAATACAAGCTACGATCTGTATCTTTCACAGTCAGAATTTCAATATTTTTATTAAAATTTCGATTTAACACTAGATGGAATAATTCTTAAACTTACGCATTTAATTACTTTAAAATTCAGGTTAAAGATATTTGAATTATCTAAGAGAAAAATATTTTCGTAATTTAAGTTAAAATTAGATTAAATTAGGTTCCCTTAATGATATTACTTTCTATTATATTCAACAGGAAAAAGTATTAGATTAGAAAAACTTTAATTCCGATTTTCGATGGATTTACACATTATGAGAAGTCGAGAACAAAATTTAAATATTTTTTGAAAATGTTTGTCTCTGAGTGTGAGAAAAAAATAAAGAAATAAATAAGCCAATATACATTACAAACTGCTGCACAGAATTTCATATAAATTTTTATCAGTTCACATTGACATATATTAATGTTAATCAACTTTTGGTGTAAATGGCTCAACATTAGTGATTTCTCCCATTTAAAAGAAGGACATATCTCAGATATATATATATATATACACACAATAATAAAAATCTTAAAAAATAAGAATTTTTATTTGCTTCTAAAAGTAGTATGAAATTTTCCTTCGGTTCACAACCATACGAAATTAAAAAAATCTTGAAATCTTCATTTTTCTATTGAAATTCTTGTTGTCATTCTGTAAAAACAATAAATAAATACTCTCCAATTAAATTATTCTCCACTTTCCTAATTATTTGCATCACCCTTAATTACAGAAATCTTAAGATTTAAAAAAAAGAAAGAAAGAAGGAAAGAAAAAGAAAGCATTGGATTCTTAAAAATATTTTACGCCTATTTTCGATTGCCTTACATGTTTAAAGATCTCTAAAAACACAACTAGACCATTTTCAGAATATGTTTGTGTGACAAAAAAATTATAGTAGCTCTAGCTCAAGAACAATGCACAGAATTTGATATAAATTTATGTATAGTTGCAACTCAACATTAATTTGAGCGTATCAAAATTTTAGAATTTGCCCGACATGCCATCAACACCTTATTTCTAATGAATCATTATGAGACTTTAAACAATTAGAGACTGTCGTTCATTCGATGAATAGCTGAAACAAAAGTTTATTCAAGTTATTCCATAAGCAAATACAAAAATAACCTAAGGTACTTACAATAATTGATAATATAATTAAATTAACTAAATGAGTTTTAATCTATATTATAAAGTATTATTATTTTCAAAATGTTGCTAAAATACATTGCTGTTAACTTTGAAAATGATATCTTTACTTCACAGCTTCTACTTTACACTGTACTTTACAATATCTGAAATTATTGTGATTAGTAAAAGTAGTTGTATACTGTATAAGACTATAGAGACAAAGTGTAAAATTTTAAATATATCATGTATCTAATTACTAAAAAATTATCTTTTCCATGAAAAAAAGAAATTACTGGAAGAATTTCAGCCCCAGAATTTCTATTCCCTCAGCATTTCTATTTTATTTATTTATTTTAAATACTGAACAAACAGCTTAACAGTATGTATATAATGTGAATTAATAAGTCAAATAATTTTTTTTGCTCTTGCTCTTGCATAATTATAATCCATATTTTCCTTCTAATCTAGAAAACATCTAAAATTTTCTTAGATATATAATAAGCATAATTTAGAGGGGGGAGGGGGAGGAGTTTACAAAAAATATGCAATTCAAAAGTAACATAGAATTTCATAGTTATCAAATTATTAACAGTAAAAATTTGTCTAACAATTTGTTAACCAATTTTTTATAATCATTTATTGAAATAGGTACATATGTTGTTATATTAGTGAACATATTATTTCTTATAATGAAATATTTTTAAAAATTATTCAGTAGAATTTGCGGGTTTAACAAATATTTTTGATAGAAAATTTATAATTTTTTTTATAAACTTTTAATTTTTTTTTTTAAATACAAGCAATTAACTATTTCAGTATTCTGTACCACCAAAATAAAATCTATCCGCATGAAGAATCAAGTGCTTTCTAAAGAGATTCTTGGCTGATATCAGTTAGTTTCATTTTTAATCTTTTATTTATAATGCGAAATAATGAATTTTAATTGAGATAATACTTATGATAATATACTTACTAATATATGATAATAATACTAATATATGATAATAATACTTATGAATAAGAAAGTATTTCATTAAACTGTAATTTTAATGTTTTTAAGATTGTACAAATTTATATGGTAAAATAAATTGAAAATTAAAATAAAGTTTAAATCAATATTATTAAACTCAATTGATAGAAATACTGAATAATGTTTTGATTTAATCAAAAGCATCAACAAGCAGAAATTAATGTACATTTATATTGCATGTATAACAGGGCCTGAAATTTCAACTCAGATTACACTCGCCGAAAAAACGTTTTACTCACCACAAAATAGGTTGTCTTTTTTTTTTTCTTTTTTACACATTTTGGGTCTTATTTTTCCTAACTATAGAAAAAGCTTTTACAAATATGTCTAAAATTATATATATTAAAAATTTGTCGTATTTCATGGTTTCATAATCATCTATTATAATAAAAACCATTATATTTAAGATTTGAAAAAGATTAAAATATCTAATAACATAAATGCAAAGTCATAGAAGAAAAAATTCTTTGTCAAACAATATCCCCTGTGAAAATCATTTTATTGTCAAAGATTAAGTTTCCTTATTTATCTATTTACTAGCAAAGCCCCAGTTCAGGAACAAACCAAATTCCAAATGCGGGAAAAATTTCAAAATCAAACTCTAAATGTACAAAACTTGGCCTGATGCTGCCTGCATGCCAATAGATCAAAGTTTGTTACTGAAACCATTTTTTAATTCATGAAATCAATGAAGGTAGTGAACCAACGACGATTATTCTTGCTTCGCTGGTCACTATATTTAAAGGAAACTCTTTTCTATATCACTTTATAAACAAAAATAAAATTTAAAGAAATCATGAAATTGCTTTACAGCCCACTTTGGTTTCCCATTGGTTTATATATATATATTTTTGTTGTTGTTTGTTTCTTTTCTTTTCCTTTCCATATTTACTGAATTCAATTGTTTGTTTTTCAATATCACGGGATCGAGCAGACGACTATTTTATTTATTTATTTAATGTTCATTTATATTTCCATTAATTTTTGGAACTTAAGCAACTTTATCTAAATTGTTTTTTTTACTTCATTTTCAATTTTCATTTTTTCAAGTGCATAAGTAAAATATTTTATAATTTTTTATTTTTTGCGTGAAAGCATATTTCATTTTATATTTGGAAAAAAAAAAAAAAAGGGGGGGGGTTCTTTATAGCAACATTTAAAATTTTAAATGTCCACATTTAAAGCTTTTACCAGGTTATTACTTTCACATTTTAATTAATTTTAAAAAATCTAATCAAAATTATGATGCAAATAAGGTACCAAATGAAAGGGGCATTTTTTCTGAATCCGTCTGTTTAATTAACTTATCGATCGGACAATTAGATTTTTTAAAATTAACTAAAGTATGAAAATCTGATGACAATTTTTTAAATTAACTAAAGCATGAAAAGCTGGTGGCAACAACACACAGATAAACAGAAGAAAATCTCTTAGACAATTAACTTGCGTCCAGCCACGGACTTACAGAAAAAAAAAACTCTTAGCCATTTATATATAGAGAGACTTACTTAACTTTTTATATTAGAAATGTCTTTTGTCCATTTTATTTTTGTAATCAGACGGTATGTCAATGTGTATAACTTATTCATTGTTGGCATTTGAAATAGCCATTTCAGAATAACTTTTTCGATAAAATCATTGCTTACAAATCATTACAAGCGCAAATCATTGGCATTTCAGTAAAAAACTGGACAACATGAACTGTCTTTTTTTATCATTATTCAACAAAATAAACATAGGCAGTATCTGTAAAAGGACTCTGGCTCATTTTCATGTGACAATGTCACATAGATAGTGGGCGACAGGCAAAGAGGCTCTCTGCTCGTTGATCCTCATTCAGCTTGGAGAAATAACAGTGGGAGAAACGAAACTGCCGAAGAGATCAAAACTTTTATGTATGCACTAAGCATTTTTCTTTTCCCAGGTTGGAGCGATCTCGGGCAGCGCACACACAGACTCAGCTCTCTGAGAATCTAAAGAGGAGAGGTTAAATATGAAGTTTTAAGATGGCAAGATTTTGCCATATTTAAATCTATAAAAAGAATGTTTCCTGTCACTGTATCGTGTAAGAATTCTATCCATAACTAGACCAAATTTTTACTCACCACAGTAAAAATTTCACTCGCCAATGGTGAGCAGAAATTTCGTGCCCTGATGTATAACATTGCAATAATAAAAAGACTACTCCATTCATACTATTAACTTAATAAGTATTGACAATAATGCAGGCAAATTAAGATTTTGCCTATATTTTATTTAAAATATTTTTAATACTCTGTATATATTGTACAAAAGATTTTCAACAGCGTATTTGTAAAATACAAAAAAGAAAATTTAGACTTCAATAAATTAAAAGGAGGAATAAATGTCTATTAGTTATTTTATGATTACAATATATATTTTCAAACAAACTTCACATAATTAGATCATTTAATATTTTTTTAAACATAACTTATTTGGTTTATTCCATTCTTAAAATCTGCAATAATTTTAACGCCAAAAAGCTCAGACTGTTTCTGTATAGTGATATTCAACAGTAAAGGTTAAAACTCATTTAGCTAACTTAGGAATATTACCAAATATTGCGCTTACGTTAGATGCTTTGGTTATTTTTGGATTTGCTTTTGGAATGGGTTGAATCCACTTTTGTTTCAGCTGTTCATCGGAAGGAAAACTGAAAACTTTGACATGAAGTCCAAATTGCCTTTGTAATCAGAAGCAAAACATCTATACGGCATGTTCATCGAATGTAATATTAATTAGAATGATAATTACAAAGTACTACATAATCTTTTATAATATATATGCCATTAACTTAACAAAAATAATGTATTTCGCATTAACAACATAAGAACGCATATTATATTTCGAATTCGAAGAAACGCAGGAAATATAAGGCACAAGCAGGAAGAAAAGCAGAGGGAATAGTCCAATGAAAGTGGTCTACTGTCAGTGATGTCGCACTACCTGTTTTGGAGTGCCAGTCGGCCTTCAGAGTGTTATTTCGATGGTAGTGGCTTTGCAGGCCATTCCACAAAGTGATTAACAACATGCGTTCAATTCATTAATAAATTGCTGTAAAAAGTGCATTGAAGCCAGAGGGTCCTATTTTGAATAAAAAGCTAAAACAGGTATTAATTTCTTGTTTACATTTCTTTTTACAGACCCAGTCTTAAAACTTATTTGATGCACTGTGTAGATGACACATAATCATGCAGCATTAGAATCTAACTTGTTTACAAGTCACGTGAACATACCTAGGGTATATTAATTTTATTAACTTACTATATTTAAAAAATAAACATGTAACTGACTTTTCTCTTTTATAATATAAAGCACTAAAATTAAAAAAAGGTTTGATTATGAAAAAAATTTTCAATGTTTTCCCAAGAATATTTCAAAATTCCCTATATTTTCTCTATTTTTGCAATAAATTTTGAAATTACTTGAGTTTTCCCTGTTTAGTCATTTTTCAAATTCCTTGAGTTTCCTGAGTTCTAGGTACCATAACAACCCTCTCTATATTAATCCAAGTTTAAGAGAAAACCACAGAAAACTTCAAATAGCTAGCCTAATGAGCATTAAAAAAGGAGAAAGGTAGTTGTACCCAATTTTAATCACAAAAAGCTGATATATATCAATCTATATGTGTATGTATGTAAAGCAATATATTACTGACAAGTTTTATTCATATTGTTGTCTCTCGAGGAAAGAGTTCAGTTGATTAACGAAGTAATTTATTGCATTCTCTTTAAAACATGTTACAGATTATGCCAACCAATCCAGTAGCTCAAGCATGCTGAGCATGAATGATGGATGAGCAACATTGGTATAATTTACAATCACAACACCGATTTTGTTCTTGAGTCTAGTCCCAGTTTGAGAGGCACATTTTAGAGATAGTTCACAGCATGATTGCAGACATGTGCAGGTTAATTTTGGATAACTCCTACATGATTAAATTATTAAACTTAGATTTCCTTATCAAGAGCTATACACAAAATGGATCCTTATTTTCACACGCAGCCCCTTATATAGACCTAATTTTGGATCAAATTAGGACTATATAGGGGGTGCTTGGGACTATATTAGAACTCCTTCTACACTTTTTCATTGGTTATTAACTTTATGATTGAAAGTTTAGCTTAGTCCCAGAAATCCAGGGTTTAATATGTTATTTTACCACAAAAAGTGGAAAGTTGTGTACTATTCAGCAACTTTTATTCTAGAAGTTGTTCAGTTTTCTGACTTTTGCATTATGAAAGTGTTTTACCATGAAATACTTAACAGAGAAACTTCAAAATTATTTTCAAGTTATGAATTTTGAATAAGATTTTCTTTAAATTATCATACAATATTAGTTTAAAATAACACAATAATTCAAAATCTTATTTCTTTCTATCCTTTTATATCTATCTATCTCTCTCTCTATATATATATGTGTGTGTGTGTGTATTAATTATTGTGTCAAAACTGTATATATAGCAAATCAACTAATAAGAAAACTATATTAAACAAAAAACTATACTTTTATAATTTTTCAGGAATGTATTTATTGAATGAAACATCTAAAATCTATACAGTTTCTTCCTCTTACTTGAAAAAACCAATAATTATAAAAAAAAAAAAAAAAAAAAATAGCTACAGCCACCTTTAAGGGGTTACATAGGTTTTCAAGGGTATTTAAAAAAAAAAAAAAAAAAAAAAAAAGAGCATAATTTTTTTTTTTTTTTTAATACAATAAAAAATTTTATTCAAAATTTTGAGCATACAAAAGAACAACATTTAAGCAATACTCTATAAAATCTTTTTTTTTTTTTTTTTTTATTAAATTCAGCAAGTGGGTTCTGGCTTTCAGAGACCTTTCAGAAAAGTGGTGGAGATGATTTAAAAAAAATAATGCACAGATCTTATTGAAATTTTGCCCACTTCTTCAAAACAGAACTGACTGGTGCTTCAACAAAAGATTTTTCTTTTTTTTCAATTACGCTTAATTTTACAAGGCTATATACTGGGTAAAATGTACAGTTTCTGCATGCAATTCTGCCAATTTATTTTATTTATTTATTTTTATCCTTTATTCAAGCACTAGTGTTTTTTTTTTTTTTTTTTTTCTATTTTGAATAAGTGTGCAAAATTTCAATAAGATTGGTGCATTATTTTTTGAGGAATCATGTCCAATGCTTTTCTGAAAGGTCTCCGGAAACCAGAACCCACCCAATGAATTTCTAAAATTATTGATGAAAGTTTTATAAAATATTGTTTAAGTGTTGCTCTTTTATATGTTCAAAAATTTGAATGAAAACTTATTTAATATATTTTTCAAAAAGTAGACAAAATGTGATATTTTTTTTTTCTTTTTCTGACTTTCAAATCCCATGCAACCCCCTAAACATAGACATCTTTCAGAAAGACAAGTTTTATTTAACTGCAAAATGATACTTTAATCTAGGGGGAAATAATTAACATTTACGATAAAACTTGACTTAACTTTAACAGGAATAATAAAATTCCAGATTCGAACTTATGAATATTAAATATATAGTCAAACCCTGATTTAACGAATCCCTACTTACCAAATTTCATGATTTAACAAATTAAAAAAAAAAAATAAATAAATAAAGCAAAATCCCCAACTTAACAAATAATAAACCATGAATTAATGAATGATCAATTTGCAAATTTATTTTCTTTCATAGTTTGGGATAGAAAAGTCTTAGATCGCTTTTCAAATAACATAACCATTTTAAAAATATATGAAGCATTTTAAACTTTAAATTAATTACATATAAAAACCTTTAACTTGCCTCATACATGACTGAAATATTTGCTGCATGGTGCCCTGCTCTCATCGTCGGCAACTACTGTGTTGGAGACTTCTTTCTCAGTCCAAGTTCGATGTTGTGAATACTAACATGTGGCTTTTACCAGAAGATGGTGCCACATTCTGTCTAGACACGCTGCTTCATTGTCAGTGCATGCATTTAATTTTAATAATTTTTTCATATTAACATTATATTTTTAAATATAAGATTATCTTATAATGATTAATATTTAACTTTCATGCTAACAGGAAAATGAAGCCCAATCGCTTAAAAATTTTGAATATAGATTGCCCTTAATGCATGCAACGATAATGATGCAGTGGGTCTAGACAGAATGTGGAGCCACCTTCTGGTAAAAGCTACATGTTAGCATTCACAACATTGAACTTGGACTGAGAAAGAAGACTCCAAAACAATAGTTGCCGCCGCCGAGAGCAGAGCACACTGCAGCAAATATTCCGGCTATGTATGAGGTAAGTTAAAGGTTTTTATATGTAATTAATTTAACATAGGGGGAATTCTGGTCAAATGCCACAACATTACAAAAACCAGCTCACAAAGTGGGAGGGATTGCGAGAGAAAGGGAGAAAGCACTGATGTTAGAGATTCAAGCCAAACAGAGCTGATTTCCGCAACTGCTGACGTCAGGAAAGTAAGAAACAGAAAATTCGAAGAAAATATTCAAATTTCATTCAGATATTGTTCGTTTTTAACCAATGAGAATCCGTATACAGATTCAAAAGGACCGAACATATGGATTATTATGCATCTATGTGTTTTTATCGTAACTTATTTTCGTTTCATTCATTAACAATGTGTACATTATAAGTATGAAAGTTAACTAATCCTTAAAAAAATTATAATAGGAAGAACAATTAAATAATAATAATAATAGCAATAGGTGTTATTTTCTTTACATAAAAAGAGAAAAAAAATAATAGAAAAAGCTTAATCATTAAATAACCATGTGTATGTATGATTTCTATAATCTTTCATTTTATTACTTTACATAAAAAAGAGGGCTATAAAAAAGCATAAACATTAAATAACCATTTGTATGTACAATTTCTATAAATTTGTGGCATAATATGATGATATGGTATATTTATAACAAGTTAATACTATAGACTTATATTGTCCGATGAAATGCTATTGTTTTATTTTACTTTTGTAAATTAAAAAAAATACATCCCCTCTCCCCCCCCCTTCGTTTTTTTTTCTCCTAAATTACATAAGTATCTAATGCTTAGTTTTTAATTAAAATGAAATTTGCAGATTCAGCTCAGAAATTTATTTTCAAATCATATTCACCATATTGTAAAATGATTTATAAATTTTCGAGTATGTACTTTTATGTTCTATGACAAAAAGAATATAAAATATTATCAAAGCTGTATGCATTGTAAAATGTTTTCAGTATTTATTATGTTTACAGTTTGCAAAGTAATTTTCAAGATAAGACAAATTTTATTAATATCAATTCATTATTATAAAAATTCTGATTTATTTAATCATTACTCCAAATTTTATGGGTAATTCATATTCTGATAAAAAGCAATAAGAGAAAGATTTTTTAATTTTTTTTCTACATTATTTTTAACTGGTACCAAGAAATAAGAAAAGATAAATAAATTCGTCAGATTGTGAATGATTTATAAAAGGATATTAATGATTTTATTATTTTATAAAATTATAGTTTTTCGAATGCAGGCATTTAAAGCATTTAAAAAAATAAATATAAACTTTTTTTAAAAAACATTTTGCTTGCTATTTCAGAATTAAATAAAATAAGAAATAATAATGAAAATAAATAATAATATATTAATTTAAATCAAATCTTAGTATAAAGTAAAATTCTTCATGCACAAAGAAGAAAATGAAAAAAACATAAAAACCTTTATACCTAAGTTTCAAGAAAAATCAAAATAGATTTGATTAAATTTCTTAGCTTAACTTATGCTTGAAATATTCATCTAAATGGAGATGATTATATAAATATTCAGTGAACTGTCGAGGGAACAAAACTAAGTTATTACAAAATAAATAAATGAATTAATATAAATAAATTAAAGGTAATTTTAAATAATACATGTTGATTTGAAGCAAAAATTTCTTTAATTAGTAATAAGAGTCATTACTGTGAAGCACATGAATGTAATACTTTGAAATTTGTCTTATGAAAATATGCTATGCAAACACTAATAACAATAAAACATAAGATACAAAAAATACTGAAAATATTTCACATACCTGTATTTTAACTACGTTTCATGACCATGTACTTATCTATCTTTTCAAGCGAAAAAGGGTATTTCTCACTTTATATGTATTTTTTTTTTACTTTCTTTTTTAATCAGATGAAACATCAAATGTTTTAATATTAGTATTAATTATTTTCAATCAATACTACTTACAGAAATCTCAAAGGGTACATTAATTTACCAAACACTTCGCACGTTTGTAATGGCCGCCATTACTCTTACAAGAGTTATGATAGCTATCTACTGGCTGCAGATTGAGCCACATGACAATCACATCTGCAAGAAAAGAATGTTGCGCTTGTTTGACTTGACTAGGAAACATCTGCAACTTTGCGGTAAAAACGCAGATGCAAGCTGTAAATGTTTGGCGGGAATCTAGGCCATAAATAATCATCTTGTCTTGAATAGAAAAAGACTTTTCTTATGATCAGCAATTTTCAACGGGGAAGAGCTCAGCCCATTAGACGTCACAGCTGCAGATGAGTCATGAGTGTAATCTGTCACATGGTTTATAGGCTAGGAAATTATTTTCTAATCACTTCCTACTCCACAACACAGGTGATATAGTGTAACTTCTCACTAGGGTTGTACGACAGGAAATTCCTTTCTTATCTCTATCTACTTCACAATGCATGAGATATAGTTTAAAACTTCAGTATTCATTGTTCTTCTTAGGAGAAGTGAGGTATATTGGATGTTTGTTTTTGCCAAACATATGATTTTTAAAACTTCATGAAGCATGGCAGATTGTCTGAAACCAAAAAGTTTTTTGAGTGAAAAGCTTATCATTTTATGCAAATTTGACAAGAACATTGGGCCACAAAATACTTTAGCAGAATGCCTTAAAATGTCCATATTGATATTAGCTACAATTGAGAAACACTGAACAGAAAGTGAAAAAGCGCATGCCGAATGTAGTGAAAAATCATAAAAAATCAGGAAGTAAATGAAAGCCACTCCTCTTTCAGTTCTTGAATCTAATCTAGTAAAATGGTTAAAAAAAAATCCATTCCAGGAAAATAACCAATAGTGGGACCAAAAAAAAAGCTCATCACTTACCAAGAAGCATAATGTGAAAGACTTCTACATTCAATGGTTGGATTGACCATTTTTAAGAAAAGATACAATGTATTCCAAAAAATGTGTGCAGAGAGAAGGTGGATGTAAATGAAAATGTAGTAAATGATTGGAAAGAAAAGTTGCTCAGCCTGATTGAAGGGTATTTACCATCTAACATTTATAATGCAGATGAAACCAGATTATTTTTGACTTATAACCTTACAAAACGTTTTGCTATAGAAATGAAAAATGCTTTGGTGGAGAAAAAAAAGCAAAAGGAGGCATACGGTTTTTCTTTACAGTCAGTGTTGATGGAACTGACAAGTTGAAGCCATTTGTGATAGGAAGGGCAGTAAAGCCATGATGTTTTAAAAACATAAAGACTTACTGACAAGATATGTAGCAAACAAAAAATCTTGGATGACTTCTTCTCTATATACAGACTTTTTAATGTCTTTATATAAGTCTATAAGAAGATACAAAAGAGAAAAATCCTTTTATTTATTGATCAATGTCCCCACTCATCCTACAATTTGCAATTAGAAAACATCAAAGTCGTATTTCTTCCTGCACATTGCACAAACGTGCTTCAGCCACAAAACCTTGGTATCATTTGTTCTGTAAAAGTTAAAGAAAGTTGCTTATGAGAAGAATTATAGCATCAATGGACAAAAATATGGAGAAAAGATAAAAGCAAATGTCCTGGATGCTCTATATTTTGTGAGACAATCTTGGGACCAAGTTTCTAAAAATATAATTGAAAAATGCTTCCAGAAAGTGGGGTTTCCAGGCACATAAGTGGAAAGTGATAAAAATGATGACAATATCGCTCCTTCAGAAGTTGCTCCTGGGACAGACTTTAACAATTATGTTACAGGTGATGACTGACTGTATCAGTGCAACTGAAGTCAGTGAAATTGTTGATTTGTCAGAATAAATGAACACAGGGCCCGACCAAGCTTTGAAGCTAGGGGAAGCTCAGCATCATTTCGGGGCCCCCTTTCATTTCAGAAAATCTTGTTTTCCTGTTACATATTGTAATATAAAAATGCTATAGACCAAAAAAAATAGTGTGTGTTTATTATTTTTATTTTTTTTCATACATCTGGGAGGTTTCTACACAGAACATTAAAATCATACAACTTTTTAAATAAGAACATTCAGATTTTTGAGGTTAAATAATAGATTTTTCCAGAAATAGTAAGTGTTTTGTCTTGTTTCAGGTAACCTCTCTCAGAAAAAATTCAATCTCAGTGTGGAAATATGAAACAAAAATTCAAGACCATGTTTTTAATCCTTATGGCGCCCCTCTTAAATTTTAGAGGGGAAGCTTGTGCTTCCTGAGTCTTTTGGATAATCAGGCCCTGAATGAACAGCAATTCTGATGCAGAAAAGGATTAAGAAATTCCTCTTGAAACAGTTACTTTTCTAATGCTTTACACTATTTGGAAACTAAAAACATCTCCTAGAAGGCTGTAAATGACTCATTATTTTCTTCTCTCTATAAAGTCAAAAAAGAACTTTTTTTATGTCAAGGATCAAGGAAATTATCAAACATCTCTTACTCAGTGCTTTAAATTTCAGATTAATTAGTGCATAATTATTTGCTGTACATCTTTTAGCTGCTAAATAAAAAATGTACAATTTTTTTATTATGGATATTTTTGTGTAGCTGCTTATTATGACTTTTCTATTTATTTTTCGTTTTGGACCCCGATATTATGAGTAACAACAGATTTAACTAATAAAACTTTTAGCCCTGATGAAGTTGTTAAATCAGGGGTTCGATTGTATATATACATGTGTGTGTGTTACAAATAGCAGTTATAATATTTAATGACAATGAATTTGATCAAATTATTTAATTAAAATATATGGTATATATTAAGCATATTTATGACAATATTATATAATCACACAAAGCAGAAATATTTCAATTAGCTTCTTTTACTATCAATCAATAGAAAGTACAAAAAAAGAATAAATTTTATTTGTAGTTATTAAAATGACATTCTTAAAAAATATAATTATAATAAATACTAACTCTGTTGTCATAGGTAGCATCAGGGTTTTCATCACAAGCAATGACTTCTGGTGCCATCCTAATATGAAAAATGAGGGAAATAATACTTGCATATAATATATAAGAAAGACTAAAATAACAAGTCCATAAAATTATTTACCAGACACATAAATGATATTCCAAACAGATATTTAAAGTGAAAATTCTTTTCAGTCTTCATTTTTTAACTAATACTACATTAAATTTTAAATACTGCAACAAAGAAGTAATGAACCCTGTTTGAATTTAGGATTTTGGATATTACTCTACAATCACTTTAGCTCATTAAAGCTTATTAGAAGGGAACCCTGTGGTTTAAAGAAGATTTCAAACTATGATACAATGAATAATCATGCCTTCCCCTCTCCTTTTATAAAAAGTGTTATTAGCAACAATTTAACAAGATATAAGTTCCAAAATAAATATATAATTTACATAATACTGCTAAAAATATTGCAGACCTTTGTATATAATATCCCTTGTTTTTATTTTTTGTTTTTTTTTTCAAATGATCATTAATTTGCAAAATATTTATAATAATCTGGTGTGTCACTCACACGACTTTCTCTTACCCTGAAATTTAATACTATAAATACAGGTTGGAGATTAAGAGGTAAGATAATGAGTACTGTTATGTAAACCTATGTTAAACAATTCATATTAGGCTTCTGAAGAGTTTTATATGATAATTAGTTCTGTGTGAGGGGGGCTACCGTCCCTCTCAACCCCCTGTTTCATTGATGCACCTACATTTATATAGAATTTAATTCGGTTATTAAAAAATATTTCTCTTTTTAAAAAATAATTTATTAAAATTATTATTTAAAAAAATTATCTTTTATGATAAGGCAGACGATTTCCATATTAGAGAAGTAGTTTAACACCAAATATCCAAAAAAAAGTCCATTTTATTCTCAATATAAAAAAAAAAAAAAAAAAAAAAGTGCGATTTTTTTTCTAAGTTTTTTTTTCGTTAAAAGTAAAAAAAATCGATAACTTTCGATAACTTTGTTTTAAATTATCGCAGATCGATGGTTCAACCATTCGTTTTAAAGGTATTTTCGAGCTCTTTTGAAAGATACCCATCATGAAAATTTACTCCCCTCGAGGGGGGACTTCCCCAACAGGGGGGGAGGCGAGGCTCCTACATACACAAAAAAATTTTCCCAGTTAACTGTCTCTATTACAAAAAATATATATTTGTTTCATTTGGTTTAGTGCAGTCTATAGACGTTAAACTCTATTTTCCTGCAATTTCCCCCATAGACGTAATGTATTAGAATTCTCTTGATTGTCCCTGTACACGAACCATTTGCTTGATCTTAACGAAAAGCTTACTGTAGCATCCCTATATGATACACATTTAGAATACCAAGTTTGAACTTTCTGCCATAATTTGTTTTTGAGATATGCTGATAACAGACAGACACACAGACACACAGACACAGACACAGACACACACACAGACACACAGACCATTTGCTAAAAACATGATTTTCGTATTCAGGGGACCTCAGAACGTGTAAATAAAACAAAATCTCACGTTCGAAAATTTGAGCCTAAAACAATACTTTCTCTACCTTATGGGTAAGAGAAAGTAAAAAAGTAACTGAACAGAAGTAGCAAAGATCTATTTAAAAAATTATGATTAAATTTCTGTAATATATATATATATATATATATATATATATAAATAATCAAAATGACTGGATTACATATTGAAGAATTCTAATTATTGATAGAGTAGCAGCTGCTATTTTCAAAGAATAAAATATTAAAAAATTGCATTGGAATAATAGCTATGTATATCTCTCTTTGTATAGTGATAGGAATTGTAAATCACTCCTATGAAACCAGTGCAAGAAAAAATTATAAATTATACCTAATAATCAATATGTAATAACTTGCAAGAATAGAAATAAAAAAAATATCTTTAATTTTTCATTAGTAGGGTATTATCAGGAACCGTATACATAATTTGAATAATGTTGAAGAAATCCCTTCTCAAAATAAACTAGTATATTGTGGTCATTAGGGTGTATCGAAAATTTTTTTTTTTTTTAATATCAAGTTTCCAATAGTGTGGAAAAGTTGCCTTATGCTGTTGTTAGTATGCGTGCAAAATTTTCTTGATCTGAGTTAATACCTTCAGTTGCCTCTGGGGTCATTCATTATACAAAATTCATTAATTTTATCGTTTTTTCAAATTTTTTTAAAAAAAGAAATTGGAATCCTTAGTTCCAAAAGGGCCGAAAAATTGCCCTATGGTATCCTTAGAGTATGTGCAAACTTTTATTGATGTGGGTCAATGGCTTCAGTTGCCTCTACAGGTCACTTATTTGGTCAAATTCGCTCATTTTAATGATTTTTGTTCAACGCTTCTACAACTGTAATTTTTTTAACTATGGTTATTTCTATTACTTTTTTTTTTTTTTTTGTATGAACAAATTATGAATTTGTGCAAGTGTGCAACACGTACTTAATGAAGCAGAATCCACAATGATTAATTCTAATCATTGTTTATTAAAATGCAAAAAATTAAACATTCAAATTGAAAAGGATAGAATACAACTGAAGTATGGATCAATTTGTCCTTATGGAACAAATCCCAGAGGCAACTGAAGATATTAACTCAGATCAACAAAATTTTGCACACATACTAACAATAGCATAAGGCAACTTATCTGCAGTATTAGAAATTTGATATCAGAAAAATATTTTTTTCGATACACCCTAGTTGGCCATCCCAAAACTTTCTTCTATTGGGTGAGTGCGAAAGTTCGACCAGTTTTTGGATATGCGAATTTGCAATGGAATTGACGTCACACATGACATTGTAATGACGCAAATCTTCAACCAATCAAAAGTGTGGATGCCTCATATATAAATGCATCGTGTCTCACAATGTTAATCATCTAAAAAAAAATATCAGAGGATGTAACATGGAAAGTGAGAAGGAGCATATAAGACATTGTTTGTTATAAGAGTTCAATAAAAAAAATTATGGCAGCTGCAGCATGTCGCAATGTTTGTCAAGTTTATGCAGAGGATGCAATAGATGAAAGCACATGTTGACCGTTTTGTAAATCTAGGGAAGGAGACAGAAACTGCCACGATCACACTAGGAGCGAACAGTCATCATATTACATGTAATGCTGTTGTCACTTTATTTTTTTTTTAAATGGATGCTCTTGATTACATTATCTTTAACTCTATGAAATGGATCAGACTTTGTATATCTAAGGCCCAATAAGAATAATTTTCTCATAATTTGGTAAGCATTTATTTATATTAATAAATAAAAAGTATATTAAAATTTGATTATAAAAAGCCACCTTTTAAGGATTTATAAAGAAAGTGCCTCATTTCAGCAATCATCCTGTTAATAACCAACAGTCGCAAAGGTCTTATGGCTTCATTTTAAATAAATTGCAAGCTGACGAAAGACTGCCATGTACATTAATGCTAGCTGGTATCATAGAGTACTGATAGGAAGCAGGGGATGGCTTTGGAGAAAAATTTCACGAACATCACTATGGTTTTTAGGTGAATGGGTGCTTTATTTAGACAATAATCTCTTCCTTGGCAACTGGAAGCACAGAAATTCAGTGATACAGGGAGGTGGAGGAAACCTGCTTTGGTGGAAGTGGAATGTCGGTTTGGCGAATGAACTCATGGATTCATAGGGATATAATGTTCGGGAACAAATAGGTTACTAGTAGAAGGTCTATTAAAAATATATGTAGTCAATGGCTGGTGTACATAAAATCTATCCTTGCCCCAATGTAATCCATGTTCCCATCCAAATTATACTTTTAGGAGGTCACCAAAGCGGAGGAGCCATCCCCTCCATAGATCCTCCATGCAGCAAACACACCCCTTGCCCCCCTGCATACTACACCACTGATATTGTAAGTATTTTGAATTTGAGACCTCTTATCCTTAATCCTTTCATCAGAGTTCAATAACTTCAAAATTTTTTCACCTTATTTTCTCACAGGAAAACCTTACTTCATTTCCTGAATCCAGGGCCATATTATTGCATAGGCAAGCCAGGATATTGCCCAGGGGCCCTGATCATTAAGAGGCACCCAAAAGCATCAATATAAAATTGCAGAATATTCCCCAATTTTTTCAATAAAAATTTATAATATATAAATATATATATATTTATATTATATAAAATTTTCTCCTTAAAAAAATACTAAATTTTCTCGAAAACAGAAGTTACATTTTGGATATATTTTGCTTTTTCTATTTCTGCTGGATCATTTAGTTCCTAAATAATGAACACTTCAGAACTAAATCAACAAATGGGGGGTTTTTGTGTCCCTGTTCAGGCAAGTATGTTCATAGTGGTTTGAAATTCATTTTAATCATAAAGTCCTTCTTAAAAAAATCCTAGTGTGTAAAAAATGACAGTAGAGCGACAGTTCAAAGTTGCCAAATCTATGACTACTAAATTTATATGTCATATCAGTGTAAATTAAATATGTTATACAGTGCTTTTTTGTTATCACCTGTCAGACTTGATATGAAGATATCAGCAGAAGAAAGCCATTTTATATTCAATTGTGTGTAGCTGTATAACTTTAATAATGGAAAAAATATTTAAATATTTAAATATCTAACCTGAAAATATTCTTAATGTGTTGTACATATGACTAATCATGTGGCATATATGAATGATGTTGTGATGGTTTCAAGAAGGCTCCCAACTTCACTTTGCCCTGAGTCCTGATTTTTCATGATAGGTGAAGCTATCGTGCCATTATTTTAATTTGAAACATTCACTGCAATTTCACTTTAAGTCAAAGGTTCTTGTTTAAGGAGCTTTAATGAGCAAAATATGACCATAGAGCGACAACTCCAACAAGAAATGTAATACAAGTAAAATAACAGCAATTTTGAGTTTATATTAAAGAATATGTATAATGTGTCCTCAATGTGCAACTTTTTTTCTTGAATCTAATTTCCATTTTTTTTTATTCTGTATTTTACATTCTATACTTGTGACATCCCTTTTTAAGAGTTAAAATGTATCACACATTGATCTGAAAGTGAATCTTCGAGGGAAAATGGGTTAAGAAACAATATCAATGGGAAAAAGCATGAAAAAAAGCTAGAAAAGAGACTAATTGAACAAAAAAAAGACTAAAAGAGACAAATGTAAAAAAAAGAGACCAATAGCTAGAATAGTTAGCCAGTCCTAGATCTGAAATTGAAAGGAAAATTTGAGAAGAAACATTTGATAATAAATTTCATAAGAAAATTGTAAGAATGGAAAAGAAATCAGCATCAATGCCTCTGAAACAAAAGATTAATGAGTGTAGAATTTAGAGTTAATAAAGTTTTATAATAACAGGAGACTTGGCGTTGGAATATTAAAACCCGAAAAAACTACTACGTCAGAAATGCCAAAGAAAAATATTTGCGATGCATACAGCTGTTTTGGTAGCCTTAAGCACACACTCCCCACCTTTCCCGTAATCCTATTGGCGGAACTAAATTCGGTCCCTCTCCTATATATACGAGCACTTCTCCAGATTCAGAATTCTTTTTGCACTGAAGACTGTATGCTTAAGGCTACCGAAATAGCTGAATGCATCTCAAGTATTTTTCTTTGGCGTTTCTGACATAGTAGTTTATTCGGGTTAATAAAGCTTTATCCTTATGAGTGCAAGTCATCTTGCCAAGAGTATAAGAACAGTTTTCCATTGTAGCTAAAGTTAATGGATGGGACTCTACTGCCAAGACTATTCATTTAGCAGCATCATTGCAGGATGATGTGGCTGACATCCTGAAAACTCTCTTGAAGGAATAGAGGTATGATTTTGAAGCTCTAACAAGAGCACTAGAACTGCATTTTGGAAAGAAATGTTTGAAAGAATATAGTCACCGTCAGTTAAAGTCATGTGATCAGAAAGCAGGTGAAAGTTTATAAGAATTCACATCAGATATTCAAAAGTTATCATACTTAGCTTTCTTAGATTGTCACACTGAAACTCATGAAGTTTTGGCCCTCCAATATTTCATCAATACCGTGCAAGATCTGGAGACTCAAAAAGCCCTTAGATTCGCCAATCTCAAGGATATTGGATCAGCTTTGTCATATGTGCTGAAGACTGCAGCAACTCAACAAGCCTTCCGTGAAAACAGTCACAGCATAAGGGCAATTTCTCTGAATGATACTCAAGCTGATTTAAAGGAAATAAAGAAAAATCTGGTACACTTCACTAGAAGATTTTGCAGTTTTGAAAGTTATAAACAAGCTAAGAAACGAAAGATTAAGTGATAGAGAGATAGACATGTCAAAAGAAGCTGTCCAAAGTTAAAAACTGAAAAAAGTACCAGAAGGGTAACATTTCTGTTTTTCATGCTTTCTTAATGAGAAGTGGCTATAACTTTATTATGGCTGAACTTTATTATTTATTTAAAAAATTAGATCCTGACGAACATGAGAAGACCACATTTACTATGGGACAGGGATCATGGCAATTTAAGGTCATGACATTTTGAATATGTAATGTACCTGATGGAAACAGTCTTAAAAGTACTTTCCTATGAAGCCTGTCTGCTGTACCTTGACGATATTATCATTGTGGGGAATACTTTTTAAGAACATTTAAGAAACGTCTGTAGGGTACTGTAAAAAGTCAAAATGGGTAACCTCAAATTGAATCCTAACAAGTGCAACTTGTTCCTTCGTGAAGTAAGTTATCTCTGACATATAATCTCTACTGAAGGTATCCTGAGATGATCCTGAGAAAAATCTCAACAATCAAAAACTGGAATTGCCTAGAAAAAAAATCCTTCAATTGTGAAGTTTCTTGGGATTATATACACCTACTACAGGAAGTTTGTAAAGGACATTTCTAGTATTGCCAGACCCCTCTACAAACTGACAGAAGCGAAACAAAAATTACTGTGGGTGGACAGAGGAATGCGAAAAAGCATTCAAGAAACTTAGAAGCTTTTACATCTTTGCCTATTTTGACATATCCACAGACCGACAAACAGTTCATACTAGACACTGATATAATCCTTGACAGTATCGGTGCTGTTCTGTCACAGGAAGTTGATTGCTAAGAACGTGTTGTTGCCTACTGGAGTAAATATTTGACTAAACCAAAGTAAAACTACTGTACCACTAGGAAAGTACTACTCACCATTGTAAAGGCCATAGAACACTTTCAACATTATCTCTATGGCAGAAGATTTCTGCTCCAGACAATTAACATTTTTACATGGCTGCTAAATTTCAAGAATCCAAACAGCCAGATTATCAGGAGAATATAATGCCTCCAAGAATATAACTTCAAAATACATCATTGTGAAGGAGCTCTACATGGAAATGCAGATGCCTGGTCACAGAAGCCTTGCTCTGAAAACTAAACTAAAATATCAACAGATAAATCTAGTTGCTTGCCAAGCAACTGTTTCAGCACCATCAAAACAGGACCCTTGGTACAATAAAGAGGTTAGACGAGCCCAGTTAGAAGATCCTGACATAAAGTCAATTCTACAATTCAAGGAGATGTCCAGCAAGATTTAGATGGTAGAACATTTCTACATTGAACCACCATCACAAAATGTTACTGGTCACTCTGGCACTCTCTTGACATAAGAAACAGCATATTATATGAAAATCATCAGACTCAAAGGGGATGTCTGATGATGGATGGAATTTCAAGTGGCAGATCTTAGAAGATCGAAGATTCTACATGTTTTAGAGCAACTGCATAGTAGCCCTACCAGAGGCTATTTTGGAGGGATGAGGACTATCCCATGAGTTTCAGAATGCTTCTACTGGCACAAGGAAAGAAAGGATGTTGAGAAGTGGTACAAATTTTGCGATGCTTCTGCAGTACGTAAAGGCCCAAAGAAATGAAGCTGTGAAAGATTGCATCGGTATAATGTAGGAGTGCCATTTGAGCAGATCTTGCTTGATAACTTGGATTCTTTGTCATGGACCTCTAGAGGCATTATGTACATCCTCGTTGTGATGGAATATTTCACCAAGTGGCCTGAGGCATATCCCATTCCCGATCAAGAGGCATGCACAGTTGCAAAGGTACTAGTGTAGCAAAGGGTGTCAAGGTATGGCACACTACTACAACTTCATACTGATTAAAGTACGAACTTTACCTCTGCTGTTTTAAAAAAACTGTGTCAGTTACTCGTTATGACAAAACTCAGGCAACGACCCTATATCTCTTGTCGGATGGCATAACCGAGAGGTTTAACTGAATCATCCTCAATAACCTCTCTCTTCTTGTATCAAAGAATCAGCAAGACTGGGACTTGACACTGTCTTTAATTCTGTTTGCATAGCTCAGTGCTTTCCACAAAACCACTGGCTATACTCCAACATAGATGCTTTTTGGACATGAACTTCATCTTATATGTAATCTCCTGTTTGATTGTCCACTAGATGTTCCTTCATCACCAGGTGTACATTTGAGACTTCCAGGCCCAATTTGAAAAAGTGCACAACTTTACTTGGGAGTGGTTTCACATGGCAACAGAGAATAAAAACGAGATACACAAAGTCTACCAAGGGTCTCCCCCCACACACACACATACACACTAGAATGTGAGACTATGAGAACATACATTTTTTATTTTCTTGCTTAAAACTTTCAATATTGTAAGAAATTTACATACTTTTTTTTTAATATATTTTTTTAAAAACTACTAAAAACTAAAACTTCTTTTAATCATTTCTTTTTAGACATTTGTCCTAGGATAGAAAAAAAAAAAAAAAAGTGACTAAGAAACTGGGGCCCTAAATTATTCAAATTAATCATTACAGTTATAAACATTAAAATAAAAAATTGAGGAGATATCAGCCCATCTATTAAGTTATTTTAATTTACATACAAGATGACTTTTATATGTACAAATTAAAATTTGTTTTACAGCTTTTATTTTTATTATTTAATTATTTGAAATGTAAAGCTGTTTTTTCTTCTTCGCAATATCTAAATGAAAATTACTGCAGATATTTAGATTTTAAAATTACAGCAATTGAGCTTACCAATAAGGAGTTCCTATAAAAGTATTTCTTCTGCCTATTGTCCGATCAAGCTGTGCACTGACACCAAAATCCACTATACAAAAATTACATGACACAAACAAAATTTTATTATTGAGTAACATACATTTATACTATGTTGTAGAAATTATGTTAAAGGAATACACAGTTATTAAAAATTAAATAGAATTCCTTGGGGGGGAGAAATAAAAAAGAAATAAATATACTTTTAAGCTCTGTTCAATTAATGAAATAAAATATTCAATAAAAATTAAAGCAGTAAAATGAATGTCTGATACCTAGTTTTACTTCGGCATTATCAGTCAGAAGAACATTTTGTCCTTTTATATCTCTATGGATAATTTTGTTTGCATGTAAGTGACTAAGACCCTGAAAAGAAAATATATACATATATATATTAAAAAAAAAAAAAAAATTAAGTTATAAAAATTTAAGGAAAAATTCATTTATTATACTTTTAAAAAGGCACTCACTCTCAGAATTTCTCGACAAATGTAAGCGATCCATTCCTCTTTGATAGGCTGTCCTTTAGTAGCTATAAGAAAAATATTGAAAGAGTAACTAATGTTCATTAAAAAAGGGTTTAAAAAAAAGAGAAACATTTTTCTTACATTTTACTAAATCTGTCACAGATCCAGCGCCACAATATTCCATCACCAACTGAAAAAAAATGTTTTTAAAAATTTACTATTGTAACAAGTTTAAATTAGTAATTTTAATTGAAACATCAGCTTGAAAACATTTAGACTTAATAGTTTTATACAGAAAAAAATAATAAATATAATACACTCACAAAAAACATTAGTTAACAATAACAAATTTAAAAAAATAATAAATGCTTTATAAATTGCAAGCTGAACTAAAACAAAGAAAAAGTCACTTTGTGAGGTGGCATGCTTGAACTTTAAGTTCAACTCAAACTTTAAGTTCAACTTACTCTATTTCCAGAAACAACCTTTCTTTCAACCAGGGCCGTCGCTAGGTATGCTGCCGCCCTCAGGCAAGCTCCAATTTGCCGCCCCATTATATGCTGAAACTTTGCTTAGACGAATTTTTATAACTCGAAATTTTCTGTCAGTTGAAGTTTTTATAATGGTAACTCCATTTTCCCTTCTTAGTCATTAAGACTGGTTACTTATGTACATTTAAATTTGGTTTAATGAAATTTAAGTGTACATAAGACCGTAACAAAATAAAATGTTTAAAAAATTCACGGTCTTCTTTTAGATCTATTCTAAAATTTTAGTACCCCCCCCCCTTCACTTTCGCGTGTTGTCACATTTTTAAAATCTGCAATTTTAAGTAGACTAATTAAACATTGCATAAAATTGGTTTCAAAATAAATTGATTTAGGCACTCGAAACTTTACACAGGTTTGTAAAACAAATAGAAAATACATTGACGAATCTAATGGCCCACCAGCGGCCGAGTGGTTCTGCGCTCAAAGCTGGTTGATGAGAAGTGCCGGGTTCAATTCCAGGTCGAACTCACCCACCTAGCCGTTCATAGTTTTCTGTGGTTTTCTCTGAAACTCGCGTAAATACGGGTAGGACCCTTTAGAAAACCTCCCACTGAAGACATTCCACCCATATGCCTAGGACCCTAGCGTTGTCAACCGGCCTAAAAAATCCTACATCACTGTCAAATCTATTGAAAAGCATTTTTATTATTTTAAGCACAAAAATTCGAGTAATATGTTTTAAGGAAAGTTATCAACCGGTAAGTAATTATCCATTTCTAGAGTGAAAATGAAAGATTTCATCTATATTTATTGAAAATGTCATTTAACTAAAAGAAATTTTTCGTTAAATTTATTTTATGAAATTTTTTTGAAATTGATATCATGTAAAATATTAGCGGTATTGTACTATTAAATTTCTTGTGTTTATCCTTCATGTATTGGCAGATAGTTACATTATAGAATTTATAACGTTTTCCAATGATATCATTTTTTAAATTGCACGTCTTAAGCTAAAAATTTAATTATGACATTTTTAGAGACTAATTTTATAATAGGAATGCGTATACATTGATTTCAATAAGGGGTTGGTAGTCAGATTTCCTCTTACTCCTTTATGCTTGTTATCCTACGGGATTCTTGTTGCTGCTTATTATTAGAATATCGAACTCAAAAATAAAGTTTTTCGAATACTGTTTTTTCCCTGTAAAAAATCTATAAGTGTTAAATTCACCAAAATCTATGCAGTTAGTGTGACTGTGACCTATAATATGACTATAAATTGTCAGCTCAATCGAGTACGGCATTTAGACACTATCGCACTTTAAAAAATTGAAACCGTAGACCATAATGATAAGGAATTTTCCCTTGTGTCCCTGTAAAAAATCTTAAGTAGTAGATTCACGAAAATTTTACACTTTGTGCGTAATGACTTATAACATGTGTATAAAATTTCATCTCAGACGAATAAGGCGTTTGGATGCTATCGCATTAAAAAAAATTTAGGCCCATACGTCATAGTGATAAAGAATTCTTTTGTGTCCCTGTAAATAAACTACGAGTTCTAGATTCACCAAAATAATAGAGTTCGTGCTATGATGATTTACAAAGTATTTAGGCGCTATCGTGTTCACTCACACACACTCGCATCATCCTAAAAACAGTAAAAATGAACTCGGGGGACAACGTGTAGAAACGCCAAAATCTCATAAATTTTTGACATGATTACAATATTTTCCTTACATAATATGTTAGGAAAGTAAAAAGAGTTTAGTTTAAACTTAATGATTCTTTTAAAATGTTGTATCTCAAATTCAGTGTTTTATTTTTCTCTCCCACTGATGGATTCTATTCTGTTTCATACTTGAAGAACAATTTTGTCTTTTTCTTAAGATCACCCATGTAGAATTTAATATGATATATATATATATATATATATATATATATATGGGTCATTCCGAAAAAAATGGTAAAACTATGCCCGAGAATTTTTTATTTAAATAATAAAGAATTAAAACGCAACTGCTTGTTTTTTATTCCCTGTTTATATTTCTTTCATTGGATATTTTACTTTAAATTCTAGATGAAATATAATAGCCACAATAAAATATTTTAATAGATGAAGAGTGAAAAACCTGTTGTCCCAAGCAGAAATTTATAAAATTCAAACGCATTTAATACAAGTTTGTAATGAGTTATAATATTCAGTTTAATGATATAGAACAGAAATATCAAATTCTAAAAAGGAATGACAAAAAAGAAAAATCATCACCATTTATTTGTATGAAAAAACAATTTTTTTTGTCTGTGTCCCAAATTTTACTCAACTCTGTTATGTCCACTCTGTTACAGTAAATAAAAAAAAAAAAATATTTTAATATTATATCAAAGCTGGCAGCACTACTGAATTGCCTGAAGTGTTTACTATTCCCCTGCAATCAGGCATTTGGGATAAAATTTCCAAGAACAAGATAAGTTGCTTTTTATGTCTATAATATCTTGAATACATTAAAAGAATGTCCACTCTGTTGCATTTAAATTTTTATTTCATAAAAAAAAATTAAATGAATAAATCATTGAAAATGAATATGTAATTGATGAATTTTTTTTCAGGAAAGTTTATTTTTATTATAGCTTGAAATTTACAGTCTCTAACCTTACTTTTACGATTATTTGTCCACTCTGTTACATGTCTACTCTGTTACACAAAGAATGTAACAGAGTGGACCATTAATGTAACAGAATGGACATATTGACAGAAACAGATTATTTACTATAAAATACCTTAATTAATATATTTATTTTTTAAAATTGATAAATACATTAAATGTGTTACTAGAAATTTTTTTTTTTCTTTGATGTCACCAAAAGAAAGTAATGCAGAGTGCCAAATCCATTATTGAGATATTCTAATTTTTAAGAATATTTCCAGCAGGCTTTTATTTTCAACAAAGCAATGTAAAATATAAATCAGTTGTATTATGTAAGAAATATGTCACTTTGGAAGACCCTGAAAAATTATTAGAGAACAGTGTAAGTTGATATCAAAGTCATGTATGTACGGAATCTGAGCTTAGATCATGGTATAGCATCTATTTGGACCCAGTTTTAAAGATGATTCAGATATGAAAATAAATGCTGTTCAATTTTCTTCGATGCACCTTTTATTCAATATCGGCAAAAGAAAAAATTGTACTTATTTAATAAGCATGCAGTTGATTTTAAGTGGCGCACTTGGAATTTTTACGAAGCAGGTCACCACAAAGGAGCTGCGGATGATGTAGAGGCATGCTGAAGAGGAAGGCTGATTGTAATATTATGCAGTTATAATATAAAGGATGCTACTAAATTTTTAATTCCTTTAAAGATACAACTACGGTGAGATTATACTTAATTAAAGATAAACAGATTGAAATAATAAAGTAGATGGGAAGTGCCAGGTTCGATCTTAGGCCACGCTCATCAACCTAACTATGCAGAGTTTTCTGTGGAAATCTCTGACACTCACGTAAATGTATGCTAGGACTCCTTAGAAAAACAATCATGTAAGGGCAATACATTTATTCCTGGGACCCCAGCGAAGTCGGCCTTTAATCCAACAATAACTGAAAGCTGAAAATATCTAATGCTTACTTATTGGCTTCATCAGAAACTGATGAACTATGTCCATGGATGAAGAACTGAGAAAAATAAATATTTCAAAAAGATATAAAAGCTGGAGTCCATGTGCTTGCAAAATTCAACACAGATGGTACTCATTATAAATTAACATTTAAATATGCTGTAGTAACACAAGAAGATATGAATGATGCAGAAGTAAGAGTTATTAGTTTGAAAAATTGCTAATAATAGTGCAAATTTATTCAAAGCTGATGATTAAGATAATTCATACATAGAATTTGATCAGATCATTGAAATGCTACCTGAGCCCACACTTAAATTGCAGGGTGTGCAACTATATTAAGAATTTCCATGTAGTGAGAAGGCATAAGAACATATATCAAGAATTGTGTAAAACACCATTAAATCGCTAAATAATGTTTGCAATTTTTTTTGGCTCCCTCCCCCCCTCCTATTTTAAAAGGAAAAAATGACTAGTATTATAAAATACTTCTACTCCGTTACAGAAGGTGTCCACTCTGTTGCAGAATATGTTCACTATGTTACAGAAGCTTATTTTATCATTATTAAATGAAAGAAACATAGTAATGCAAAATATGAATGTATTTTATTTTAAATATGAATTATAGTCCTTTTATAAAACATAAAAACAAGAGTTATGTAAACCAAATATATAACAGAAAAATAAACTTTTTTCTTCTGTTGTATCATAATTCGTAACATAGTGGACTATAATATAAGAAAAAATATAAATAATTATATTTATGATAATTTTTACAATGTGTATGACAAATTTTTAAATATTTGCATATATTTACAGGTGTAAGCTAAATCTAAATGATTAATTATCACAGATAAATCAAAAAACATTTATGTAACAGAGTGGACAAAATTCTCCATTTTTTGAGAGAAAACGAAGAAAATCCTTAAAAATTCTTGATTTATCAAATTAAATTTTATGCCATAATAAAGTATGCATTCTTGGCTATCATTGGAATATAAAGTTCTTTTGCAAATATTATTTTTATTTTTTAAGTTTTAAAATGTGAAATTTACATTTTTTTTTCAGAATGATCCATATATATATATATATATCCCTTATTTCTTTTCAAATTTACAATATCCAGCCAGTAATAGCTTTTTGTTGCATACCGACAGGACTAGGTTCTACCATACTCATCTGTAGTCTCTCAATTAAAGCTTTCTCAGAATGTATCTGTCTAGGCAAGCTAGGTGTTATCTGTTGTCTTGAAATTTTCCAAGGTATCGAACATCAGACCTATGTAAAGATAGTTTCCTATTCCAAGCGGAAGGCTTTGTGCCTTCACATTTCTCATACCCTCCTTTTCAAACATTTTGCTTTATTTATTGACGAATTTTACTAGCAGCAGTTTTCTGAACCAATTTAGATTCTTTTGTGAGGAGGGTGAGGTTTGGGGGGAAGGGGGGGGGGAGAGGGCTTTTTTATCAATGTATATTTTTGTAATTTTTTTTTTTTTTTTTCCCAATCTTGCATAATTTTGTACTTTTCTTTCTTCGTTTCAACATTTCGGGTGCCGCCCTTAGGCATTGCCTGAGTTGCTTAATGCCTAGCGACGGCCCTGCTTTTAACTGGTTTCTGCAACAACCAGATTTAAAAAAAAAACTTTCCCACACAGCCACTTACATCTATAAGTCTCTCTATTCTAGGCATCTATAAACATCCTATAGATATCTATTAGCACGTCAAATGTCATTCTTTTTTTTACGTCCATTATATGTCTACTGAATCGCCAAATATCCATTATTTGGACTTTTAGACTTTTCTTAGATATTGAATGCAGATACCAAATTTAGAGATCTACTGAAAGTCTAATAAATGTTGTTGGACATAGATATTTTAATATAAAAAATTGGACATTATTTAAACATTGAATGGATATATATACCATATTCAGAGATCTATAAGAATATCTAATAAATGTTATTAGACATATTATAGATATCGTAATAATTAAAATTGGACATTTTTGGACTTTTCTTAGACATTGAACAGAGATAATACACTAAATTTAGAGATCTACTGAACATCTAATAGATGTTGTTGGATATATTATAGATTTTTTAATATCCAAATTTGAATATAATAAAATGTATAATATATAAAAATTCATGTTTTAAGGTTTTTGAAGGTGTGAAATCAATTATGCATGCACTTAAAAGTAAAATTATTCATAGGCATCGAGTGTGCACAGCATGTACAGGTTTGCACTGCCATAGGCTGTAACGACCCGAAGCAATACTTTCACTGTTCGATTTTTTTTTTTTTTTTTTTAACTTGTAAAAATATAGTGATTTATTTAAAAATAGTGACCTGCTAGTGGATGAAGCTCACTAATTAGTATTAAAATTGCCAATGCACTTACCCACAATTTGTCATCTTTCCCAGGAGGACTTTTTTGAATAAAAGCTCCATAATATGTTGCTATATTTCTATGATGGGAATACTAAAAAGATATTTACATCATACTATAAGTAACATTTTAAAGCAGTTTAAGAAAAGAAACTTCAAAATCACAAAGAGCATGAAACCATTAATGGCAATATGCAACGTGAAAATATAAAACTTCAAAATTAAAATCAAAAGCATAGATTTAAGATACATATAAGAAAATGAGTTGCAAATAAACTTAGCTACTTAAATATTATAGTTATAAAACAACAATCTATTAAAATCAAAATATAAAAATAATGATTTTTCTTAATACAGGTTTTTTCAGATTTTTTTTATTAATACAGACAAAAACTGTCCGCAAGTCATTTTTGTGTGTCTGCGACTATGTCGTCATGTCGCGGTGTTTCTGCCACTGGGATGATAGCAAATTCTAACTATATAATAATTTTCCGAAAAATTGAAGTAAACATCAGTTGGATTTTTGGAGGATAGTAAGATGAGTTAAATTCATAGAAAAAAATGCATATTAAACTTTTAAATATTCAATATGGAGCAAAGCTTACCTTCTTTAATACATTAATTTCTAACTTGATTTCTTCCTCTTCATCCTGAAAATAGGATTTTAATAAGATATATTAAAATTTACACCATTGGAGATAGCCTGAAAAATACTTTTAAAGAAAAACAAAAAAATTATTGAAAGAAAAAAATTATACCTCAGTTACATCCATAATTTTAATAGCAGCAAGCTGTCCCGTCTTGGTATGACGTCCCTAAAATTAAATTTATACCATTAATAGAAAATCTAATGAAAATGTTCAATAATTCTTTCTTAAATTCAAAGGAAAATAAGATATGAATTAATCAGAATTATTTAATTCAACTGCTTTTCATCTATTTAAAAATAGATTGATTTGAAACAACACATAGAATTTAATAATGAATTATGTAGATATCTTTATTAAACAACTTCTACTCAAACAGTCACAAAATTAATACTGCATAAAAAATGTCTCATTTATTAATATATATATTATACATAGAATAACACTTAATCTGAATTAGTCTCTGCGTTCGCATGTTAGGTGAAAAGGTTGTATTATTCACTCCTCAGAAGGTACTAATTTAACTATACATTATTTACTAATAATTAAATTATATAAAAGTATATATTCAAATGATAGGATACACATTATGTTTACATAATGTTAAAACGTTATTGACATCCTTTTGTAACAAAATAAATATTCTTTTAATAATCACATTTATATTCATTAAGTTAGTTTTTTGACAATAACACAAAATCACTTATTTGTGATTTAATGAGTTTTGCTACATTGCTTCTCAATAGCTATCATTGACCTAAAGCCGTTTCAGTTTATAGCCTTAGATTAGAGTCTTGCATGGGTTGAGTAACACCTGACCCAATACAACAGATGAATTTTAAAACCAATCCGAACCCAACCAAAAATTTTTCATCATCCAAAACCAGTTTTCTTTTTACCCAAACCCAACCCAAAAAACTAAATGTACATTGGTTCTCATAATTATAGGGACACCCGTTTTTCTATATTAACACTACTATTAACTGAACACTACTATTTAAACAAATATATTTTTTATTAATTTGAATTTCATTAATAGATTATATTTAAAAAGTTTTATCATTTTTCTATCTTAAAAAACTTTAAATACGGTCAAAAAGATGATTTTTTAGGTGTTCACAATTATAAGGACAGCTCGAATCTTAGTAGTTTTTTTTTCAGTTATTCTTTAAATTAATATTTTATGGGTCAGTCAGACATTCTCTCTGGTATATATATATATATACATTTTTTTTTTAATATTCAGTTTCAATACCATTTCGTACAGCATAGACGATATATTGAATACATTTAAACTATTTAAAATTGCTTTCCGCTTGCATACACAGAAGTTTCTTTCTTCAAACTATTTCTTATTGCTCTAGAAGTAGAACAAAAATGTGTCTTGTTGAAAAAAATATTATTACCCCCCAAAATCTAACAAAAATCTGAGAATTCCACGTTTAAAATTTGTGGATATTCTCTTGATGTCCATAATAATAGAAAAAATTACTAAATTCATTCTGCCTTCAGTAGAAAAAGCTGCCCAGAGCACCATAGATCCACCTTTAAAATGCCCGATTCATATCTGCCTTTACAAAATCTGCTCTGTCTTTCGCTATCTTCAGATCGTGCCAGTAACTGTTAAAACCATTTGGTTAATCAAGAATAAAATGTTTTTCATCCGAAAATGCAACACTTTACCATTTAATATTGTCTTTATTCAAATTTAACACAGACGTTCTTTCCCCCATTAAATGCTTATTGATTATTACAGGTTTTTTATTCATTTTAATATATTAATTATTTTAAGCATGCATAAATGTGGACCCCAACCTTTCATTAAAAATTACGAGCAAATTCAGCAGCAGTCATTATGAGTAGGACATTAAGAGGAATTATGAGTCTTCGATCTCTGTAAAACAACTCAGATTTTGCATCAGATGACCCTCCTATCGAACCAGCAGTTCAACGTTTGACCACATTTCCTTCAGCAATTTTAGATTTTCGAATTTCATTAGAAATTCGGCGGATTGAAATTATCCTTCCACTTAAAAAACACATTTATCATACTTCACTACATGAACGTTTTTTTTTTTTTTCGAGGAATTATCAGTAATGTCCATCCAAGAAAAATTGAAGGCTTATATATGAATTAATCTAGCCCAGAAGTTAACAAATTCGCATGTCAACTATAATTTATCCACTAGTAAGTTAAATAAAACAAACAAATCTTGATTGTCCCCAGGGCCGTAGCGACTGCCCCCCCATACCCCCCCCCCCCCCCCCCGGGTGGGGAGGGGGGACTCTCACAATTCGATTATTAAAGATTGAAAAAAAATAGTAAAATTTATTGTATTTTTGGAGGAAAAAAAAAAACGAAAAAGTAGATATATGTTCGTTCAAATTTTCTTCAAATATTTTTTTTTTCGAGTTTTTAAAAAGCACCAAATCTTTTTCCTTGTACGGCAGAGAAAGTATTTTGTGGGTCGAATTTTTGAAACAGATTTTTATATTTACACATTTAGAGCCCAACTGATTCTGAAAAGACTTTTAGCGTTTGGTCTCTGTGTCTGTCTGTGTATCTGTTATCACCATAACCCAAGAACTATAAGTAGGAAGTTCAAACCCAGAATTATAAATCTGTTCATATGGAAACGATACTTGAAAATTTCTGTTAAATCTAAACTACTAATTTGTCTACAGGAGCATTAAAAAGAATTCAAATGTCATCCGTGCATTAAATTAAAACACATAATATGCAGCGAAAAATACTCAAACACTTTATTACAATTTTCTGTTTTGCTTTTTTAAGATTTCGCTTGCTTTAATTTATTTATTACCCAATGTTCGGAAAGTCGTGGAGTCACTCCATATATATATATTTTTTTTTGGGGTGGGGTGGGTGGGGGGGGGGAGTAACCACTTCTAATAAGTTTGTTTCAAGTAACTATTGAGATTTCATATTTATTGTAATGATTCTAAAGCTCCCCATTAATATGATAACTTATACTTTAACGAAGTTAAATATACATATTAAAACAGAAATTGATACCTTACATATCACTTCGTTCATGGCAGAAAAGCTAAATTATGGGTCCGTTATGTCGATGACGTTTTCGCAATAATAAAAGTAAATCACAATAGTACCGATATTTTAAATCAGCTCAACCAACTCGATAAAAATATCAAATTCACAGCCGAAGAAGAAAATAATAACGAAATCAATTTTTTAGATGTTAAAATAACTAAACACATCAATCACTTTAAAACCACTGTTTACCGGAAGCCCACCGCGAGTAACGAGATCATTAACAATAAAAGCAAAACACCATACAGATACAAATTAAACGCAATACGGAGTTATATTAATCGAGCCATCCTCATATGTTCAGACAAATCAGCATTAAGAAAAGAACAATTTCATAAATAAATTAACGGTTGAGGCAGGATACCCTAAAAAGTTAGTAAATCAATTGTATAGAAAGCGAATAAAACAGTTAAATAGTATTCCGAATGCACAAAAAACCCATACCCAATATACTTTTTCTATTCCGTACAATCAGGGCATTTCAAATAAAATAAAAAACACAGCTAGCAAATTTAACTTAAACATACCAATAAAACCCAACCCTAACATATTTCAACTTATAAGAAGCGATAAAGATCCAATCCCCCCCACTGAAACTGCTGGTATTTATAAAATCCCCCTCAAAAATCAGGAAAACAGAGAATACAATTATATAGGTGTCACAAAAAGAAAAAGAAAAACCCGGATTAAAGAGCATCAGAACGATATTAAATTTAACCGCAACACTACCGCTCTGGCCAAAAATTATCTTGAAAATAATGTTAAAATCGAATTTGAAAATGTAAGAAAATTAGCTAATTACAATAATCCCACTTACGCGTACATAAGAGAGAGCATCGAGATAGCGCATAACCCTGACGTCATTAACGACCACGAATCGACGGAGGTAAATGAAATCTGGCGGCACCTACTCATCAATAAAAGAAAAGAACAACTTGTCAGTGACTGCCATCCACGGAGTGCAGACGGCACCGCCGAAGAAGGGGATCCCCTTCGAAAAAAGCTTTTCTGCCATGAACGAAGTGATATGTAAGGTATCAATTTCTGTTTTAATATCCCCATTAATAATTTAATGGGAAAAATTACATATGCCTTAATTAACCATACCTGCCAACATCCTAATTAATATTCCGTAGTGTTATTAGTACTGCCCTTTCTTTCATACCAGTAAATTTTTAGAGTTATATTCTTCAAATGCAATTACGATTAAATAATAAGAAAAATACTTTAAAAAAATACTGGTGTGAAAAACAAGGCGGGACTAAGAATACCATGGAATATTAATTAGTGTGTTGGCAAGTATAATTAACTCTAAGGAGTGCAATCTACGGCTACGAACACAATAAGTCTTGATTAATCCATTCAAAGCACCTTTATTTCGTTCAAGTCATGATCGGAGAAGGAAACAGACTTTATGAAAAGTTCCTGTGAACTGCCGTTTATTTGACAGGAATGAGCTGTAAGAATTTTCGGCAGCTAAACTTCGTGCAAGAACTGCTCCGTTTGTTTGTGCCCTGCTTTTGCTTTTTGTTCCAAATATCCATGACTCTAATTGGTTTCTAGTCGCTCATAGAAGTAAGTCCAGGCTTTTATTTTGTGTAATTTCCAATCGCAATCAAAGTAAGATTGCATTTACGATTGCAAAATTATCTTAAAGTTGCTCCCTTTTTTTATTCTTTGCGTTATGTTTGTCAAGCAGTGAAATGACGTTTACCGGGAAAATTCTTAAATTTTCGTAATAATTATTAGTAATCTATAATTTTCAATAGTGTTTTCTCAAATTAAATTTAATAATTTTATATCATTTCACCTATGGGCAAAACCTAATGACGGATGACAACAGCTAAGCTATCTAGACCAGATGTTTTATTCGAATATCTAAACAAATACTTCATTGATTATCTTGAAACTTCAGGAGTAAAAAAACATGGTATACCACATATATTTCAGTGAATATTTTTATTCCTAAGGGTAAAAGAGGACAAGTCACAAATTAACCAAAAATAAACAATCTTTAGGTTTGGGATCACCTTGTTAAAAATAACGTTTGAAATTAGTTGTAGTTATAGAATATGATTATCAGCCTTCTTTTAACAATAGATATAAATTTATATGAGAATTGCTCTTATATTAACAGGGATTCAAAGGTCCTTTTAATAATGTCAACAGGTTTTCATTCATTTTTTGTTTAAAATGTGAAAAGGTTTTAAAACAAAAGCAATATAACTTTTAAAAATTTGACACATATTAGACACAGTATATTGCATTCAAATCATAAATATATCAAATATCTGATGAAATATAAGCATATCGGATGAAATATAAGCATTTATATTAAATGATTTTTGACTGTGCATGTGAAAGTGCTAGCTTATTTTCTTTTTCTTTTTGCATAATTTATTAGCCAAATGTATAGACAAAACAAATATCTTTTTAAACCCAAAAATATATTGTCGATAGAAAAGTTTATTTTCATGTACTTTCAAAAACGTGCAAAACGCTAATGGGTTTTACCCATATTTTTATTTTGAATCTATGAACAGTCGTGGATATAAATGAAGTCACACTATGATTTTCTCAAAAAATAGAAAACATTAAAAACTATTTTCTTACCAATTATGTTTTAGTAAAAATTATCTTTAGAATATAATGACAACTACAAATATCAAATTAATATTTAAATTAATAAACTTGCAAAAAAAAGTATGTTTATGGTAATATAATTTGGAATAAAATGTATCTCTCTGAATATTACTGACTATACGTAAGATACTAAAGATTACCAATACATATATATATATATTTTGTACAAGATCCGAGTTTTAATGATATTTTCTTGTGGAATTTTTTTTAGTTATTTATTTGTTTTTATTTTTTTTAGTTATTCTATACATTTGGCTAATAAATTATGCAAAATAAGTTTTGCTAGCGTTTGCGCATGCGCAATTAAAAACTATTTACTAAAAATGCTCATATTTCATAAGATATTTGAAATTTTTATGATCTGATTGCAGTGTACATCAAATTTTCTAAAAGTGACATTGCTTTGGTTTTAAAACCCTGCATATCTACATATATAATAACAGAAGGTGTTTGTGTGTGTATATATTCGGTGTTTTTTTAAGAAAACTGCTGATCGCAGGTCTACACAAATTTGCATGTAGGTTCGTACTGACCATTTTTTGATATAAAAATAAATATAATTTCACACTAATTATGTATAAAAATTAAATTTGCATATGCATATGACAAAATGATGTTATTATAACTTTAAAATTAAATATACAATAATAAAATAATAATTCAGCATGTTTTTTCCGAATTTCGTTTCATAACCTTTTTAATATAACCCAATTCTAAATTTTGTTTTCTTTTCTTTTTTTTTAAATAGCATGTTTTTTACATGGATAGTATGCTTGCCATGAAAGCTAATTAAGCATTATATGAAAGATTTTTCTTACAGATAACCCTGAGCGAAATTTTTAATTTTGACATTGATGTATACGGAAAGTTTTTCACCTAGAACCCTACTTTAGAAGCAGCCATTTTAAGCCAAGTAGTGCATAAAAAAATTTACATAAATTATAAAATATTGAAAAAAAAATAAATAAATAGAAACAATAATCGCATAAATAATCTATTTTGGTCTAAAATGGCAGCAAAAACTCAAAAATCTCCAAAGGCAGCTATAATAAAGCTGTACCATGTTCAGGTCTACATATTTATTTTTCTATATACCAGCCACTATTTAACTAACTATAAAATATTTAAAATTGAAAACATATATAATCACAAAAAATTAGTTGCCCCATGCGGTAGATGTAGTGCGTATAGTATATTGCAATATTATATTTGGCATGAAATTGCTGTCATTTTATGGTCCACCAGGCTAATCAAATGAAATAAAATGAAAGTAAATAATATATATAGTGTGTGTAGTGTTGTTCAGATTCAATTGGAATTAAAATATAAAAGACTTCTTCAATTTGTTCGATACCATCCGTTTTGAAACAGCCGAATAAATACACAAATTGAAGAATTGAAGCCCATGTATAATGCATTATCGCAAGTAATAGGAATAAGTACCTAAGAATTTGCGGCTGAGGAAGATGTTTCGGAAGGCAGCGGCGATCCAAAGTGATCTTTTGAGTAATTTCAATGGATTTTCTTTTTATTTTTTGTTGTAATGCGAGTTCCATTAAATTGAAATTCTTGAATATATATATAGCTGACATTTATTAAAGACGATAAACAAGACTATTTACATTACACACATTCAAAATACGTAGAATTAAACATTTTTAAATGCAGATTATCTTTGTACTTTTTAGTTTTTTAACCACACAGGTAATAATGGCCACCAAGGCCGGTGCACACAGCTACATTCTTTTTTCAACACTGGGGTGCCTCACCGGGAGCAGTTGGAGAGCTCTCTTTCATGCGCATGCAAGGCGCATCTGTTTTATTTATTAAAATGAATCGCTCGCTACTCCAATACACACCCCTTGCGAGCGACGCATTTTAATCTACACAAAAATAAAAAATATAAATACAAATATAACATAATACAGGATGAACACATAAAAATAAAAATATATATAATTAAGAAATTAAAGAAATATTTTCCATTGAATATAATAGTTTTTCTTCGTTTACAGCCTTTGTCAAGAAATCTGATATTAAGGCTTCACTTGGAGTATAATATAGATCAATTATTCTGTCTCTGATCAGGTCCTTTACAAAATGTAACCTAAGATTTATATGTCTACATTTGGTTGATGATCTTGTACAATTAGCCCATTGTATGGCTGCTTGACTATCTGAACTCAGTGACACAGTTTTGTTTATAAAATTTTTTAAGTTTAATTCCGATAAATTTATTATCCATGTTATGTCCTTAGAGATTTCTGAAATAGCAAACAACTCGGCTTCACAAGTTGATAAACTTACACTTTTTTGTTTATGACACTTCCATGATATTAATGAATTACCCAACAAAATTACACCACCAGAAAATGATTTTCCATTTTCTGCGTTCCCCCAACTTGCATCTGAACTTGCATTTAAATACCCAAATTCTGTACTAAAAAATAATTTTTTATCTTTAGTTCCCTTTAAATATCTTAAAACCCTTTTTGCAAGTAAAAAATGCCTTTTTTCAGGCTTATGATTAAATTGTGACAAATAAGTAATTACAAAAGCTATGTCTGGACGTGTTCTATTAGATAAATATAATAATTCACCTATAATTTCCTGGTACATGTTTACATCAATAGTTTCATTTGTAAGTGGTAAGCTTTTATCTTCTCCTTTAACAATTGGGGTTTTTACTGTTTTACAATCACTTAGATTGTGTTTAGCTAGTAATGACTCAATGTATTGTGTCTGTGACAAATAGATACCATTATTATTTTGTAAGATTTCTATACCTAGAAATTTCAATTTATTATTTTCATGTAATTCAAATATTACTCTAATTTTGGAGATTATATCTTCATACATTTCTTGATTATTACTGAAAATACAGAAATCATCAACATAGATGCTCAAAATAAGAAATTTATCATTATCAGTTTTAATGAATATGCAATTATCTGAAGCTGTTTGTACTAATCCTAATTTTTCTAATTCAAATTTTATTTTCAAACACCAGTTTCTCCCACTCTGTTTTAAGCCATAGATGCTTTTCTTTAATTTACATACTTTTCCTGTACCTATAGACCCTTCAAAACCCTGCGGTGGTAACATGTATACATTTTCCTCTAAATTACTGTATAAATATGCAGTTTTAACATCAAAGAATTTTACAATTAAATTTAATTTAGCGGCAATTGCAATTAGCAAACTGAATGTTTCCATGCACAGAACAGGTGAGAAAGATTCCGAATAATCAACGTTTTTAATTTGATTATAGCCCGCTGCACATAACCTTGCCTTAAAAATTATGTTACCTGAATCATTTTGTTTCTTAGTATAAACCCATTTGCTTTTTATTAATTTCGCGTCAGTTGGCTTATCAACGATCTCCCAAATATTATGTTTATTTAATGAATCCATTTAATTTTGCATCGCAATTTCCCAATTTTACCAATTAATATCAGTTTTTGCTTCTAAACAATTATTTGGGACACTTTCCGTAAAATTACTCACTATCTGTTTATTTTTTATTCTTTCACTTCTTCGTAATTCCAAATTACTTCCGGCTTCAAATCTGCTCTCCTCAATTTGCTTCCTCCCTGTTTCGCTGGTGTTCCCCTGTTCATCACCAGACATAGAGGGTTTTAACATGCTACTTTCTTTCGTTTTCTCATCAGAGAGTTGGAAATGCAGAATTTTGTTCTCTGTTGTTTGTGTTTCGATTTCATTTGGGGATGAATCATAGAATGATTGAATATCCCAGACATTTTTTTCTCAAAAAATGGACTGCCTTTTAATGATTTGTTGAATTTGACCGATCTTTCCTCAATTACTTTTTTACTTTCTAGATCATAAATTCTATACGCCCTACGTTCACGGCTATACCCTAGAAAAATTCCCCTCTTCCCTGGAATTTCAAATTTATTTCTCAATACTTTAGGGATATGAAAATATGCTACACAACCAAATTTTCTTAAGTAATTTAATTTAGGTTTTTTACCGGTCCAAATTTCTAGGGGTATTTTATTTTTTCCTTTACGTGGTGTTACATTAGAAACTCGTGTACTAAAGTTTATACCTTCTGCCCAAAAATATAATGGTAATTGACTTTCGTATAATATAGTCCTAGTTCTTTCTAGTAATACTCTGTTTCCACATTCTGCTTTACTGTTCGATTCGCTATTATAAGGAACCGTTTTTTCGTGTGAAATGCCGGAATTAGATAATTATCCAATTTTTCATTTACAAACTCCAGGCCATTATCTGACCTGAGCCTTTTGATTCTTTTACCAGTTAAATTTTCATGTTTACTCTTAAAGTTGCAGAATGTTTCATATACCTCACTTTTATTTTTCAAAAAATAAGTAAATTACATGCCAGAAAAATCATCCACTAAAATCATAAAATATTTAGCACCCCCTAACGACACAGGATTAATAGTGCAGCGTTGCCGCTTTGATTGCAGCACTCGTGCTTACTTTGTTCGCCTGATGAAGGGTCATGGTTTTTTCGACCCGAAACAATTGTTGCGAGTTTATTGCATTTTATGGTGTTTATTCAAAGTTTGTAAGTAATAACAGGATTAATAGGCCCACACAAATCTATATGAATCAATTCTAGAATTTTGGAACTTTGTTCTATATTAACAGGTGGATGATTTTTTCTAGTTACCTTACTTATATCACAAATTTCACAATTAAAATCATTTATGATATCTATGTTTATATAATCACTCATTTTAAGCATATAGTTAGGATTTAAATGGCATAATCTACTATGCCAGGTTTCATAATTAATATCATTCATCACAACATTACATTCTTTACTAGTAATTGGTTCTAAATTAATTTCAAGTTTGTTATTTCTATATGCTTTAGTAACCAACTTATTATTACTATCAAAAATTAGTACAGAATTTTTAGTAGATTTTATACTACATCCTTTATCCATTAATGAGGTTACCGACAAAAGATTATATCTAAGATAAGGGACATAATAAACATTTTCGATAGTTAAATAAATAGGATATTTACTTACGGTTTTTGCTTTGACGCTTCCGGTGCCATGGCACTTAATTTTTGCATCCTTACCTGCCAAGTAGATATCTTTATTTTCTGTTTTAAATTTATCAAACCAAATTTTATCTTTTATCATATGGTCGCTCGCCCCAGAATCTAAAACGAAAACATTATCACACAATGAATCAATAGTAGAAGCACTAAAAACAGAATTATTTTTTTCTTTTTTCTTATCAAAGCGGGAATTGTTTTTTCTATTTTTCTGTCCTTTATAGCCATAAGAGTTAAATGTTTTTTGGGAATTGTTTCTATAAAAACAGTCCTTGGCAAGATGATTACTCCTTCTAGAGATATAACAAAGTTTTTTGTTCTAGTCCTTTTTTACGAAGAACGCTTCGGGATTATTTTGTTCATTATGCGGACTCAAGTTTGCTTCTTCCTCTCTTAAAATGTCTAAAACTTCCTCCATAGACTTTTCCCTTTGTGTTTTCAACACATCTCTGATTTTGATAAAGTTTCCCGATAGTCCTCTTACTGTGTAATAGACCAGCTCTCTTGTAGAAATTTCCAATCCTAACGATTGACATTTTACAGCTAGTCCTTTTGAACGTGCTATATAATCATTTACAGGTTCATTGTGTTTCATCAGTAAGTTTTTCAGTTCATTTCCGGCGTCTATTCTTCTATCCTCTAATTGCCCAGTAAAAGTGTTATTTATTTTTTCCCATAAGATTTTGGCATTTTCTTCATTAGAAAATTGAAGAGCGTGTTCGTCGGATAAAGAAAGCTTCATATAGGCGACTGCATTGGAGTTTTTAAGATCCCATTCTTGAGATTCCGCTGCATTCAGTCCTTCTGGTTTCACCGTTGTAATTACAGAATTGAGTCTCTTAATTGATAGAGCCGCTTTTATTTTCATGGCCCATATAAAATAATTGTTACCGTTCAACTCCGGTATATTTATTCTATCCATTCCTTTCCTTTAGGATAATTATTTCAGCAATTTTGATTTCAAGAATTTCCTTCACAACCACGCTCTGCTACCAATTGTTGTAATATGAGTTACATTAAATCGAAATTCTTGAATATATATATAGCTGACATTTATTAAAGACGATAAACTAGACGATTTACATTACACACATTCAAAATAAGTAGAATTAAACTTATTTAAATGCAGATTATCTTTGTACTTTTTAGTTTTTTAACCACACAGGTAATAATGGCCACCAAGGCCGGCGCACACAGCTACATTCTTTTTTCAACACTGGCGTGCCTCGCCGGGAGCAGTTGGAGAGCTCTCTTTCATGCGCATGCGCAATTAAAGGCGCATCTGTTTTATTTATTAAAATGAATCATTCGCTACTCCAACATTTTTTATTTATAAAGTGGTTTAAAAAAGTGATTATGTTATTAATTTATTTAGATATTGTGACCATTGAAGCAGGCGAAGCCTGCTAGTTATACATAAATAATGTACTAAAAATTATCTACGTTAAAGAAACCTTTATATCTCCGTTAATATAAGTGCAACTCTCAAACAAGTTGACTAATTAAAAGAATGCCCATAATCATATACTATAGCTGCAACTCATTTCAAGCATTATTTTTTACAGGGTAATCCCAAAGATTATATATATTTTTATTAATTTATGACTAATCCCTTTTCAGTCTTCGAGGAAAAACTTTCGGTGAAATATATGTGCTTTAACACGTTCTTTTAACCCTTAAAATTTTAAGAGAATCCATGAAGTATTCTAAGCATTAGATATTCGAAAAAAAAAATCTATATAGCTTAGCTATTGTCATCCATCTTAGATTTTGTGCACCAGTGTGTACTGATTATATGCATAAGTATCAGGGTAATTGTATCATTATAAAAGTAAAATCTGATATGGAAATCTCAATACAGTTTTTCTTCTAAAATAATAGGAGGAGGCCCCCAGACGAATTTATGGGGGGAGCCCCAGAATACGTTCCTACGGCCCTGATTGTCCCTATAATTATGAGCATCTAAAAACGTGGAGAAAAAAATATTTTACATTAATTTTTATCAATTTTGTTTCATATTAAAAAAAATTATAGCAGTTTTGGTTTTTAGAATACTAGATATATTAAGTGCACTTAGTATAATCTTGTTCACAATTATTTTTACATTAGTTATTTCAAAACATAAAGTGTCCTTATAAATATGAGAAGGAGTATATTACTAATTTATTTAAAAATGAAGCAAAACTTTTTTAAATTATAAAATAAGGTAAATTTTCATTGACACACAATTATTTTAAAAAGAATTAAAAATATAATTATATTAAGTTAAACATTTGAAAATCTGAACAAAAATGAGCTTAAGGTTAAGTGTTAGTAGTTTATTGTTAAATGCATAGGTACCATATCTCTGTTTAAATATGAATTTGATTAAATTCATGAAATTATTTAAATATGAAAATTATCATATTAAAAGAACTTTTCAAGAATTAAAAATGTAATTAATCATATTAAGTTAAAATTTTTAAAATCTTAATAATTTTTAACCATTTATGTTAGTTGTGAATTTGAAATGTAGGTACAAAAATGAGGTTTAAGTTAAGTGTTAGTAACAGTGGCGTATGCAAGGGGGGGGGGGGGTTTAAACCCCCCCCCCCCTTGACAAAATGTATGATAAGAAAAATTAGGCTGTTCCTTACATTTTTTTTTCACATTTCAGGCGGAAAAAATGTATGGCAAGCGTAGAATATTTTTTTCTACGAAGTGGTTTAAAATTATGACTAACTTTTTTTTTTCATTACTCTGCGATAAACACGCCTGAAAATAACTAAATTACGTCATTTGCGTGGCGCGAAACATGTTTCCCCTGAAAACAATTCTCTGAAAGGATTTCACCTTTACGAGTTCATACTCAAGGACAAGAGGGGTCGACCATATGGGGAAGGGGCGAGCATTGAAGTAGTGACCTTGAAGGAGTGACCCAAACAATACCCCAACAGTAGAAGACATTTTAAATGAACTAGCGAAAACGTCTCGTCGATTAGACTTCGCTCTGTAAATAAGAAAATTCAATGAAATATTTTGCGTAACTATGTATTGAATTTTATGTTTTGTGTAGCAGTTTGTGTAGGCTCTACGTTATTCGTCGCTAATTAAAGATTTTTTAGTTTGATCTTATAATTGGTGAGTTTGTTTTACTATTTTTCATTTTCTTACTCTTATTTTCGGCAAGTAATTATTATATTTTAAAATATTGGTAAACTTAATTAAAAATAAACTTAATTAAACTTAATTAAAAATAAACTTAATTAAACCTAAATAAACTTAATTAAACCTAATTAAACTTAATTAAAAATGCGGAAGGACGAACCCCCCCCCCCCCCCCCTTGGAAAAATCCTGGATACGCCACTGGTTAGTAATTTATTGTTTAATGCATAGGTGCCATATCTCTTATTTTCAACAGAAACTTCATACCGGAAAGTTTTTATAAATGTTTTGAGTTTAGTTAATGTTATTTATTCGTTGACAATATATGTGACAGATTTCTTTTTAAAAATACTGGTGTTAAAATCAGATTTAAAAATTAGTAATGTTGGCAGCTATGTTAATGCTCCTATGCTGTACATAGCAAATATAAATTAATATAAATTAAGATTATTTGAAGTGTAATGTAATTACAATTTCGCATTTTTCAAACAACCCCTTAAAACTTTGAATATTTTTCTAAACACAAGTCACAGGAAAGAAGGGACTGGATAAAAATAAAATTTATAATTTAATATGCATACAGACTGTTGTTCAATAAAAAAAGAGTCATATCTGAAATCTAATTTTTATTTGAACCAATTTTGTAATCAGAAGTACATTTCTATGAATGTTAGTTTAAGAGATAATTGCTGTAACAACTATTTTGAATCACACAGTATATGTCTAATTGTCAGGGAAGAAAAAGTCTTTAAAATATAACAAATTTGAAATGTTACAAAACTTTTTTTTTTTTAATAAGAATTCACTGCTCTAAATATTTTGACTGTTTAATATATATAGAATGAACAAAAAAATTTTCCATAATGAAGTTTTAGATGTTAAGTGTTAATATTTATGAAATTGGGATTAAACTCATGTTGTAAGTCACCGTGCCATAATTAAAAGAGGTTGTCATATAATCTTTACATTCAAAATGTCATTTTTTTCTACTTAAAGAAAAAAAAAAAAAAGATTAAAAATGTTTCTGAAGACTTCTTTTGCAGGTCTTGCAATCTTACCCCTGGTTACAAAAATTAATGAAAATTCAACCTGCAACCAAACTGATACAGGACTTGAGGACACTCTGAAGCTAAACTTGAGCGTATAATAATAAACCTGGCGAAAAATTAAAAAAAAAATTGTTTTTTCTTTTAATTCCTAAAAATTTTTAATTTTAGGAATTTTTCAAAATCTTTTGAGAGTTTGTTTTCATAATTAACAATTCATTCAATCATAAATTTAAACTTAAAAGAGTCAAACTACAAAATATTTACATATGTATAAAACTAGAAAAACATTTTTAAACTGTTTAAAAAAAAGCACAAAAACTATCCCAACTTGTAACAAAATGCTTTCATTTTCGTACAGTTCACAGAACAATAGCATTGGTTTCCAACAAGCATAGATTACTAAACAGTACTAACAAGGGAAGTATGAATCGGTAAAATTGCTATTGAAACCAAACCAAGCTTAAATTAAAGAGCATGGTCGAAAATATTGGATAGAGTACAAATTTTCTGCAACAACCCACATAGGGGCGAGATATACCCCCTGACAGTTTTAGTTACTTATATAAAAAATGACAAAACATGTACCTTTCCTTTCCAAGCACAGATGGTGCAGTGGTAGAGTGCGCGATTGTGTTACTTGATATTTTTTGTTTTGTTGTAAAGATCTTTGTATGAAATAGGTCCCATTGCAATATCTTTATAATATAAAGAAAATAAAGTGTCATCTGGTGAAAAACAGTGGAATTAGCACTCCTATCTCAAAAACAGTTCAAGATGGGAGAAAGTTAATTACAAAGTTATAGAGCATCATCGATTTACTACAAAAAGACAGTTTTTAGATATTATTGCTAAAAATAGAACACTGAAAATGCGCAGTTGTTTGTTCGCAATTTCCTACACTGTGCACACTTGAACGACGTTGCACACTTTGGAGCATAGCAGATGACACATATACTCTGCGTTTCAAAGTACTGTTACTATAAGCAGTCATATCGATTAGCGCAAAGTCGTTTTCAACCAACTTTAGAAAGGACGGTGTTCTTAATTCGAGCTATGTGTTGTTGGTGGTGTTTGTAAGCTTATAACTTAGTAAGAGATGCTCTAATTAACCGACTTCAAAAAGGAGGAGGTTCTCAATACAAAGCGTATGTTTTTTTGTTTTTGTTTGTTAGCTCATAACTTCTGAACGGATAATCCGATTTTGATATTTTTTGTTTTATTGTAAAGGTCTTGGTCTGAAATAGGTCCCATTGTAATATCTTTACGAACAAAAGAAAACACAGGGTGCCCAAAAAAGTCAGTTTCAACACTTTTAACTGCTGAACAGCTGCAGCTCTAGTCATAAAAATGGTATGTAGGTATAGTAAAATGGATATGTGCAACGCGATTCAACCGCCTACAGCATCTCCTGATGGAAAACGGTGGAGTTAGCATTCCTATCTCAAAAACAGTTCAAGACAAGGGAAAAAAGTGAATTATAAAATTGCAGAGCATCATCGATTTAGTACAAAAAGATAGTTTAGACATTAATGCTAAAAACAGAATCCTTAAAACGTGCATTTGTTTGTTCACAATTTCCTATTTTGTGCACACTTGAACAACAATACACATGTTGTAGCGTAGTGGGTGACATTTATGTTATGTAAAATTCAAAGTATGGTTATTGTAAGCGGTCACATCGATTAACGCATAGACGTTTTACACAGACTTTATAAAGGAAGAGGTTCTCAATACAAACCATGTTTCTTGTTGTTGTTGAAATTTGTCAGCTTATAACTTCGCAAGAGATGATTTAATTTCAATACTCTTTTTGTTGTTGTAATGATCTTTGCCTGAAATAAGTTTCATTATGATTTCATTAAGATGTAAACAAGTTACAGAATACTCACAAAAGTCTGTTCTCATTCTAACTGCTGAGCGCATGGAGCTACACTGGTAAAAGCAGTATGTAAGTATCAATGTTGAAACTTCTGTCCGTCAGCTGCAATGCATATTTTGCTCTTTGTTTGAACTTTACGCTTAGCAATTTCCAGAGCAGCGGGTGACACGTATTCACATTAAAGTTCAATATATACGCCTAACAGAATTTTTGGTTACGAAAACAGTGTATAAGTTCTTTACATTTCTAAAGATATTTTAATTGAACGTATGTTCATTCAATAGATAGTTTTTTGCTCATATCCGATAAAGGCAAAAAAAGTGACAACTTAAAAAAGCAGCATTTGAGAAAAATCAACTTAAAAATAACTTTTTTGTTCACATTGGGTGCATTTCATGTATTTTTCAGTGACAAACCATTTTTTGAGTTATATCACTTTTCTTGGAAGTTGTGATTTGTGAAACTGCCGTCAAAGGTCTTCTGATGTTCTGCTATATGAATAAGTTTTCACTGAAAAAAAAAAAAATATTTTTGTAAAAAAATAGAACCGACTCCAAAAAGCAACTACTATTTCAAACAACTAAAAAAAAAAAAAAAAAAAAAAAAAGTTGGCTCGAAATGAAACTGTAAATGAAGCAGCCTAAAAGTATAAAATAATTTCCTTCCCCAAACAAACTATAACACTACAACTAATCATAACTTTTGAAGTCGGCGCAAAATTAAATAAAAATTGATACCTTTATTCAATACAAAAATCAAATCCTATTCAAAATACACATCTTACATTGCCACCTGCAAAACGCAGCTGAAAACTACTTTGATTCAAGAAAAAAATAAGATTTCGTAAGCAGCAAAAGTTGGCGAAGATGCTGTTATCTGACATCTTTGGTGAAAGAAAAATCGCAAAATTGTCTGGCAAACATATTTAATTTCTTTGGGATATCATTATTATTTTGATAAGGCATATTAAGAGAGCAATCAAGAATATGAAACAATACTTCGTACAATACATATTATGAAAATGTATATCTTAGGTGTATATTTTTGCATTACATTTTGATCGCCAAATCCAAAAGCCACAAAGGATGATAGTTATCAAAGTTATAACAAATTTGCAAAGGAAACTAACTTCGTAGAAACATAAATACCGCATTGTGAAGAATGTTCACTCTTCTATGTAGATGCTACTAATGGACCAATTGTATACAGTGATAAAATAATAAAGGAAACGTGAAAATGGATCATTCGAGACAACTGCATTTGTTTCTACAGATCTAAAAACAAACCTTTAAAACTAATTAAATTTTCTTTAATTTTGCACCGCCTTTAAAAGTTATGATTAATTTTAGTGTTATAAGTTGTTTGGTGAAGGAAATTATTTTATACTTTTAGGCTTAATTTGCAGTTTCATTTCATACGATTTTTTTTTACTTTCTTCTATATGTAATAAAGAGAAAGTATTGGATTCGCGAAAATTTTCGACCTCCGTTTTTTGACGGATCTACATGTTTTGGGATGTCCTGAACACGAATTGATAGTTTTTAAAAAATGTCTGTCTGTGTGTCTGTGGTTTAGTGTTTTCACCGTATCTCACGAACCAATGAATGAAATTCAACCAAACTTGGTATATAGTTGGACCCTGGCGGGGCATTGTGCTGATTAGATTTGGGGATCAATAGCCCTTCAGGTGGCGCTGTGATCGCATATTATGTAAATTTTTAACATGGCAGTATAGGACAAATTTTCGTATTTTTCACCGTATCTCCCGAACCAATGAATGAAATTCAACCAAACTTGGTATATAGTTGGAACCTGACGGGGCATGGTGCTGATTAGATTTGGGGATCAATCGTCCAGCAGGTGGCGCTGTGATCGCAAAATTTCGTATGTTACACCGTATCTCACGAACCGATGAATGAAATAGAACCAAACTTGGTGTATAGTTGGACCCTGACATGGAAAGGGTTTGATAAGATTTTGGGATCAATCGCCCAGCAGATGGCGCTGTGATCGCATTTTATGTAAACTTTTAACATGGCAGCATAGGACAAAATTTCGTATAAATGTACATAATGAGCGTTATTTTAAACTTGTGATTGTAAAATTAATATGAATTATTGATAATAGCAGTAGTTAACAACGAAAACAATTTTGTTCATGTGGGGGCACCGGTTCCCCCCTTGGGGGGGGGGGAGAATTTTCAAGATGGGTATCTTTCGAAAGATCTCGTCAATACCTTTTAAACAAATGGTTGAACTATAAATCTGTGATAATTTAAAACAAAGTTATCGATTTTTTTTACTTTTAACAAAAAAAAAAAAAAAAAAAACCTTAGAAAAAAGATCGTTTTTTTTTTTTTTAAATATTGTTACTGTTTGAATATGTATTACTTTTACAAAAAAAAAAAAAAAAAAAAATAGAAAAAAAATTGTAATTTTTTTTTTTTTTAATATTGTTACTGATTGAATATGTATATAGGAAAATATAGAAGAAAGTCTTGTGGTGGCCACAACATACTAGTTTTTAGTTGTTTGAATAGTAGTTGCTTTTTGGAGTTGGTTCTATTTTTCTACAAAAATATTTTATAATTTTTTTATTTCAATTATTAACGTTTTTAATTATTAATTTAAGAGAAAATATTAACTATATTATTATTTTTCTTTTTAGTGCAGACTATTTATTACCATTTAATTTTTAAACAATTTATTTATTTATTAAATAATAATTCAATGGGAAATAAATTTTTATTACATTTAGATAAATTTTGTTAAGGATTTGTGCTAGTGTTTTATGTAAATTTTCATATTTTTTATCGACGTCATTAATAGCAAAAGTTAGTCTGCTCCTAATTGTATTATTATTCGTGCAATTCTTTACATGAAAAATCTTGAATGACCAACACAGTTATTGCCTAACTATTTGACATCGCATTTAACTTTTAATTCAAATATTCTATTAAACAATTGTCCAATTTGCTGATATCAGAAGAACTGACAAAGTTGAACACAATGACAAAAAATTTCTCAAAATGATTTCACTAATTTATAATTAGTTTACACCTCAAAAAATTCAAACTCTGGGTAAATATGAATTTTGAAAATCTAGTAATCTCGACGAAAAGCCAAATATTTAACAAAATGTTTGTGATTAACAATAATTGACGGTGAACAAAATTGTAATTCAAATAATTGTGATCAATCTTTTTATACTTTTAGTATTGTTCTCATTGTGAAAAATACTTATGATTTTATGATTTTTCTACTTTTAATCAAAATTGTTATAAATTAGAAACTATATTCGTAGCTTTAAACATGATTTTCTTTTTTATAAATAAATAAAATTACACATTTCTTAAGTTCATGGTCAATTCTTTATTAATTAGAATACCCCCCCCCCCCAAAAAAAAAAAAAAAAAAAAAGATCTTAATATAATAAAATATTTTCTCTTAAATTAATAATTTAATTAAAAACGTAAAAAAAATTAATTGAAATAAAAATTAAAACACAAAAAGTCCTTGCGAAGACTTGATTTCAGGCCCTCCATATTACAAGTCACGCACACTACCACTGCACCACCCGTGCTTGCAAAGACACGTGTTTCGTTGGTTTTTATAACAGTAACTAAAACTATTAGGGGGAGCATATCTCGCCCCTATGAGCATTGTTGCGGCAAATTTGCACTCTCCCTTATGTTTTTGACCATGCTCTTTAATTTAGGCTTGGTTTGGTTTCTATGGCAATTTTACTGATTCATACTTCCCTTGTAAGCAAAATTGAAAAGAAACAACAAAAAGCATTCAATTCCATATAATGTGTCAGAACTTTACACAAAATATTTAATGTTTGATTTATTCTCTTAAATTTAAACTTCTATTTTTGAAACATTGATAAATTGAAACATTAATAAATCTAGATTTACATTACTTAAAACATGTATTTAAAATAATTAAGAAAAGTTTGGTTAATTATACTATTTTAGGCACTCTGAGACAAAAATTGTTCAAAAATAAAAACTTGTGATTTTTTTTTCCCCCCCTTATAACAAACAGAAATACATACTTTATAAACTTGTCCATATGTACCATTTCCAACAACTTCAATAAGTTCAAAGATACCAGCAGGATCCTAAAAAATTAATGTTATAAACAAGAAATGAATTATTTTCAAAACAACAAAAAGAAAGTACTATAGATTATCATTCTTCAAATCCATGACATTGCATATATATATATATATATTTTAAGCCTTGGAGAGGGAGGGGGGGCAGTGGCAGATCTAACAAGGAGAGGTCACAACATGGAAAATTCAGATTGGGACGAAATTGCACAGGATTGTAGTATACTATGAGGGTAACAACATATTAAAGCAGTAGGACCCACTATCCACAAAATTTCGAGAAAAAAGCATTTAAAGTTTCAGTAATCTTTAAATACAAGTTATTTCACAAGCGAGTAAGAGCCTCAGTGGTGTGATCCTAAAGCGCGAGTCTCCCACCCAGATGACTCTGGTTTGAGGCTACCTACGGGACTATTTTTTTTTTTTCCCCTTTAACTTTTCATGCAATCTTAACTTTTTATTTATTTTATTTTATTTTACAATTCAATTCAAAATTTGAAAATCTTAATAAAAATTTTTTTAATTTTCTTGAGTATAAAATAACTTTTTCCATTTTTAATATTTATAACTTAAAAATAAAATAAATTTATATAACTTAAAAAATAAATTTTAGTTTTATTTTAACTGTAAAATAAGGTAAAACTAAAGAAACTGTTTTTAATTATTTATCTAAATATTTTATTTTATTTTAGGTATATTTAATTTTATTTTTTAAATTACAAAGAAAAAAAAAATACAGAGAAATGGTGATTTTAATTGCATATATAATTACTATCTAAATTAAATAATTACTTCTCCAATTAATACAGTTTCTTGAAAAATTATAGTATAGGATTTACAATGCTATTAAATTATTACAGGTAAAGAAATGTTATCTTTAAATGTATATTTTAATTGTTAATGAACATCGTTTCTTTTTCAATAACGACTTCCTTTTTTTTTTTTTATCCTGTGCACAAAATCAAATTCCACCTGCCCTTTATTATTAACAAGCTAGAAGTGTTTACGTAATTTATACACATTCAAACCAAATCAGGAAGCTCAAACCAAGATTTAAGTACACCTGCTAACTATTTTAAACTTTGTTTACAGCTTGCTTATTTTTTAATTATTTAAATATTTGTCTGTTTTTCTTTATGTTTCTTATTTAGGGTTTTGTAAAACTAAACTTTACTTTTTAAGTTATAGAAATTTATTGTATTTTTAAGTTATAAATATTAAAAATAGAAAAAGTTATTTTATACTCAAGAAAATTAAATAATTTATTAAAATTTTCAAATTTTGAATTGTAAAATAAAGTAAAATAAATAAAAAGTTAAGATTGTATAAAAAGTTAAAGGAAAAAAAAAAGTAGTCCAGTAGGTAGCCTCGAACACAAATCATCTGGGTGGGAGACAAGCGTTTTAGGATCACACCACTGAGGCACTTACTCACTTGCAAAATAACTTGTATTTAAAGATTACTGAAACTTTAAATGCTTTTTTCTCGAAATTTTGTGGATAGTGGGTCCTACTGCTGTAAGGTGCGCCAAATCTGGCAAACCTGCGCCACCACAAAGAAAAAGGGCAACCCAACTCTCGGAACGAGGAGAGATCTGGAGAGACGGAGTCGGGGGGTTGAAGGAAGAACTAGGATGTGTGCTAGTGTCAGCGAATATAGTAGTTATGAACGAAATATAAGCAAGAATTTATTCTTTGTACATATGGCATTGTAAATACCATCAAATTAATTATGTAATTCATCTGTGATGTGCCCCATTATATCAATTTTAATAAACAACTTGGGACTAATTATGACTTTATTATCATTTGTGTCTCTCACAACTCACTCAGAATTTCACATCCAAGATGTGCTAATTTACACTGGTGTCAGAAGAAAGGATGGTGAAGGGAGACGAAAAATTGATCGTACACATTGTGGTGTCACAGCGGAACGGCCACAATAGCCGGTGGTCAACTGTCATTCAAATAAGATGACGGAATTGGGGCATGCTGTCCTTAAATTCTTGAGTGTTCTATGTTCTAATTAGAGCCTAATATATGGATCCAATATCTGGTGTATATGTAAAGCACCTACGTGTTCTTGTTCATCTACAACGTTTAAGTGCCGTCTTACGATTTTTGAATGATCCAGTGATTTTTGAATATAGTGAAAACAACGAAGAAAGGAGAAAAAAAATCTTGTGTATACAGAGTGCAGTATGCACATTGCACACACCATCACCAATTTTAAAGCGTTCTTTTTGTAAGTGTTCTTTTTCTATGGCTTCGTACGTCCATACATCTGCACTGCACGAAATTTATCCTTGTCGTGAGAACTCTTAAACTGAGTGTTTCGGGACAGTGACATGTATGAATGACTGCATCTATAGTTTTCAAGTATAGTCGTTCTTTCCGTTATTTCTTTTACCTGCACACTAAGGTACTGTAAGTACTATATATTTTTCTTCGATTAGAATTTAAAACATTAAAGAATATCAACAAGTTGATAAAAATAAAGAGAAAAAAAAGGTGTATTAAATATTTTCAATTTATCCAATTATATGGAATATTTTTGATATAAATATTTTTTATTATGGTTATCTCGAGTGTGAAATATAAATGTTTAATTATTTTTAATTAGTACAATTATTATCACAATTTTTATTTTATAAAAAGGTAAAGAAAAATGAATATATTTAGTTTAATTAGACATATTTCAGTATATGTGTAATCGAAATGTATAATAATCATATAGATTTGTTTCTTTTTACCATGAAAACAAAAGTAAGGCAGATGGCCAGACACGTTGTTCTTATTGTATGAGTGGCGCCAATTGAGTCATCATCGGTAGATCGTAAAGATATTTTTTTTTTCTTCAGTTTCATCATATGTGTTCTTTTAATTTGTGGTTAGAAAAGAGTTTTATTTTCTTATTTTGTTATTGCATCTTAGTAAAAGTTAGAAAAATAAATCTATTTCCTGTCTCAGTATATATATAAATAAGATATATATTGCTGTGGGTTATGAAATACTTAAATGATAAATTTATTTATTTTATTTTGTTTTTGAGAAGATAGTTAAAAAGTACTTTTTTTTTTCTCTCTTGTTCATTGAGACTGAATTATTAGAGATAGGAATTAAATAATGATGCAATAAATCTAAGTAATTATTATTAATATTATTTTAACATAAAAGGAAGGATAAAAAAAAAAAAAAAAAAAAAAAAAAAAAATGGATATATATATATATATATTTGTTTATTTGATGACAAATGCATGAGTATAATTAAATAGCTCTGGCTTATTTCTGATAAATGTTTCAGTTTTTTTTTTTTTTTTTTTTTTTTGTTCTCGTATAAAAAGAATTTATCGTATAAAAAGAGTAATGTTTCTTTTGATATTTCTTGAATATTTTGGATATATTTTGCTTTTTATTTTCCTTTTATTGTAAGGTAATTTAGAATTAGGGTGGCCCAGAAAAACAAATAGCGAAAAATGTCTTTTCTAATTAAGAGTAAAAAAGCAGATTTAATTTGTCTGGCACAAGATTATGGGGAAAAGGTTGATGAAAAGTTATCTAAATCGGAATTAAAGGAATTAATTTTAGCTAATAAGTGATATAAAGAGGAAGAGGCAAAAGAATATTTAGATGCTATCATAGCTGAAAGGGTAGAACGGGAACAAAAACTGGAAAATGAAAATAAGTTAAAACTAGAGCAGGAATTTAAGTTACAGACAGAGAGAGAAAGGGAGAAATTTGAATTGGAAAAACTTCGTTTAGAAGTAGAATTGTCTAAGAGTAATCAAAATTTGGTTCAAAATAGTGATCAAACCACGCGTATAAAATCTTTAGATGAAATAGTAAGGATGGTTAGACTTAACAGTTAAGGTTCCTAGTAAATCAGATGGATGGGACTATTTTTTCTCAAGTTTAGAGAAAGCGTTTGTAAATGAAAATGTTAACGACGAATTTAAACCTAAAGTTTTACTTTGCTTATTAGGGGATAAAGTAACTAATCTGTTAGCTAATATTGAAGAAAAGGAATTAAATAACTACGAATCCTTGAAAAAATTAGTGTTACAAGAGTATGAACCTTCTCCAAAATTATGTTTAGAAAATTTTCGTAGGGCGAAACATAATTCTGATGAGAATTTTTCTCAATTTGCGTCCAGGTTAACCTCAATGTGGCTGTATTACTGCAAGGCCAGGAAGGTAAGTGATTTTGAGTTGCTGAATCAGCTCATTGTATCGGATAAGATATTTCAAACCTTGGATGCAGAAACTGCAACCCACATAGGAGTTCCTCAAGGAGAAGATTGGTTCAAGCCAAAGGATTTAGGTAAGCATTGTGATGTATTTTATGCATCTAAGGGTAAGTCCTATGATGGGTCAGTAAGAGCCAAAAGGGATGGATTTTGATAAAAAGGGATATCATTCTAATTTGGGTAAACCGCAATTTAGTGAAAAAAGGTCTGATTTTAACAATCTTTTCCCCAAGAAAAATTTCGAAAAATCAAAGCTCACAGAAATTAATAAACCAACGTGTTTCACATGTGGGTCCGACAAACATTTCAGACGGGATTGTCCAAAAAATAAAGGATCAGATACTAGGAAGCTTAATATTAATAAAGTTTCTGCAGAGGGTACAGACTCAAAGGAAGAAACTGTATCGGCTAGGGTAGACTTACTAGGGAAAGTCATCCCTAGGCGAGCTATTGAGGATAAATTAAGCAAACTACAAAAGACATCTATCAGTGTAGATGGTAAATTAGTTGACGCATTGGTGGATTCGGGAACAGAGATTACGGTTGTCAAAAAAGAACTAGTTCCGGAAATTTCGGTCGAAGGTGCTTCTACAATTTTCTTGAAGGGTATTTTTGGTCCAGCGGTGAAATGTCCTTTAGTTTACGTTCCGTTAGGTCTTGCTACTGGTGGCCAGGTTAATGTGGTGCATCAGCAAGTGTTGTGTGCTTTGGCAGATGTTTTGGTGGAAGATGTGTTACTTCCACCGGATGTTTTGAACATGTTGGGAGGAGCCCGAAGTGAAGGAATTTCACTGGCTCAGAACTCTCAGGACCTGAGGGGGGACTCAGGAAATTTAGATGGAATGACGGAAGTTTCATCTGGGACACTGTCAGAAAAAGCACGGGACAATTTTATTTTTGAGGAATCTCAAAGGGAAATTTCTTCATGTGGAAATGAAGTGAGAACGGTAAATACTAAGGATGGTGAGGCAGTCACTGAGCCAAATAAGGGAAGTATGGTAGCTGATACTTTTTGCTCTGAGCAAGAGCAGTGTACCGATTTTGCAGTAGCTTGGAAGCATGCTAAGGAAGGTAAGGGTAATTACTATGAGGTAGATGATTACTTATTTCATAGGGACAAAATACTCTGGGAGAGCATTGGGCAACTTGTACTTCCAGAATGTAGGCAAAAGGAGGTACTGAAACTTGCTCATGCCTCAGTGTTTAGCGGCCATATGGGTCCTAGAAAAAGTCTAGAGAGGATCAAATACTCATTCTTCTGGGAAGGTATGAGGGCTGACGTAAAAAAATATTGTAGATCATGTAAAGAGTGTCAACTCACTCAAGCAGTTAGAACATATGACCAAACACCAATCATGCCGGTGATGAGACCGGAATTACCATTTCAGGTAGTAAATATAGATTTGATAGGTCCGATTGATCCCCCAAGTTCTAAGGGACATAAATATATATTGTGTATGGTCGACCAACATACTAGGTGGGGCGAAGCCATACCATTGACTAGTCTAAATGCAAAAACAACTTGTGAGGCGTTGCTAAGCATTTTTTCGAGGACCGGAATACCGAATGTTATCGCGTCTGATAATGGGACAAACTTCAATGCTGAACTGACTAAAGAGTTCGAGAAACGTATAGGGAGCAGTCCAAGATTCTCTACCCCAGGATATCCACAATCGAACGGGTTGGTGGAGAGATTCAATAGAACACTGAAAAACATGTTACATAATGTAATAAGGGAAGAAGGTAGAGGCTGGCATTTGCAAATTCCTTATGTGTTGTGGGCGTACAGAGAAATACCCCATTCAACCACGGGTGTGTCTCCATTTCAGTTACTGTATGGTAGGCAACCGCAAGGTCCTTTGTCAATCTTAAAATCTACTTGGACCGGGAGACATAATATACAGTTAGGTACTACTCCTGTTGCTAAATATTTAGAAGATTTAAAATTAAAACTTGAGAAGGCTGCGGAGCAAGCCAAACTTGTTTCAGCAGTACAACAGGAAAAAACAGCTTACTACCACAATTTGAGATTGTCTAACAGAGTATTCAAAGTTGGAGATCAGGTGATAGTTTTAATACCCGATTCAACAAATAAATTATTTGCCAGATGGCAGGGTCTCGCAACTATTGTTGAAAAACGTAATCCTCATTCTTTTATGGTGAAATTACCAGATGGTGCGACCAAACATATTCATCAAAATAAATTAAGACATTATATAGCTAGTTCGAATTCTGTAAATGTTATTTTTGAGGAAGAAAAATAATTCGGTCATGTTGAAACTTTACCTACCGCTACCAAGGAATCTAAATTCTTTGAAATTCTTGATAGTCTTAAAGTTGAACATTTAAATGCTTCTGAGTGGAAAGCTCTTAGAAATTTAATTGTAAAATTTAAACATATCTTTACTAAACCTGTTCAACCAACCTCGGTGGGCACTCATAAAATTGAATTATTACCAAATGCAATTCGGAAAAAACCCCATTGTTGCAGTGTTCCCATGGCATATAGAAAGGAAGTTGAACGTCAGGTTCAAGAATTGTTAGATCTAGATTTAATAGAACCATCAGAATCTGAAATAGCTCATCCAATTGTTTGTGTAGCGAAAAAAGATTCTTCCGTAAGAATGTGTATCGATTTCAGGGCTTTAAATGCGGTAACTAAAGTTCCGGTTTTTCCCATGAAAGATATGCAAGAGGTAATTTTCACTGCAGGATCAGCCCACTGGTTAACCAGTTTAGATCTTTTAAAGGGGCACTGGCAAATTAAAATGGATAAGGAAAGTAAACCATTAACAGCATTTACCACTCACAATGCCGTGTACCAGTGGAAGACAATGCCTTTTGGTCTAGCAGGGGCATCGGGTACTTTTCAACAAGAAATGAAATGTATCTTAAAAGCTCATTCAGATTATGCACAGGCATACATGGATGATGTGGTCATTTTCTCTAGGTCTTTTGAAGAACATTTGACCCATTTAGAGTTGATTCTAACCGAGTTACATAAGTTAGGTTCTTCGGTGAGATTGGATAAATATTCCTTTGCTTCATGGAAAATAAAATATTTGGGTCACGTGATAGGGGGAGGTAGGCATGGTCCTGAAGAAGATAAGATATCAGCTATTAGAAAGTTAGCTAAGCCTGTCACTAAAAAGGATGTCAGGTCTATTTTGGGACTGATGGGTTTCTATCGCACTTATATACCAAATTATGCGGAAATATCTTCTCCACTCACGAAGCTGACCAAGAAAAATAAATCAAACATAGTCAGTTGGGGTGAGGCCGAACAAGAATCTTTTGACAAACTAAAAGAGTTATTGTGTGAGGTAACTAGCCTGGCTACCCCTGATGCCAACTTGCCATCCCAAGTTCATTGCGATGCATCTGACTATGGTGTAGGATGTTGTTTAACCCAACAAGATGCTGATGGATCTTATCGCCCAATAGCGTTCGCAAGCCAAAAATTCAATACGACGCAGAAAAATTGGGCAAGCATCGAAAAAGAAGCATGGGCAGTTTTATTCGGACTGAATAAATTCGATAAGTGGATTTATGGGGCTAAGGTAGAGATCATTTCTGATCATAATCCACTTAAGTACTTAAATTATACTACTCCTAAGAGTTCCAAGTTAACCCGTTGGGCTCTAGCTCTTCAAAGATGGAATCATTCCATCACTCATAGACCAGGTGTCCAGCACAGAGGTGCAGATGCTCTGTCCAGGCTGGAATAATAGTTTACTTGCATTATTTTTATTTTTTTTTATATTCTATATATATTAAAATTGAAATTATATTGTGTATTGATTAATATTTTGAAAGTATATGTTTTGTAATAGCATTTATATATTTGTAGTATTTTGAAAGTATATGTTTTGTAATAGCATTTATATATTTGTAGTATTTTGAAAGTATATGTTTTGTAATAGCATTTATATATATGTGTGTTTTTTGATTTTAAAAGTGATAAAAGCAGCCACTGTGGGCTAATTTTATGTTTAGGTGGGGCGTGTAAAGTGCGCCAAATCTGGCAAACCTGCGCCGCCACAAAGAAAAAGGGCAACCCAACTCTCGGAACGAGGAAAGATCTGGAGAGACGGAGTCGGGGGGTTGAAGGAAGAACTAGGATGTGTGCTGGTGTCAGCGAATATAGTAGTTATGAACGAAATATAAACCAGAATTTATTCTTTGTACATATGGCATTGTAAATACCATCAAATTAATTATGTAATTCATCTGTGATGTGTCCCATTATATCAATTTTAATAAACAACTTGGGACTAATTATGACTTTATTATCATTTGTGTCTCTCACTACTCACTCAGAATTTCACGTCCAAGATGTGCTAATTTACAACTGCTTTAATATGTTGTTACACTCATAGTATACTACAATCCTGCGCAATTTCATCCCGATCTGAATTTTCCATGTCGTGACCTCTCCTTGTAAGTGGGGCTAGGGGGTCTGAAGCCCCCTCCAAAAGTACTGACATTCACAATTGAATATTACAATTGTAAACTTTCATTAATCTGGAATAACATCTTGAAAAGTCTTAGCCCCCCCCCCCCAAAGTTAAGTTCTGGATCCGCCACTGAGAGGGGGGGGGGTCTAATTCTTATATAAAGTGAAAGGTCGCCCTTTCGTATTCCTCATCTAAAAATGGCACCCGCATACTTTCAAAGTTATTGCCATCTGGGGGATCGAGGGCACAGACCCTCTCGTCAGTTAAAACGTGCCCCTCCTTCGGGGCTTATTCCCAAAATCTGCCGAGAATTTTTTTTTTTACATATTTGGAGCATTCCAATTTTTTTCAGAGAATCTATATATTAATACGCAGACATGAAATTTCTCTTACATTTTTACCCTACTTTCAATAAAAAGAAGGGCTTACAAGTAGTATCGTTCGAAAGATATGATTAATGTGCTTTGCTTTGCAGAACTATATACATATATATAGTCTAGTATGAGACTAAACAAAAGTACCTTTCTTAGGACAACCAGAGTATTGGTTTGAGATAAAGTAGAACAATTGAATTTTTTTCCCCCTTTGCCAACAAGTTTAAAATATATTACATTAATTGAGGTAAAACAAAAAACTTTCAAAATACATTTTAAGAAATAAAAGTAGTAACTGTTGCTAATGTAAGCAACTTCATATTTTTAGAGTGGACAATACCTAATCTCGCTGACAGCCGTGGCCCATGGTATTCTATGGGAAAGTTTGATTTTATGATTACTCATTACATAATGTATTTTTTAAATTCTGTTTTCACATTCAGAAAATTTACAATTGTTAATTTTTTTTCCAAAAATTGATTTTTTTTTTTTTTTTTTTTTATGTAATTCTAAGCTCAAAAATCTGAATTTTCAATATGTGCATTTTTTCTCTTTCTTTTTTCTGCAAAATGAAATATTAAAAATTTATCAAATTTTGGAAAATGAGTTTGGAAAATTTATCAATTTTTGGAAAAAACATAAGCATTAAACATTTGTTCTGATCCGTCTAGTCTTTCAAAAGAAATTAATTATTTAAAATCTCTTGCTCTTTCTCGAGGCTGTAATCCCTCTATTATTAATAAAGCTTTATATAAATTCAAGAATCCTAAACATTCTGATACCAAATTGAACAATCACAGTCTCATCCCACTTGTTTTACCATTTTATTCATCACTTTCTTTTAACATTTCTAAAATTCTCTCACTGTTTGGTTTTAAAGTCATTTACAAACCAGGGTTCGTGATTTTTTTTAAAAAATCAAAAAAATCTGATTTTTTTTTTATTTAAATCTGATTTTTTCGATTTAAATCGGATTTTTTTAAAAAATCTACAAATTTATAGTTACTCATTACTTTATACCTGTAAAAGTAATCTATATCTTAAACAATGTCTAAAAACATAATTTCATGCCAGAATCTATGCTTTTTATAAGCATATATACATCAGTTTTAACTTTTAACACTGATGGATAATGAAATTTATCATTTAAGACCACAAGAATTATAGCATGCTTATACAAATTAACAAATTATCAAATACAAATTAACAAGCAAATTTAACGTAAACTTGTACCTTCCCTTTTAGTTTTTAAAACAGAATGTATATGAAAAACAACTGTCATGTTATATGAATATTTACTTTTACTCTAAATACATATTATTAGAAGTTCTCTATTTTATATATAGATATAGATTTTTCAGATCATCATTTTGTAAAATCATATGATCACTTTATTACTAAAAGATGAAACTTCTCATTTTAACTAAATACCTTTTATTTAAAATTTAAAAATACAAATGAAGCAGACAATTTCCATATTTAAAAATAAACGTCTGAGTGTTAGGGAAGAATAAAACATCTCTTTGACCATTCTTATTCTGGATAACATACTGTATTGTTAATTTGATGGATCTATATGTAATTATCTATGGTATTATTATAAACCATGTTAATTATGGCATGAAAGTTAACATTATCTAAAAAAAAATTTGAAATATGCATAATCCCAATAATGCACGTGAATATTCAAAATAAAATGTTATCAAAGAAAATAACTGAAGTTTAAGCATGGGTCGATCCAGGTTTTATTTTTGAGGCAAATTTTAGTGAAAAATAGAAATATTTTTGAGAAAAACAGTTATATAAAAGTTCTCATTATAGAAATCATTCAACTTTATGATTAACATAAAAACTCATAAAATAATAAAATATGATAACAAATCATTAAATAGTAATTTTATAAAAACTAATATATGCAGTACTTTAAATGAGAAAAATTTTAGAAAAGAAACATTTTTATGGACACAATAATATATATATATATAAATGCTGAATGACATTAAAAAATTAATAAATGAAGCTGAAATGTCATTAAAAATACATAAATAAATAAAAGTGAAAACTTCCATGCTTTATATGTTATCATAATAGTTGAATTAATTATGCTTTGTTGTTAAAATGTTTAAAAAAAAAAGACAAGTTCATAGAGTTTTCATGATAATGTATGGTCTTAGTGTAAAATCCTATACTGAATTAGTACATCTTTTAGTTATATTAATATATAAAAATTGCTTTCAAGTTCTTTAATTCATTTCTGAAGCATAAAAAGTAATTGTGTAAGATTTAAAGTAATTGGTTCATATGTGCCAACACACACACACACGTACAGATACCTATATATATAGTTTTGCTAATTAAAGGTTGTAAATGCAACATATTTTGTTATTTGAAACTCATTCTAACAAGATTTAAAAAATTTAGATCATGAAAAGTTTTGAAAAATGATTCAATTTTAATAAATGACTTTTTAAAAAAATCAGTTGATTTAAATCAATGATTTTTTTAAAAAAATCCATTGATTTAAATCAAGATTTTAATCAAACTGATTTAAATCAACGAACCCTGTTACAAACCCGTCAACAAAATTAAATTATCTTCTTTTAAAGATCCCATTCCTACTAAAAACCATTCTGGCATTTACTTAATCCTATGTTCATCATGCAAATTAGGTTATATTGGTCAAACTTGGAGGCGTTTGAAATATAGAATAAATGAGTGCCATTGAAATGTTCATAACGAACAGTTCTCTAAATCTTCTATTGCTTCCCACTGTTGGGCTCATGGACATCGTTTTGATTTTTCTAAAACTAACATAATTTCATCTCCTGTCTCCTCTTCCCATTTGAATATCCATGAAGCTTTTTACATATTTAAAAATTCGAAAAATCTTGTTAATGATATTTGTTCCACTCCATTCTTGTCTTATGCTAGGAAATTACTCACATAAGTTTGATTTTCATATAATTTTGATATTTTTTTAATTTTGATATTTTTTACATTTTTTATCTTATTTATTTTTTTCTTTTTTTATTTCATAACTAGCGAGCTTCGCCCGCTAGCGGGTCAGTATTTTCAAATGAATCACTAACAGTAACTTTTAGTGTTAAGAAAAGAAATTTAAAAAAAAAAAAATCATTTCTGATTGGGTAAAAAGTCGGCCCGGGTCCCCACTGCCTTCGGCAGCGCTGCCCCGTGCGCGCTGCATGCGCGTATTCTTTCCCTGACCCACCGTGCTCCCCCCCCCCCCTAAAAAAAAATTCTGATCGGGTAAAAACTCACACCGGGTCCCCACTGCCTTTGGCAGCGTTGACCCATGCGCGCGCTACGTGCAAATATTCCTTCTCAAATCAAATTTTTATTCTTAAGAAAAGAAAATGAAAAAAAAAAATCATTTCTCATCGGTTAAAAAGTCGGACCGGGTCCCCACTGCCTTCGGCAGCGCTGTCCCGTGCGCGAGGTGCACGCCTGTATCTCCCCCACCCTTTCAGCCCTTCCTAATTAACCTACATATACCAATTTTGAACAGTCTAACTGAATTAGCTGAGATGCAAAAGAAAACCTAATCAGGACACCTCAAAACGTGCAAATCTGGTTAAAACTTTCGATAATATAAAAGAACTTTAATATATCTTTCGAATGATGTATTAAAAACAATTTAATCATAATTAGAAATTGAAATATTGAAATTTTGAAATATTACAGCACCATCTGGCGGTAGAAATTTCTGTAATCTACTGTTCGATTTCAAACCAACAAAGCTATCTTATGATGTATTACTTATGGAATTATTTTAATTAGTAGCTCAGATACAAAAGAAAACCGATTCAGGAGACCTCAAAACATGTAAATGAAGCGAAATCTTGAATTCCGCTTTCGATAATATAAAAGTGCTTTAAAATATCTTTCGAATGATGCACTAAAAATAATTTAATCATAGTTAGAATTTGAAATACGCGTATTATAATAACATTTAATTTGCAATTAAATTGTACATTTTTTATTTATTCTCGAAACCCGATGATATTTGAACTGGAACTTCGTCTTGTGATGTTAAAAGTTTGTAGCAAGTTTGAATTAATTTTGAAGAAAATTGAAGCATTTTGAAATTTGCAATTTTTATTTCCAGTACAAAATCAGTAAAGCTGGAAGTAAAATCTATTTATTCTTTCGCCCGGCGCCATGGTAACCGAAATACGTCTATTGCGAAATTAATAGAACTGTTGTGATTTGTTGCCACCTTTTTTTTCATACTTTAGTTAATTTTAAAAAATCTAATTGCCCTATAGATAAGCTATTTAAACCGTCGGATTCAGAAAAATCGGACCTTTCATTTGACATCTTATTTGTAACGATACGACTGATATTTCTAATTTATTTTCCACTTTTTCCGTAAAAATGTCGCTTTTTAAGCATTTAATCATGAATTCTGGGTCATTTTTCGGTAGATATGGGTCGACGTTTTAATTAATATCTCCGCTAATTAGGGTCGCATCGCTTAGCGAATTATCGCGATGTCGAGATGAAGAAATTCTGCGTCTGTCGACACCGGTTTCGAGGCGATGTGACCATTAGCGCCGGAACTTTAGCGGTCACAAGGCATTTCTCACAGACAGACAGAAAGACACGCACAGATTTTAATAATATAAGGAGATTATGCTCACAACAGTATTTATGTTTACATCTTTATATATTTTTTCTCTTCATTTAAAACTTGCATGTTGCCGCTTTGACTTTAGCAATTGTACCTACTTTATTTGCAGGACGAAGGGTCATGTATTCTTTCGACCCGAAACAATTATAGCATTTTATGGCTTTTATTCAGAGTTTTGCAATTATTGCTTTTAAACGCCAGTTCCGTGATGTTTTCTTAGTATGAAATTAGGTATCGTTTACTCTTAAGGAAAAAAAAAAAAATCAGTAATTTATTATTATTATTATTTTATATACTTAAACCACTTAAAAAACGTTTTTCTTTTTTTCCCCCCATATCGTGTGAAAAATATTTTAAGAAATGTAGTAGCCATTGCTAAGGAACGCGACACAATTACTGCATGCACTTTATGCAGAAGAACAAACTAAAAAAAAAAAAGTTCCTCTGCCCTAAATTAAATCTTTTGTACAGAAATAAAAAGAGGGGACCGAAAAAGAGGAGTAAAAAAGCTAAAACCCCCATAGAAATAGCATGGGACGAAAACCAAAAAAACTCTCAATGTCAAGTGTGTTAAAAGAAAAAAAAAAAAAAAAAAAAGGCTCACACCGGAAGTAATAAAAGGAAATAATTGACTAGAAAAAGACATCGAAGAGCGGGAATCGGGCAGGCTGGGGCATTTGTCCTGTCGTCCAGGTCTTACTTAGGTGTTGGTGTTTGGGAGAAAGGCCAATTAACTGCTCTAGGGTCCTAGGCCTGAAGGGGAGTGCCTTCTGTGGAGGTCTTTCTAAGGGGTTCTAGCCCATATTTAAGTAAGTTTCGGAGAAAAACATGAAAATTTTCAAGCGGATAGGCTGGCGAGCGCGGCCTGGGATCGAACCCAACACCTCACGTCTACCAGCTTTGAGCGCAAAACTACTCGGCTGGTGGTGGGCTATATCTTACTTAGAAACAAAAAATAAGCTGCAATTTCTTTCTTCTTTTATATATATATATAAAGTATTTCACTTTTTTTACGCATTCTTTTGTATTTAGAATTACTACTGAAGAAAGTTATCTGCATGTGATATTTTTTAAAATGGAATTCAATGACTGGTGATTTAGTTTATTTTCTAGCTTTATTTGTCATTGTTTTCTTTTATTTGTCTAGCAAAAGAAGCGAGTGTAATTTTATTTTTTTCATTTGCTGACATATTGTTTTGATATATACAGCATTCTTCGCTATCGAAATGCCCAGAAGATTGATCGGTCGGATTGAGAGACAAATAAGATAGAGAAGTTCTTAGAGACATGCTTCGTCATGTAAATAAAATTGCTGATAGCGAGTTTTTTTTCTTTTTGAAGGATATAATAGCAATTACCCAGAAAGTTTTTTTTTACACGGAAATTTTGAATATCTGCATGTATTATTTAAATGCTTACTTAATGCTTACCTGCGCATACTTATTACGGCATCCATTTGTCTGCTACTAATAAGTTTAGTTTTCTAATTACTCATGTCAAATTTAATCGAATTTAGTGATTAAAGTGCAACCTTTTGAAAAAACACCTTTCATAAGCCAAATATTTGTAATTGATAATTCTTAGCTACAGGCTCAATGACAAATCTTCTTCCATCAATTGATCAGTATTTCCCACATCCCTCCCTAAGAGTTCACGCCTCTTCAACTACTCACTATATAAGCTATTTCATATTCATGTGGTAGCCTGGTTGGTAGAACAGCGATCTCACAATAGAAAGATAGCAGATTCAATAATCAAGCCAGTTGAAGACCATTATGAACATCAGTCTCTGGTGCACATAAAATCTGTCGTGGCTGCAATGTCCTCCATGCTCCGTGCAAATAATACCTCTGGGGGATACCGAAGTGGGCCTTCCGCAGAAGAGAAAAATTGTGATGGTTTGCTTTTGGACTGCCACTGGGGCGTAAATCCCAAACTGTCGCCAGTTGCCCAATAAGTAGCTATTAATGTGGCATTAAATCAGCTTCCTTGTGCTATTTCATATCAAGAAACACTAGTTGAATTCTGTAGAGTTATAGATATTTCAAAACCTGCTAGTGATGAAACTAAGATAAAAAATATGCCCAAAGGATCACTTAGAATCAAAAATTGTTAGTGAGAAATAGTTATAACCAAATCAAACCTCACCTAATTTCGTCCTTATGCAGTAGCCATAACATATAATAAACTGCTTTTTTTTTTTTTTTTTGAGCTAAGGTCTTGAAAAATCGTAATTTTAAGTTTTTGGAGGTGAGAAAGCGATTACGCATACTTACGAGTCAGTTGTGTCTGAAATGGGAGAAGGGGCCGCAGTCACCATAGAGTGCAAATTTGCTAAGGTCAGAGTTTTCAAGGGTCGTTGCATGATAAGAGAACATGCCATACATTGTAGTAGCCTCCGTTGTAGGTGCCTGAACAGGGAAGGGCGCCGCTCAGCTGGAGTTGGCTGCTAACATATTCTTAAAGGCCCCAGAATACAATAACAATTTTCAACAGTCTTTTGTACGGAAAGCGAACAGACTATTGTAAGTGTCTAAAACGGGAAATCATACCATAGGCACCCCCAAACAGGAATTTGTAATGATCAGATTTTTTTTTAAGTGTTATGAATATGATGAGAATTTTCAAGGGTCGTTTGCACGGTAGGAAAACAGGCTGTTATACACTTTTAAAAAGACTGTTTTAGGCATCGGATTAGTTAAGAGGGCGTAACCGCAGGCACCACCTAACAGCAGTTTGCTACGGTCAGACATTTTAATACGAACTTTTTTTGCTGGTCGGTGAACCAGTTGGTCAGCTTGTGATACATAAAATTCTTAAGTGTTTTTGGTAACTAACGATAATTAACAAAATTATGACAAATTTTCAAATGAACTTTAAGGCGACAAACAATGACCCCAGAAACTTCAATATGCCACCCTATTTTTTAGAACATAGGGGGGGGGGGATTCCCCCCCCCTCAAGCTACGCCCCTGTCTATCAATACTGAAATAATGGATTGGAGTAAAAATAAAATTCATCAACAGTACTGCATCAATATTCACAGAACATGTGGAATTTCTCTCTAAATTGAGTGAATTATACCGGTCAGATGTCAAATCAGATTATAGCTAGAGAAATTAGTTCACAAATGCATTTTGCCAAAGATGATTTGTGGCCAAGTTATATTTCCTTATAATTAATTCCCTCTTTTTCCTCCAAAAATTATTATATTTTGCTTGCGTGTCGACTATGTGGGTGCTATGGATGCTCAAGCACTCAAAGAAATTTTTCAGTGGATGTGTGCAGGACCTGATTAAAGCATGGGCCAACTGGGCTGTGGCCCAGAGGCTCTTGCCTTGAGGGGGGGGGGGGTGCAAAATTTCATTTACAGCTAAAAATAATAGTTAAAAATATACAAAAAATGCTCTTGAATAGAGGTGCACAACCTGCGGCCCACTAGCCATCAATTTGCGTCCTGCAGAAGGATAGATATTTTAGCTTGCGTTAGTCATCAGTAGGAGAGAAACAATGGAAAAAGAAAGAAAAAAAATATTTTATTTATTGCATTTGCAAAACTGGCATTTAGAAAAACTTTTTTGTTGTTGTTGTTTGAGGGGGGAAGGGGGGGGGGATATTTTTTGTTTATGCACACATTGCTGTTTGAGAGCTAAGTTTTCCATTCAATTTCCAAATAAAGTAACCCACAGTATGTTCCTTCATTTTATATTGGAAAAATCATGGAATAATCTATTGATAAGTGATCTATATCTACCTGAGAAAATTAAAAACTGAAAAATATAACAATTAGTAAGTAAAAGCTCCCCCCCCCCTTTTTTTTTAAATCTTTCTCTTATGTGTGTTAAAATTAATGATGAAAAAACGTAAATTTATAATAGTAATTACTTTCTATTAAAAAACTTCAAATTAGTCGAATTTATTTCTGTCCAGTGACATAAAACAGAAATGCTCTTATTATTTTGCAAAACTGATAAAATCACCAACTATGATAATGGTGGCCATCCTTTATGATTTATGAAGTTGCAAACAGAAATGGGGCAGCGGCTAAAAAGAATGTGTAGATAAAACCAAGATTTTCAGTGATCGTGCAAATGGGGCCGTGCCCTTAGCAGAAATCTATAAACCCATGCCCTTAGCGGAAATGTTATCCTCCCTCGATGGTGTGCTTTTAGCATACGTGCCTTTAGTGGAAATGTATAATAAAATTTCAAAAGAAATTAATAAAGAAATAAAAGGAATCGTCAGTTTTCCTTGACACTTTATCCGCATTTAGCACTGGCTGTATTTTGCTTCAGAAGTAACCTGTCGCAAAAACAGGTATGCGTACTGTAGAATATCCATTATTTGAGGGAACGGTGATCTCTAACCATATAAAGTTTAATGAATCACAGTACTCCATACGAAAACGTACATTACTGCCATTTTATGACTTTATTATGTTTTTGAAAATATAATTAAGCATTAGACCTATTAAAACTAAAACAAAAATCAAGAGGTACATGTTGATTATCAGCATTTTCCAACTGTACTTACTCATTGCATCGAATAACATTCTATGTTCTGTCTATATTATCACACAACGGACAGACAGAAAGACAGACATATAGACTAACTGAATTCATAACCACTCTGAACATTGTTGGAAAGTGTTAAAAATGCTTAACACAAACAGAAATGTTGCTCTTAATTGCGCAATGCATTGGTATTTTTTGGATGTTCATGTACACAAACCGGTGGCATAGGTTCTGTTAGAGCCATTTTAAGTAGAGAATATTCAATAATGAATTTGAATTACACATATTATTAAAAAAATAAAATAAAAGTAAAAATTAGTAAGTTGTAGCTACCACAAGACTTTCTTCTATATTTTCCTATACAAATTCACTAAGTGCAAATAAATAATTTTTATCTTAGAGAAAACTAACACTAAATATCCAAAGAAAGACTGCTCTTTTATTGTCTATAAATGGCATCTTAAAAAATGCATTTTTATAATAGTTATGTCACATATCAAATTTCGTAAAGTTATGAGCTATAGAAGTTGAGGTATAGCTTTCACATTGTCGAGGAAATTTGCAGTATGGCAACGTCACCTATTGCCGATAAGCATCCAAATTGAAGCAGCATAATATCTCACAATAGCCTTCACATACATCATGTTTTGTTTGATTATACGCAACAGAGCCTCCCCTTCAATTGTGGAAACCGCTGTTATAACAGCGCCACCTGTGGAGCGGTTGACACCAAAAGTTGACAGATACTCATTTAGGTTAAGGTGCATCAACATAAATTTATATGGAACTCTGCAGTAATTCCTGAGATATAGCTTTCCCTTAAATTGTAGAAATTGCTGTATAGCAGCACCACTTGTTGGTTCATAAGCATTCAAATTGAATTAGCATAATGTCTCACCTTCTCTCATACCAAGTTTTGATTGATTATACGCAGTAGATAGAACCTGATATATAGCTTCCACTTAAATTGTAAAAACCGCTGTATAGCAGTGTCACCTGTTGAGCGGTTAGCATAAAATGTTGATAGCGCTAATTTATCACACAAGGTACATCTACCTGTAAATTTATATGCAATTCTGAGCAGTAGTCCCGGAGATACAGTTGCCACAAAATTTTTGTCACACGCACATAGACAGACAAGACATTTTCTAAAAATAGTCAAATCATGTTCTAGACCTCTCAAAACGTGTAAATCCATCGAAAACTGGAAGTCTAAAATTTTTACAAATCCAATACTTTCTTCTATTGAATATAGAGGAGAGTAAAAATAAAAAATTCTTAAAATATTTACGGGTGCTGGAGGCAGACAAACAGACGGTAAAATAGACAAATACACTAATTCAAATCATATTCCAT